>JAVJGI010000032.1:25022309-25033499 GCA_035590275.1 Ibycter americanus
CTGTTTTCAGTGCTGGAATCTATAAAGTTTGTAGCTGAAACACAGCTTGGGAGTTCCAGGAAGATGTTTTAAGATTAAAGTTATGCGTGTTCTTAAGAGGATTGATTTCTGAACAAGGGATGGTTGGCGTGTTCCCCCGCTGGTGGAGAACAGCTGCTCTGCACCACTGATGACTCTGCAAGGGCTTTGGGTGGGAGCAGTGACTCTATTCCTATCGCAGTGTGAGTTTTCAAGCTGCTATGTGAGATTTCTGCCAGAATCCTTTCAAGTGTGCCATTGCTGCCTTTGGCTTTACGTTTTCCTTTTGATTTGGTGAGACTGACTGTTCCTGCTTCTTGAAGCCTGGGAGAAGTTTGTGGCCGATTTGCTGCGGACTCAGCCAGAGTGTCAGGACTGTATTGCTGGCTGTGTGACAGGTCAGATGGCTAGTTTGTGTCTTGGACTTTTCTGCACCTTCGTTTCGTACTGGTGGGCTTCATTTCCTTTATCTGGATGCTATGAATAGACTTGTGGAAGATTTTTTTTTTTTTTTTTTTTTAAATAATTAGGTTTTTGACATGATCCGTGTGATTAATCTGGACCATTACTGAACTCCTGAGGTCTCTCTGACACTGGGGGTATATGAAGAGCTTGGAATTGCACTGATTGTTCGGTGCTCTGCGTTGGAGTGATAACGGTGGGCTCTCCTTCCCGGCTCTAAGCCTCTTATGCTGGGAAGAAACATAGTATATCAGCACAATGATGAAACGGAGGAAACAGAGGCTTGGAGCCCCATCTCTGCGGATCCAGTAAGGACTGTTGTGAAAAATAAATTTCTCTTAAACATTTTAAATTGAAACTGTGAAGAAAAACAAGCCAGAATTTTCTGTGCCCAATAGATATTGCTTTTATTTGTTAGAACTTTATCTCTCATGATTATTTGGCTGTACATGAAATTTCATTTGGAAGCTTTAACATTTTACTTTTGTGGAGTGTTTACCATGAAATATAGCCAAAAAAGAGCAATATTTAAATGTTTTTAAATGGAATACATTGTGGTTAGGTTTTGTACTAAGTATTCATTAAGGTAGTAAAACTGAATGTTTGTAACTCTTCCTAGTTTGATCACTCTTCACATTTAAAAAGTACTTTTAATAACCTGCCAGAAAGCTGTCACAAGGCTCAAATCGCCAGAAACCTTTGCTACCCTTATTATCTTTTTAAATGAAGAACGCTATTGAAAACTTTTAGATTTAAAGCAAAAAAATTTTTATTTACATTGCTACATTTATTTCTACAAATGAAATCTAAACAAGCAATTCCTTTTTAATGCTTGTGTCCTTTATAAATGCTTTGAAATCTATTAATGAAAATGCTATTTATGATGTCCGTCATTATATTTGTTATTTCCATTACATAAAATTAGGGAAATTGTATATTTAATGCTATGTTTATAAGTAGAGGAGCTTAACCGCATCTATTCATATAGTGAATGGAGGAGCATGGTAAGAGGCAGGCTTAGCCTTTTCTGTCTGCAGACTATAAAGCTCATCAGCTGTTTAAGCAGAGAATGCTAGTGGGGAGGATTTCCAATATGTAAAGGTTACTTACTGATAAGTGTTTGGATTCATTAGGAAATCTAAAGCAAGGAACAAATGACAAACATGCTTGTCTTCAGGACTTCCAGTGTAAAATGTCTGAATACTAAACAAAACTGAAGTAAGCCCCAGATTTCCCTTTTGGTGACTTTTATGTTTAAATATGGAAAATAGGAACTTTTTTCATCCCTCAATCAAAATTAAAGTTATTATTGTAGGAATACAGTGGCACTAGTTTGTATTCTAACACATAATAAGCACACTTTATGATACCAATATTTGTAAGTTAACTTTTACTTTATTTCTAGTGAAGGACGTGTCATCGTGTATAGTTCAATAAAGTAGGTGTTAGAACCTCTTTTTTTATGTTTATGTAAAAGTCTGCAGCTTTTTGGAAAGCAACTACTTTGAAAAATTTTCTGTGTGTATACGAATGCGTGTTGGCTGCTAACCCGCAAAAGCAATATAGTTTGCAGAACTGAGCACTGAGTTGGAAATCAATGTCCTCAGCTGTAATCCTGATGCTACAATGGATGTGCTATGGACGAGTCACTTAACCTCTTCGTGCCTCGGTTTCCCCATCGCTGAAATGAGAATAAAGCCATTTTGCAGTGCTGCTTTCAGGCTTAATTGGTCATCGTTCTAAAACATTGTCAGAGCTAAATGTTGTTTTCTAGTTAATGGTTTGTGTAACTCCTGTTTTCACAGTTGGGTGTTTCTGTTGTTGCCACAGCTGTGGCATGGAACCATGGCTCCCAAACTGAGAAGGCTGCGATGTAAATGGTCCATGTCTGTTACTGGTGCCATTATCAATTTGTTATTTTTTCTCAATTAAAACTTTTACATTAAAGACTGACAGTGGTGCGTATTCCAGAAAGCCTGGGAATCATTACAAAAAAGGATTTGGATATTTCCAGACTGGGAGATTTTCATAGTGGAAAAATAACGTTGAAGAGATATTAAATTGACTGAAAAATACATTTTGGTTTGGCTGATAATTGAAAGGATGACGTTTCACCACTTAGCTTATTGCATTTATTAAGGAGATATCACTTGTATTTTGGAAGTATCTTTTTTTTTAATTCGTTGAAACAGAAGTTGTGATATTGACCCTGATTTTTTTTTTTTCCCTACTGTGGTACCTTGTCAGAATCTCCTCTCCTTTGTTCTCCCACTGCCGAGGAACTGATGTTCATCAGCACATGTTCTCTCCTACATCTGCTCCAGGTCTGCAGCATCTTAAATTCCCATTTAGTGCTGACTGTGCACTTGTTACTTCTCCTCTAGTATTTTACCTGAACTCACAAGCCCAGAGCAATCCGTCTAGTCCATGCTACAGCCATCCTTTTCAGTGGAGGTAAGAAGAGGTATCAACTAGGAATTTCTAACAGTTTGTTGTTGGTGTAACCATTTATAAACTTAACAGCTTTGTAGTTTAAAAGAATAATGACTAACAGAAGGGAACAGCCTTGTAGTCATTATTTACTTCTAGCCAGTTAGCGTTCAGGGTGATGTTGCTTGTTGGTATAGATTTTGCTAGTTCTTGTGTAGTTAAGGCCCTGTGTAGGGAAGATGATGAATGGAAACCTGTCTACCTGTGTGTGCATGCAAATTCCTGGTTGTACCTTGTGCTAGCTTCTGAGTACATTTGCAACTTGTACTGTGCAGCAAAGGAACCCTCACAGGCATGGCTGGTGTCAAGAAAACCAGCTTAAAAGTAGAATAGCCCAGAGTGGGGTACTTACAAAGGTCTGCGTAGAGTAGTGGGTCTGTGCTAATGTACTGCACTCTGTTCTATTCACTGTAAATCCACATTAGTTTCTCACAGAAGCTAGTTGGCTGAAGTCTCTGTCTCCAAACACAGGATCTACAAAGGATAATGAGTAAAAGCAAGCCTGTTTTTAGCAGGATTAAATATGGTGTACAAGAGTTTGTAAACCAAAAAATGCCCAAACAAGCTCAGTTTGTATTAAAGCATTTGAGAGTGTGGCTGATGTATTTTTCCTTCAGAATTAGCTCTTCCTCCGCTTTGTGCTACTATGGAACATGCATGGCCATCAGCAGCCCCAGTGGAAACCTTCAGCTTCTTCACTAAGAGGAAGCTTCCCCTAGTCAGATAGTCACGGACAAAAGCTAACACAAGCTAGAGATCTTTGTGTGTGTGCAGTTATGAAATCGGAGCTCAGTGGTACCTACTTAAAACTTGAGCCAGCACAGCCATCAGAGGGCTGGTTTTGAAGTTCACATGCTGCAGTGTGGATGTAGCTGGTCAAATTTCAGTTACTCATCAGGTGGTAATGCAATAGCCCCTGAATCTAGACTGGTATTTCAGAGGGAGATTGCTCTTGCTGGCCAGCTCTGGTAGGAGTAACCAGAAAACGTGAAGATGAACTATTTTAGGCATCTGTCCCTCTAATGGAGAGTAACATATATTACATCTGTTGAGTGGAAATCAGGTTGTCAGCAAAGGCGAGGGATGTTGCATGTGTCTACTCCCTGTGCACTGCCACGAAGAGAGGTGCTTGCCCAGCGTGCCTGCTGCTTTCCCTGCATGTTGGGCAGCACTTGGTGAAAATTCTTAATAAGGTGCTCACTTTGGCAGCACTTGCAGTGACTGAAGAGCAGTCTTCTAACATTTTAATGTCACTGTCATCAATATGGTTTTAAATGAATTTTTGTTATTTAAAGGCTGGTAGTGGGTAAGGTTCCTTTACAACAAGGGTGATTAAATGCAATTAAATGCTGTTTAGTGCTGGGGCTGATTAACAGACTGGTAAGTAACAATTAAGTATCAAAATTAGATTATTGTTAAAGTCAGTTGAGAACTGTTCTTTTTGGAGAGGAGATATAATGGTTATTGATGATTTTCACAGCCTTTTTGGTACTTTTTTTCTCTGAGAATCCTTCAATCTTCGGGTTTTTTGTATGGGTCAGTGAATAATTCTCTCTTTAAGAATAGTTCAAATAAAAATCTTAGTGTCAGGTTATATTCCACTGTTACTATGGGCTCTCCTTGATAATAATACTCTTCACATATGGGGACCTTCCAGCCATCTGCTTTCTAAATACTGAGTGGTTGATGATTCACAGATATATGGCTCTGTGTAAGAGCTTAGGTCTACTATAATAACTTTTTATTTTTGTCCTTGTTGCTTTCACCTGTGCAGCTCTTGATCCTGTTTTATCCGGTCTTTCTTTGTTGTAGTTCTGTTTACTTGGTTACAGTACCAGTGATAGCCATTCCTGCTTGCTTAGAGCAAAGGTTCATCTTGGCAAGTTACGACTATCATTGATCTACTCAGCTTAACACCTTCAGGTTAGCCAGGCAGTGGTTCATTTCCATGGCTATGCAAGTGATGCTAGGAACTGGTGGAAAATGTAACTAGAAAAATCTATGCCTTAACTTAAAAGTTTCTCACCTTTCACCTGTGTTATATTGCGTTTACAAGAATCTACGTAGGTTTTCCCTTCTTGCCTGTGCTTCATGCTGTTGTTGATATTTTTACATAGACAGATGAACAACTGTTGGTGCATCTGACACAAAGTCAGATGGCATGGAAATTCATGGCTTCTGAAAGAATTAATCTAATTAAGATTGAAAATATTTTATACATAACCTTTGAACAATTGAAAAGCATGTAAACCTTTCAAAAGAATAAAAGGAAATGTGAAGTGGCATGATTACAATAAAAATAAATTGATAGGAGGTGAAATAAGACTGCTATAGTTGATGCAACCGTGGGTTGGAATTAAGGTCATGTATCTTTAGAAAGAATAGAGAATGATGTCCAAAATTAAACTGAAGTATTGAGTCTCGTATTTGGGATCTGACTTGCACTCTTTTGCAGGTGGTAGGGAAGTAAAATTACTGAAGAAGAAAATGAGGCCATGTTTCACAGCTGGTCCTCTTTATGACTTGGCAAGGCTCTGTACACCCGTATTTGTCCTTTAATTTAATCAAAATATGGATTTACAGTGTTTCTTGATATCAAGTTGCTTAAAAGATGTCACAAATTAATTGTTCTAACTTGGAAGTCATGGACCTTAAGATTAAAGGAAAGTGCATTTCCCCCCATTTCAAAAAACATTGCACTCCCAGCAAGATGTAAGCTAGTTTCAGTAAGTCTAGAAATGTATTAATTTGTTTGTGGTAACAAGGATGGAAGTGTTCAGGTGCCATATTTCTGGCATCTCTGGGTGCTGCAGGTGAGGTGAAATCTCAGTGGAAATTTGCTTTATCCTAACAGATCAAGGGAAGAGTTAGGTTCAGCTGGATTATTCAAGGGGTATTTTCTCATGCTATTTCAATTTCATGAATTCATGCCAGTTGTGGAACGTGTTCTTATAGGGATAGATGGTAGAGATTATTTTTATAGGAATGTTTTCCCTTGGAGGTTCTAGCCTTAATAAAGTCTATTGATACTAGCTATTAATTTTTTATACCTTTGCAGAATAGTTTTATAGATTTTTTTTTTCCTAGCCTGTACAAAATCTGGTCACCATTTCTGAATGTGACGGCAGTCAGATCCTTGCTGTCTTACTTAAGTAAAACAAAATGGGAAACCTAATGTTGCTCCAGAATACTCAGTGCTTGAGCACAGTACATAATTACTTGATCTGTGTGTAATTACAATGTTATGAGTTTTGTATAATTAGGATTTTACGGACATCTGTGATATAATTTAAGAATATATTAATTTATTTACATAAAAAGCCTATTCTAGGAAACAATCATTTAATCAATAACTGTGGTAAGCAGCAAGAAAGCATTATACATAGATGTTCAGCGAATGTACTGGTAGTGTTGCCTGCCTTTATTTAAAGCCTTTTTTGTATAAGCTGTTGCAGTGGATGAGGGGAGACCTATATTTAGAGCTATGGCTTGTTTGGGTGTATGAGTGTGGTTTGGTGTGCAGTGTTCTCAGCGACTCTGCTCCGTCGCAGTAGACAGACAGGCTTCCCAGACATTGCAGGGTGCCGGTCAGCTCACCTTCACCAAAGGGTGGGAATGGAGACATTCGCCTTGTTTGAATGGGGTCTCCGGTAGTTCTCTTTCTTAGGTATCGGACTTGCTGGTGTGTCTTCGTGAGGGTCTTGTAACTCCAGTCTTTCTACTTCAAGGCAGCTGCAGAAATCCCTTCCATAGTATAAGGATGTATTCTTGGCATGCGCATCCCCAAATCACCCGTGTTTTGGGTTTCAAAGACTACATACATTTTACAACAGCAGGGCAGCACCTGTAAACAGGAGATGCTCTATAATTTCAGGGAAGATAAAAAACATTCCAGAATTCAGACTTAATGAGGTTCTTTATATTTTTACTTTGAAATATCTCAAGGCTTGTCAAGAGTTGGTGATAGTTTCCTATCTCTACTTAAAATTCCATTTAGTTTAAAGTCACTTCATACAGGTTTTAAGAGTTTGTTTTAGTTAGAAACTCCTATTTGACAAATGTCAGAGGATTAATGAAGAGGACTATATTCAGCTTGAATGACGTTTGGAAATTGTTCTGTTTTTGCAGCAAGTGATATCCTCCTGGTTTAGTGCTTGATTTGGAACAGGTTCTGCTTTCTTAAATGTGCTAAATAATTGGTCAGAGTTGACTGCAAGATAGTATAATGTCACTTTTGGAAACAATGTAGATAAGCAATTCAGGAATATTGAGTAACAGAACAACTTTGTGAATATATCATTATGCATAATGTGAAATGGTGAATTTTGAGTAGGTAATCTTTTGGCAACTGAATTGTAATCTACATCTCACACTGAATGAATGAGTTTCCCAGAATTCATTTCTTTTTTAATGGAAATTTTTCTCTTTATTCCTTTTCTTTTGTACTAGTTATTATTCTTGGGAATAGTTTTTCCCATCTAGGAGATGGAGACTACAGGGGAGGGACACATTGGTGATACCTAAAACCTGACAGGCTCAGAAAACATTTTTGTCTTTCTTATGCTGATCAGAAACTGCTTGCTTGCCACATGGTTAGAAATAGTGAGGCGTGGTGGCCTGACTTACTATTTTTTCATGTGAAGGCGGTATGTAAATGCTACCCTCCCTGTGTCCTGTCTGGAGCTGCAGCAGCAGAAGAGTTAAACCCTGGGGTTTGGAGCCTGAGGTGTGAATTCTTGTCTCCTTCCAGGCTCACCATTTGGCTGCCCTCTGTGGGACCACTTGTAAAGCATATAACCTGGTGGTGTGACCTGGGAAATCAGAGGCTCCCAGAGGGGAATATGTACTCGGGACTTCAGAAGTTAGAGGCCTTTAATGTTTGCTAGCCATTTGTAAACCAAGTGGTTCATAACTGTTTTTTCTATAAAACTGTTTTTGAAGGCTGGTATGGCTGCGTATGAGCTGACTTACTGGCTACCCCTGCACTATTCAAAGAGTTTGGGATGGTTGGGACAAGCTAGCAACTTCTGGTGAGGAACGAAAAGCTCGGAAGGTTCTTAAGAGACTGTAGTAAATATTGAAGCTTTTCTTTCTCTGTCCTTATCCTCAAGTAACAGCGATTTCCTCAAATGATAGTGGTGTGCTCCGTTCTGTACAAAATTCTTCCTTCCATATAGTCTCTCCCTCAGAGACCTTTTGATCTTGAATACAGGTACAGAAACAACCTGTGTGCTGAAAGATTCCTGGCAAGGGAATTCTGAGAAAGACGTGTATGTTCTTAACCAGGCAGTCGGGTGTTATTATTGTTGATAGACAGTCCCCTGCATTTTCCAAAACTTGTTTTTAATTGTACTGTGAGGCAATCAGGTGCTATTTTTAGTTTTAACTTGGAAAATCGGTGAGTGTGCAAACAGGCGTGTTAACATCCTGTGCTGAAGCACTAATAGTAGAGATGTACTAATAGTGAGTACCTCATGTCAGCTTAACGGACTTGAGCTGGGGAGAAACAGAGATTATATGACACAGCTGCTTGCGTTAGCACAGGACTATTCCTGCCCATGAGCCGGAGATTCCTTTCAGATCTGTTTTCTTAAAAAAGTTCCTGTTTGAAGCCATGAGTTGCAATTTCTAATTTAGATAGATAAACCATTCAGTGAATCAATATTAACCTGAAAGCTTAAGGAAAGTTTAGAGTGTAAAGAAGGAAAGAAGATTTTGGGGTAATATTGCACCATTTTTTGAAATTGTATTCCTTTTCAGCTGTGTCTTGTTATCCTGAGCTATGCTAAACTTTTGTCTCCAGTGCAGGCTCTTGTTTGAATATTCGAAAGTGTACCACGTCAGAAGGCCTGCAGCAGAGCTTCATCTTCTATAACATACCTTTTTGTGCTCTCTTTTCTATAGGCTGCATCTGTACTCCCCTTTTCTTCAGTACCTCTCTATTCCTGTTTTTGTTCGTTCATTTCAAATGTGCTTGTTCTAGTCCTCCAAGTTCTCTTTTCCCCTAATTTATCTCCTAAAATTTTGCTACTTTGGCTAGTGGTTATTATTCTGTCATTCAATCCCTTTTGTGGTACTTGAGAGCATAATCTTCTAACCTAGTTTACATTACACTGTCATTATGAATTATTAATGTTCTAAAATAAAATCTTTAAACAGTAATCTTTGCTGTGGTGAAAGAGCTCTGTGTCCTTTTGTTTTCCTTCCTGTCCTCCCTATCCTTTCCTTTCTTTAGACCTTCAGGTCTTTAGAGCAGGGATGTTATTGATCCAGCTGTCTGGGAAAGACTTGCTGTGTAATGGGAGTTGCATTGTCACATCTCTGGGCTGAGATAGGTATTTATTTGTATAAACACTAAAAAAAAAGTTGTGGAAGTAATAATTTTGATTCTATTAGAAGACCTGCTGCACAAGTAGAAGTGATAATGTATGTTTGGGTTACAGCTTGCCTGAGAAAGTGAATATTATTTTTTGTGTGCTATTATATTGTTCCTATTTTTGTTTCTGTGATTCTCAGTTTTATTTGTGAATAGATGAGAAATTTAAAATAACAACAGAACAGGTCAAGTTATAATTATCAGCAAATTTTTAGGGCAAAAAACTTCAACCAAAAGAAATCTGGCAAAAATCCCTATCAGCTTTCCTCCACACTTTGTTTTAATGCAACTGTTTGTCCACTCTGCTTCTGAGAAATTGGAAGATTCCAGAATCATTAAACATCCAACAAATATTGACCAGAAGTGTTCCTTTAAGTCACAAGTGCCTGCATTGCCCTCACAGAGAACCTGCAATTAATTTGAGCAAAATGGAGTTGATTACAGCTGCGTTCATCATTGACAGAGGAACAGCCCATGGGGATGTGTTCCAGCCTGTACCCCATGGCTTAATGTGCGCAGCCTCCTCTAATATCAAGATGGATCATAAAACCGTGACCTGTCGCTTCTGCAACTTTCCCCTTCGTATTAAAAATGAGAGCAGCTGCAGACTACACTGTAGAAGGCCACAGTCTATTTTTTACATACTGTTGTAGTAAGTGGTTGGTATTGTGGAAAGTATTTTTATTTATTAATTTTGCAAGTCAAGTTTTCTCTGCAGAAAGTACGTTCTTCGGACAAGCAGGTGGTGTTCATTTGCATGCATGATCTCTGCTGTCTCGGCTTATCTGTTTGTTTAGTAATTTGTGTGTTGTACCAAAAAATTTGACGAACTGGAAGTATAATTTACTTGTTAATAGGTGCGTTTGTATAGGTAGTGCAGAAGCCTAAATCTGGTTTTGTTAGAAAATATTTAAAAATTGCATAAATTTTGCTTAAGTTTGGATATTTTCTTCTTCCCCCAATCTATAAAATCTGTATAATGCTAGATCTGATAATCAAAATTTGGAAGAAAAGAAAGTAAAGTGAGTATAAGATGAATGTTCCCATTTATCAACATTTTCTTTTTTCTTCATATCTGAGATGGTTTAAAAGGTCATTGGGGAGGTGGGCTATGCAAGTCATATTTAAAAAATGAGCAATTCTGTTATATATTTTTGTTTCTAGCTATATTATTTAGATTTATTTGTGCCATTTTTAATCTGTTACAGTAGAGTATAGGAAGATCTAGCATTGCAAACTTTAAAATTTTGGTTTTAGTGTTTTAAAATTAGTTCTTCTCTGGAGGCTGCAGAAGGAATACCGTATCTGTTTATTCTGTACTTTATTTCAAAGCAGAGTATTCGGTTTGGGCCAATGAATTTACTAAAACGGCTTCTGTGTTCCAGAACTATAACATATATGTCCCTACTTAAATATAGGTGGACATACATGTTAGAAGTTGTATATAAAATAAATATCTTTGTTAGAAGAATTTTAGGAAACATTACTCTGGTAATGCATCACCCTTGTGGGTTTCCCAGAATTACTGTGAAGCAGTTTATAGAGATTTATCAAACTGTAGTTATATAGAAATCAGTGGTCCGGGCTTGTTCTCATGTTCATTCTGTCTTGTACATGATATATTTTTCTGAGGCTCACAACCTTGAGTC
The DNA here is from genome assembly GCA_035590275.1 of Ibycter americanus. NCBI lineage: Eukaryota > Metazoa > Chordata > Aves > Falconiformes > Falconidae > Ibycter > Ibycter americanus. The sequence continues at coordinate 25,033,305 of JAVJGI010000032.1, forward strand.
GTTTTTTTGCCTGCTGGTTGATGATATGTTATCACGGCTTTCCCAGACTTTAAAATGAAAAGCTAAGCTTTTGCTGTGAAGATTCATATTATGCCAAAGGAATAACTAAAATAGGGACCAATTTCTGTTAAAAATTCATGGCCAAATTAGGTTGTAATTCTGCCTTCAAAGCTGGATGAACTTTTGATCTTTTTT
>JAVJGI010000032.1:25033599-25138110 GCA_035590275.1 Ibycter americanus
TTTTTTTTTTTTTTTTTTTTTTTTTTTTGGTATACTAGCACTCATGATGTTTCCCAAGCATGGTTTTGATTTCTCATGTCTCTTCTGTACCACGGCTTATTTTGTAAAGTCTATTCATATCCCATGCTCTAACTTCATGAAGAATTTATGCTTGAAAATGTAAAATTCATCCTCTTAGTCTGTTCATTACATTAGCATTCCCGTTGCTCCCACAATAGCTCTTCTTAGCCAACATCCTACAAAATAAGCTTTTTGTCTTAGAAAAGCCATGGTAAATACAAGGGCTTTACAATATCCTTAACATTTCAGCTGAGCCTAAGTGTGTTAACTAAGAAACGGGGAAACAAGCTGTGGAGTGGAAGCTCCTGCACTGGAGGTTCAGTTTGGAGCAAACAGCCTGAATTATACCTAGAATATTCAGATCCCAGAGCTTATTTTAAAAGTCAGGCTTGATTTGGTCTTCTAGGTAGTAGTCTGTCTAACAGGTGAAAGCACTCCCTGCTAGCTGTGTAGCTACTATGTGTAGCCTCGAGCCGGGAGGCACCATGTTGATCCTTGGCATGGTTGTACGTGAGATGGGTATTGGAAGTTTGTGATCTTGTATAGCTGAGGGGAGCCCTTTTTGCTTTTGTGAGCTAGTAGTTGTGATCTGAGTAACAAAAGAGCTCTCCAATTCACCCACTTAAATACAGCTCTGTTCCCTTTCTTGTTTGCTTTGTTTATTTTACTTTAATTACTTGTGTGCTGTCTTGATTTAGTTTTAACCATCCACTGGTAGTTCTTCAGTCCTCCATCCCTGCGAGGACACAAAGTGTGCTTGCTGTCTTTGCTGCTTCTCTTCAGTTGTCCTTTCAGCTCTGTGCTGTAGTTTCCCTGTAAAACAGAGGGTAGTAACACCTGCTTTTTCAGATCTGCTTTGCTGCAGTGCTCTTGAAATGGGTTATGGACAATGTTTATCAAGGACTGTGTGTTACAGTTCTTTAGGATATATACAAAACCCCTATTATGGGAGAGTTTAGCAATAGCCTGGTCTTGTTACTGAGCGCAGGGAGCCAGGGGTGGAAGAATTCTGCAGAGACCTGATGCTGATGAAGTGCTGTACTTCTTCATGGAGAGGTTGATGCAGGTTGGAGAGGCAGGAGAAGAGATTAAGATACCTTCCTGTTTGCAAATGCTGTTGCACAGTGAATTCATTAACACTGTATTACAGATTAGACAGAAAGTGCATCATGATAAGTAATACATGCTAAAGATGAAGAAATGCTGTGGTGGCAACAGGAGGCTCAATCTGTGTTTTCCTTTGGATAAATTTTGGCTGGTGAAGAGGAGGGAAAAATCTTTGGATGAGGATGTCGAGGTTATAGCAGCACTGTGATGCTGTTTCTCACAAGTGTTGCTGAGTGTCTTCAAGAAGATTTTGGATAAAATGTTAGAAGATTTCTATATAAACATGAAGTGACATTTTCAGAACTGATGTTCAGTATTGTTATTTTTCAAACAACATTCTCATTTTTTATGGTGTTTGAATCACATATTGAGGTTACATTTGATTAAATCAGACAACTGACATTTGAATCACACATGAAGAAGACAGGACTAGGGAAAGAATGTGAGTTCTAGTAACTGATTTAAAGAGGATAATTGACCTTTCCGTGGCATCTGAGCCCAATCATCAATTCTGTGAGCTTGAAATAATGTTAGGCTTATGTTATATCGAAGTTGCCAAACATCTTACTAGTGTTATTTGGGAAGCATAGGAAGGATATTAGCATACTAATAAGTTATATTTTTGTAAATGAAAATACAAAGAAAAAATTTTTCTTATTAAATATTCACAGGAGTTTGGGCACAATTAACTTTGTGTTTTAGCAGTGCTTGCTTCTTATCACTATTTATTGGTGATTTTGTTTAGAAAATATTAGTCATGACGATAGAGCTGTAGTTAACATCCTCTGTGTCTTAAGTGAGCACAACTTTCTAAGAGTTGTTTTAGGAGTATGAACTCAGAGCAGTTGCTTACATTTAAGCTGTGCAGTGATATTGTAGTGAATTACCATTTCAGACTATCCACTATGATGGCAACCCCTGTTAACTCAGTAACTGTGCTGGATTAAAGTTACATGAGGTTGGCAGCTTTTATTCAGGTATATGAGTGTACAGTGCCTGATAGCTAATTCAGTAAATGTTTCTGATCTTTTGAATCATTAACTAGTGTAGGCACTAGGATGTTCCCTGCATGGAAAATGCACACCAGAGGGAAGTTAGGTTGTTCTTCATCCCTGGAAAACTTGACCGTCAGGTCTTAGTTTAATCTCAGATAAATGTGTCTTTGGGAGCCCTTTTGAGCCCTTTTATGCCGAGGTAGCAGTTGAAACCTGTGTGAACCGCTGTAGTAGAAGAGTATGGCTCTTTAGTTCTGTATTGACTGGGGGATTTCTGCAGGTGGGGGGATTTCTGCCAAAAAGGGCGGAAATCTAAGATTGTGTAACCTAGCAAATAACAATAGAAAAATGAACCTTAAAGATATATTCAGCTTAATGTTTTCTGTCAGCCTGTTACTTGTATGTCTTGAGATTGCAGTCTGCTCAGTCTGTTCTTCATTTGTGTACGTCACTGTTCAAATAATAATGATGCCTCAAATAGCTCAACACACGTCTTCCATGTAATTTTTTTTTTAAAGGGACCCTCCTTTTTTTTAGAAGCATGTAGGAAGAACTTTCTTCCTTCTTTGTATTGAAAGACCAAAGTTTTTTGCTGGAGTTTTTACACATAGCACAGTTTTGACTATATTGTTAGCAATACAGAGCGGATACCTCCTCAGTTCATCTGCATTAACTTATGCTTATTTATAGTAGAATAATTTTCTGTGCTTGTTGGTTATACCATTTATAGTTTAAAATAAAATTGATACTTTCTTTATAGAGAAAGAATGTATCTTCTATTTTGTGACTTCTCCAAACTATTCAGCTTTGTGAGTAAAACTGCTTTAATTTCTGAATATTTCTAGTGAATAATTTGTGGGTTTGAGGCTATTCAAAAAAGTTATAAGACTGTTAAAAAAAGTTAAGTCTGAAAGTATCACATAAATATGTGACGCTTGTTACAATGTAAACTATTCAAGTGATTGAATAATTAGGAAGAGCTAAGTTTTTTTTTAATTAGTATTTCAGCTGGTTTCTGTAATTAAAGTTTTCCTTTACCATAATGTGACCATAATGTTAACTTCATTTGGAAACTACTGGACTACTACATGTTTCATCCTGGTTGAAATACTTAAAAAATATAGTCAAGAATATTTTGTGGGAACTTTTCTTGATATATAGTCAACTTAAGATGTAGTCAGTCATGAGGGTTTTGACCTTTGACATATTCTTTTTCAAAATGACCTGAACGATCTCCTAGATACCACTTCAAACTTCAGAAGGAGTTCAACTTACTTTTAAAATGACAGGCTTCATTTAAAAGAAGATAGTCTTATACCAAGTGACTTTATTTAAAGATAAATGTCGCTGCTATGAAAGAAGTCCAGAAAGTAATGGGTTTTGTGTGGACTGTTTGCCTAATTACATCCTTGTTTAATGTCAGGCTTAATTAATGTCCTACTTTGGTAATGGTAAAGATGAGAAATTGGAAAAGTCGTTGACATTGGCTATTTATAACTGTCCAGTGGATGTGTGTCATTAGGAGAGCCCGGGAAACTACACATTCGGTCAGCAGAGAAATACTCCATCTTCACAGGAGCTGCCGAAATTTTGTGCAGGTGGTCTTTTCTGAGAACAAGTTGGGCATGAAGTCGAATAGGTAAGGTACATTAGGGATGTTGGTGGAGGTGGAATATTCTGAAAAGCGAGTGGAAGAATTTTATAAGGAAAGATGTTTCTTCAGGCCTGGAATAGCTCAGGATCAGGAATTCACAAAGCCATGTTAAAGTTTTTGTGAGTTAAAAAACCCGGAAAACTCGTCTCGTAACCTGTTTGTGTGAGTGCTCTCTTTTTCTTTCTTCTATTATGCCTTCCAGTAAGCAGAAGGCTATATTTTTAAATTAGCGTGTCCAGAGAAGGGCAACAAAGCTGGTGAAGGGTCTGGAGCACAAGTCTTAGGAGCGGCTGAGGGGACTGGGGTTGCTTAGTCTGGAGAGGAGGAGACTCAGGGGGGAACTAAGGGGGATCTTTTTGCTTTCTACAGCTGCCTGATAGGAGGTTGTAGCGAGATGGGGGTCGATCTCTTCTCCCAGGTAACAAGCGACAGGATGAGAGGAAACGACCTGAAGTTACGTCAGGGGAGGTTTAGATTGGGTATTAGGAAAAATTTCTTCACCGAAAGGGTGGTCAAGCAGTGGAACAGGCTGCTCAAGGGAGGTAGTGGAATCACCATCCCTGGAGGTGTTTAAAAAATGCATAGATGTAGTGCTTAGGGACATGGTTTAGTGGTGGACTTGGCAGTGCGCTGTTAATGGTTGATCCGATGATCTTAAGGGTCTTTTCCAGTCTAAATGATTCTGTGATTCTATAGTGAAAAGTTTCTAGTCCTAGTTTTGCAAAATGTTTTACTTATCATGCAGAGACAGTAATATAGTTCTTTAGAAGGATTTTATTTGTCACTGTGGATGGGAGAAAATCCTTATGCTTCATACATTTGTTACAACTAAAGCAAATTCCGCAAATGTTGATATTGTCATATTTTAAGACGTGACATGTTTTTAAGAGATGTTTGATGGTTTCATTGTGTTGTTCTGTTTTTCTAGCAGAAACACTGCATCTCCAAGTATGGCGTCTTCATGGTTTTTTGGGTACTCTGAACTTTGCTGTAGTTAATGTTTGGGGACAGTGCCAAAATGAGTGTTTTGCAGATGCTGATTTGCAAGATTAGATTTTGCTATTGGCATGTGGAAGAGACATTTTGGAAAGCAGGTATATGAAGTGTTAAAGAAATTTCTCCTGTTTGTGAACCAGTGTTATATAATTCCCAAAGTGCTTTTTGCAGTTCCTGGCTAAGTGCTCTGCAGAACCATGTTAAGTAGCAAGATGGGTGGACGGACAGCTTTCCGATGGTAGCAAACACCCCATTCCCATGTGCTGCTTGGGGTGCCCTGTGTTCCCCAAGAGCAGTGAAGGATGAACAGGGTTTCACTGGGTTAACGCTGCTGTAGAGCCGTCAGCCACTGATGTCCATGGAGTGTTCTGCTAAAATGGCTTCTCCTTTTTGTGTCCTTCCTGTAAGGGATGTGAAACTGCTGGTGCTGAGTACACTGAAATGATGAGTGATGTGTCTTCAACTGCTGAGTTTTCAATTACTTTTGGAAAAAAGCACAATTAATATAAGTGTAGGGGTTTTAGCTGGTTGTGATCTTATTTACTATCTGTAAGCAATCAGGAATTTTTGTGGTGATGAGTTTATTTTGTTAGTTAACTGAGCACTCGCCCCCCTTATTGCTTGGGAATGTCAATTCATGTTCTAGCTGACAGAGTAGATCTAAATATTTTTATACTTTTTCAAAACCAGGTTTTATTGGAATTGGAAGGTCGCATAATATCCTGAATATAATGCTAAAATGCTGTTCTTCAGTTTCTGCACTTGATTTATATGTGTTATTATGTGGATACAAAAATGTATGTGTTTCTTTCTCATCAGTCGTAGACAGTGGCAGAGTTTTGTCTGGTTGTACTCTAAATTAACTTTGTGAAATCAAACCAGAGTATGATTTACAAATGTTTAAAAGCACTGGAAGAGATGGTTGTGTTGAGCAGAGGTTCGGTTCCTGCAGCACGCAAAATCACATTTCCTTGTTTTGAAGCTCAGATGGAAGGGCATGCTTTGCTGAATCAGATACTGTGATTCTTGATAAATGTATTTATTTAAAATGTGCCATTATTTAATGGAAAGTTATGAACACTATCTAATTCTTTCATGTGATTCTGTGGAAAGCTAAAGGGGAGCCTACTGGGATTTCTTTCTCCCAGACATTTACGTGTATGTTTTAAAGGGCTGTATTGTGCATGGAAGGCAGTGCCAGCTGTTGATTGTCATCTTTCTCATGTCTGTGATAAAAAGCCACTCAAGAAGGCTGAAATATGAGAACATCATTAGCTTTCCTACTGGCAGAAGTGCTTAAAAAAGCCACAATAGAAAGAAAATAGATTGCATATTGAAATTAAAAGTAAAAAAAGGCAGCTACAATGAGGTTTTGTTTAGACCCTGGAAAAAGCAAAAACACGGCAAGGAGCTTCTACAGGCACGAAGGGGGAAAAGTGAACTTGAGGCTGATGTGCAAGGGTGTGTGTGGGAAACCTCTGATGTGCATCACACATGACTCCCAGTTGAGTTTTGTTGTCAGAATTCAGCTGGTTGAGTTGTTTTGTGGGCACCAGGTGCTACGTAGGAGTTTGTGTTTACTGTGACTGACGTGTATGTGGTGCAGCTGACTTCAGGGGGAGAATGGGTTTCTGTTTTTAAACTGATCTTAGGTGGCATTGTAAGCTTTTTTTTTTTTTTAAATTTAAAATCCACTTGGGGTTTAATGATAGAAGATTAATTAAAAAAATAAGCAAAATGCCCCTGATGTGCCTCATGTAGTTAGGAAGCAGAAGGGCCACCATTTCAAAATAAAAACACAAACTAGGCAGTCAGTGGTGCTTTCCGTCAGACACAGCTTAAAAACCGTGTGTTATTCAGGATTGCAAACAGAGCCTGGTTATGGTTTTCCTTGAAAATCTTTTGCTTGTAATTGGGTGAACACAGAGAGATGTGTATAAAGCATGTATGACTGTATATACAACAAACTCCAGTTTTAAAGTGTATATATTAGGAAGGGAATAAATATCTCATTTTGCACTGCCTCCTAAGGTGGAGGGAGGGAGGCAGGGATGGAGCCAGGAGAAAACAGAGGCAGTGGAAACAGCAGCAATATGTACGCTTGCCTGCCTGTCTCACATTAATGGAACAGCTTGCAAGGTCTACAGGGAATTTGCATTGGCTCTGTCACTGGTATTATTTAGTTCCTTATTTATTGCTAGTGGCTTGATTGTGCTGTATTTTCCCAGCAATGAAAGCTTTTAAAGATCATGTCTGACTCCTTTTGGACAGTGCTGTCCAATTTTTCTCTGCCTGCTACCAGCATGTTGAGACGATCCAAAAGGTAATCTAAGGATTTTGCGAGTAATTCTTACGATGTTTTTCTAAGCTACTTGTTTTAATACTGTTTAGGCTTGCTTTCTTTTTTAACAGATTGAATGGTATTCCTAGTATGTTAGGTATGATTCTTAATTTCTTAATGATTTGTAATTGTGTATTCATTGAAAAAATCATACAGTGCAGCTCCACTGATCATTCTTTTTTAAGGTATTTATTTAAATGTATTGTTCCTTACTTCTTATAGTATGTCAATGTGATAAGGGGTTTGTTTCTACAAAATGATGGATAGATGCTTTACTGAGAACAAGCTGCTTTAGTATTCAAAGTAGCAAAACAGTATTATGATGATACAGGCAGTACTAGGCAGGGCTTGCAAATATTCTGACATAGCACTTACAGTTGTCTTAGAGATATGCATAACCTTAATTTTTAAATCATTCTTAATACATTTAGCATTTTTTTCTTGGCGATGTAAACATGTTAACATAGTCGTTAATAGGATGAGTGAGTGTATTCACACTACTCTTTGAATTTTGATAAAATCACATTGAAGTGTGTGGACTAATAAATGTTATCAGATCTGATGCAGTACAGTGGTGTCCCTTCAAGACCGGGAAATATCAACATAATTATAGCTCATCAGGTGCTCTGTGGAGCTTAACATACGTAGCCTGAAAACTTACTGGTGAGTATGGTAGGTAGTTAATCCTGAGTAAAGCACTATATTCAGGTTTATGAGTAAATGGTTGCAGCTAGTATCAGAATTTCTCAGCAGCTGATTTGTTGATACAGTTAAAAATCTACTTAAGACTCAGAATATAAGCTTTGACTTGATTTTCAGTGTGACTTTTGTTCATCAGCTATCAGAAATTATAAAAATCTTTTTTAGAGGATTGTAGCTTCTATGCAGTAATATATTGGGGGGGCTCTCTATTTCCTGCTATCATTCCACATTTGTGGTTTAAATTTTATCAAAGTTGTCTTCTGTGCTGACAGTGAATTTTAGAAATTTTATTGGTGATGAAGAAAGATTTTGTAAATGAATTTAGATCTTAGTTGCAAAGAATTGCATTAAGGATGTCATTCTTTTCAAATACAAGGTTTGTTGTCTTTTGCCTAGTTTTTAAAGGGAAAGAGCTCTTTGAGATTCATGTTGTGTGTTGATCTCTCTGCTCCCAGCAGTAACTTTTCACACTCATTGAGCAGTTGCAGCAGTGGTTTGATGGAGGAACAAAGTGGCAGAGGTAAAGCTCAGTATTTCCTTACAGATTTCTTGGACTTGGCTAAGGAGAGGAAAGGGAGGCAAATTGTTGTCCTGTGCCTCTGTTTCCAAAGGATAAGGTAGGTAGGACTTGGCTTTCAGGTGCTTCTTGGCTGCCAACTGGTGAGCATGGAAGCAGCATGGCATAATGAGACTTGGCTCACTGTGAGAGCAAGGTGAGATGGGCACAGGCAGGAGGAGCGAAGGAGTTGGGTTAGTGCAGGTGAGGGAGGGGGGACTTGGGTGAAGGATGACACTGTTCCGCACGAAGATAACCTGTGTTAGACCTGCAGCCTATGGAGCAACTTGTTCATTGCTTCTGTGTGCAGAACTTTGTTTTTCTAAAGCTCACTCCATTCTGGGTGGTGTTCAGCATGCATAAAGGTAGGATTTTGTGAAAATTCAGCAATTATGGACTGCCATACAGAGTGGAAACCTGCAGTGTTTCTCATAAGAAAAATAAAATATCTTTATTTTGCAATACCTTGTTAGTCTGCCATTTTGAATTTAAAATTAGACATCAAGGACAGAAACGATTTGAAGAGATACTAACAAGGTTTCAGGTGCAATATTTTGTCAGAAAACTCCTACTCAAAATTTGCAATTCCATCTATTTGTTAGTAGTTGAAGTACAAAAAGAAAGAAATTGATCTGTAAATCTGAGGCACATCTTAATGGAAAAGAGATGACTTTTTATTGATTCAATCACAGAAATGAGTATTAGATATTTCAAAATGATCAAACAGCTCTGTGAGGATTCATAACAGAGAGCTGCTGCACAAAGTCATGTGGTGGAAATCCTATTTCGCACAGCACGGAAACCACAGACTTCAGTCAGCCTTAGAAATGAAATATTTCAGCAAGTGTGACAGTTTGCTGGGAATATCACCTTCTGCCATGCTCTGCTGGCGGCCTGCCAGCTCTTTGCCTACTGTCTTTGGGGCGATGGGTAGGCAGGTTGGGCTGGTCTTAAATGTATTGTGATAAACCGGCTAGTTCACAAGACACACTGTTGTATTGTGATTCTTGCCAGGGTATTGGTCCTGAAAACATGTGTACACGTATGTAGTAACTTTGCTCCCAAGAGTATCTGGGCTATGAGAGTGGTCCACTGTACATGTAGTGCGTTGCAGTGCTGGGACCTGGGTGTTGCTGTGTGTTAATGTTCTCAGGATCGTGGCATCTGGGCACTTGGAATAAAGTACCATATTATTAAATGAATAAATATTTTCCATTTTAATTGGCCCCCTTTCAAAGCATAATGTTCACTTCTTAGTAAACTTCTTACTTTTAAAAATTATGATTGCAATTTAAATTTCTTCTGTAACATTGCAATCTTGGGCATTTTTAGCAGCAGAGAATTTTTTGCCATATCAGGTATTTGATACAATCCTCCTCTGATCTGTTTGTAAAACTTGTGCATGGTTCTCTACTGCATTTGTGATAGCTTGTGTGCTCTTAATTCTGGGCTTCTCCACCTTCGATTTCTCTTAGTTTTTAATTTGGTTTTGCACTGCAAGAATGAGTTGCTAGTGGTATTCTGACTGCTGTGCTATGGTACATTTGTGTATGTGCTCACATTTCTCTAATGATGGCTTCTGATATCTACTAAAAATTCTAAAGGGCTTCACTCCCATATGGCTTTTCCTACATTAGGAGGCAAATGGGAAGGACTCCTCTTTCTCCTTGGTACATTTTGTTGAAATGAGCTGTTTTGTGCAGCTGGTGGGCTTCTCACTGCAGCTAATGGTACTGTAAAAGTGAACCATCTGCTCCTCCGGTCAAAGTGGCTGGATTGTTTCTTCTTGAGCATATTCCCAGAAGGATAGAGAAAGTCAAGAGCAAATTGTAAATATGTAAGTTTGTCATGGGAGGGGTGACATAAACATAAATCTGATTTACCTGTCAAACTGGTTCTGTATAAATATTTATGATTCTAAACTATAGAAGAAAAATTCCTCGGTTCAAAGGGCACATGGGGTTGGTGTTCTAGTATCAGCTGTACTGAGTCATTAGCTATTGAAATTGGATTATGGAAAGATAAAGCATAATTCTGACATTTAAATAAAATGTCTCTTTTTAAATCCTTTTGTTTCTTTGCGCTTTGGGCATATCTTGAATATACTCTTGCAATTTGATATTATTAACAGCAGTGTAGAATTGTGCAAGTGGGTGTTTGTTGGTTTTGAAAACTGACTTGGTTTGAAAAACTGACTTAGAATGATGGTTTCTAATGCTTCCTCATTTTTTCAGCAGTTTAAACCTGTCTGGTTGCAACAAGCTGTGACTCTGGATTTTAATAATTTCACTTTTGTTTAGTGACTTTCTTTTTGCAAAGTTAAGACAGGGAAGATTTGTGTGTTGAAGTGACCTGAAAGATAACTCTGGGGGATGACAAAGGTGGCTTTCTGTTAGGAAGGACGTGCTGGTTTTGCGTCCATGATTGCCATTGATGCTCTAATTCTCTTTCCTCTTTTCCTTTCAGTGAAAGGGCAACAGTGATGCAGTAATTTGGTAATTTGTTAAAATTACAGAATTAACCACTGTTAAAGTGTAAAATAATCTTTAAGTAGCAAGACACCTCTACAATCAATGATTCTGGGGAAATCATTGTTTTTCATTATAAACAGTTCCTTGGTAAATAAGAAAAATGTTCTTCGTTATTGAAATATTCACAAACAATAAGAGAAACCACCTTTCACTGGGACATAAACGAGTGAGTGGGAAATAATCAGGTGGCCAAGAGCACATAAATGGTGCTTTGTGATGCATTGGTGTATTTGTGCTAACTTCTAAGCTACCGTAGCAGGACTGTGTTAGACAGTGAGTCCATATGTATTCCTTCAAATGTATTCAGTGTCTTTTTTATGCTGATTCATCTAGATTGACATTAAAAGCTGTGTGTGTCAGAAGGATGCCACCTCCTCCATATATACATTGTCACTTTGAAGAAAAACAATTAGTTTGATGCTAGCAGTATACTTACTTTTTTGTGGTAACATAAAGCTAATCTTAAAAATGTGAGTCTATGCTATAATCAACTTTAAAGTGGCAGCTGTCATGCCACACATTTCCTTGCTCAAATGAATAAAGTAAGAAGTGTTTCCCTTATGTTGGGAAGGATGTGAAAGACCTGGAAATCTGATGCTTTTGATAATATTTAGCTCAATTTTTTTACCTAGCTCAGTGTATTAAATGGCCTCCTGACACTTCTAACTGAAGAGGAAATTTCATCCAAATTGCTCATACTAGTATTTGAAAATGGTCCTAGGATAAAAACAGTTTGGGGGGAGAAAAAGAATTTACCTTACCTTCTGATAAGCTCTTTATGAGAACAGTCTTTTGGATTGCATAAAAACATGGTGGGTATTTTGCTTTCTAATGGATGAGTTTTGGGGAGCTTCCAGTACACTCTCCACTACGGGATATTTGTGCTACTTAAATACTATGAAAGAGACTGGTGCATCATGAATAGAAGGAAGGTCCTCCTAATATCCGTGATAAGTGTAATGGTTCAGGGAATACACCTGGATTGTTTGTAGTTTCTAGTTTATTTGGGATTCTGTCTATGTAAATCAGATTTTAAATTAATTTTGAATACTGTTGGCTGTTTTCCTGCTGGACTAAAACCCAAAGTGTCCTACAGGGTTAACACTGAAGTTTTAAGCCTTGAAAGCTCTTTGTTCAGATGGAAACTCTCTTGTATGAACACTTGGCTATTGCCCAGGACAAACCAGTTTTTCAAGTCAGGACTTCTGTGGAGAGGAAACTAAGCAACACACAAATCGTGGATGGCTTCATGAATTATTTGGATCCTTCTCATGAAGGAAGCTGCTGAATATAAAATAATTTTACACTGATGTTTTAAGGGAGCAAGATGAAATATTGGGGAAAGAGACTGGTTTCAGAAGAGGTAGGAAGAGAAGAGAGATTCTGAACTTCACAGAGGACACTCGGATCAGATCAGTGCTACAATGGAAAGTAATACAGAAGATGTACATACTGGCATGTGTTTGGCCTGGAAATGTGCAGTTCTTGTGTTTAATTGGAGTCGACACATTTGGGTTTTGGAATCCTTACAAAGTCTGTGCATCTGCTTATTTCAACTGTTGTTTTTCTCCGACAAGTGAATTTTAAATCCGGAGCGCCCATCAGCTTAAAGCTGTGGGATGGACTTGTTGATGTATCTGCTTCTGAGGATATTTTTTTGCCCCTGCTGTGATGTTACTCTCTGAGCAGGTCCTTGTTCTTTGAAGAGGTGCTGGGTTGTGCTCAGGAGATGTTCTCCAGTGCCCTTGGGATTCCTGTAATTTTAGTGGCAGCTGAATGCTGATGTTAACAAGGAACTATACACCTTAGAGCAAAATGTTTTTTATAAAAAGCAGACCTTATTTAAGGAACTGAGAGAAATAGTGTATGACATGTCATCTTCTATCACCATACACCTGCCTGGAGGCAAATTACTTAATTCTCAGTCAGATGCTGAAAACGTAGTATTGACCACCATCTCCATTACCATATTAAGAAAGTATACATTTTTTCAAAGCATTAAGGAAAACACCTTTGAAGTGATTTAATTGTACATTTGTAGCTAATTATCAGATATTCCCTGAACAGTTTTTCTCAGTCCGTAGCCCAATGTTTTTTTCCTAATGTTTTGAGGGCTACAGAGTAATACACAAGTGCTCTTTAGAGTAGCTTTGTAGATAACATAATATGCACTTCAGTAGTGAAATCTCATCGTTTATTCCAAACCTCTTAAAATTTTAGTTCTGAAGACTATTCTGGTGTGCTTGCTTTTGGCACTGTGTCGGCTGAAGGTGGAGGGGTCCAGAGAATTGGGATTCAGGAGAGGAATTCTTGAAGAGTCCTACACAGGGGAGTCCGTGTGCCAAATGTGAAATCCAGGCCACCTGATACCAGTCTCTCTTAGCTATCATTTAAGGCAATGCTGTGCAGTAAATTGTACATGTTTTGAGATTGTAAGCTTAGTAAATCTTGATCTTTTCCACCAAAATACTTCAACGTTGAGTAGGTGGTATTCAACTGTGATATTTTATATGAAGACAAAGCTTAGCCATTTATTGAAAATCTCAGCAAATGTTATGCTTATATAGTGGTATGATGCTTGCATTAGTCTCCCTGTATCCATTACTACCTGCTGTGTTTATGTAGTACTAAGCATATTAAAGTACTGCAGGATTAATATAAAATGTAAATGTCACTTCACGTGTTTTAGTTGATGCTGAAGGAGTTACTTTTGGTATCATAAGGCACTGCCAGTGGGCATATACTAGAGGAGAGCTGCTGGCACCCAAAGACACGAGCCTCTGTAGTTTAAAATGTTCTCCATGCACATTTGAGAATGGTCTTTCCCTGAATCTTTGATCTCTAAGGAAACTAGCTTGAATCCTGCAGTGGCATTTGAAATTACTTATTTCCAGTTTATTGTGTGTTTTCCTGTCCTTTAATTTTGTTCCAGTCTTGATTGCATGGTAAATTAGTATGTTACAATTAGTAGACTTAATTTAAATGAAGCATGATTGCTATGGAATTTGAAGACCTGACTTTCTGTAAGTGTTTGCATTTGTCTTCCTCTGTGTCTTCATTCTTGTACTTTCTGCAATTTTTATGGGTCTCATTTGATTTCATGCTGGCCATGCTACTTTCAGACTTTGTGGTGGAACAGGACTGGTACAGCAAGAAAGCTGGGGTATGACAATACCTGGCTTCTAGAAACGCATTTTACAAAAATTTTTTACTTATAAAAAGGCTGATTTTATTTAACAGTCCTATCTTTCCCTACTTTTTCTCCAAGAAAATTTGGGCCGTGTTTGCCTGTGCTTGTGAGTTTGTGCTGAAGTTTGTTACACATAATTTGTAAAAATAATACTTGCCCATTTCTAGTTCCTTTAATTATGAATAAGGACATAAAGCATTCAAAAGGCTTTTAGTGGTTTCTTCATTTGCCTTCTGATCCAATTTTAGAAGAGGTACATTTATTAAATATCTGCTTTTTTAATAGCTGTGTAAATTATGGCTCTGTGATTTTACTAGGATTTAGTTTTTTCCTAATTTCTTTTATGATTCCTTTTTGTCATCACTGCTACTATCCATTTATTTTTGATACATTCATGTATTTGTACTTACTGCTTTCCACCATCTTGCTGTAAGTGGAATTGATTTTGATTTTAATCTTCAGCCTTCTTAAGTAGAATAGCTTTTAAAACAAGGATACTTTCTCAGGTGATGGTAGGAGCTGCTTTACTCTTCGGCATATACTGCAGTGAGCTTTAACTCTCAGCTCCTGGCTTTTAATGTTTATGTTTTTCTTCTGCTTAGTTTTGTGAATGATTGTTTCAGCTTGAAGCTGCTAAAATTTCAAGACTCTGTGTGTGTGTGTATATGTGTAGTATGTGTTTTGTATAGTTATTCAACTGGAACAGCCATCCTTGTATGAAAAATTGATAGCTATTGGATAATGAACATTTGTCTCAGATAGCAAGTAAGCTTTACACAAAAGAATGAGGTTTAACATGTAATCAGCCTTGATTGTTCCAGAAACTTAGCCTTGCTGGAGATCTGAGGGCTGCTCTTTGTGCCAGTGTAGGAGCTGCACCCTGAGCCTCCCCCTCTTCAGCTGCCTTTTGTGGTTTCATTGCTCCATTAACTTGAAATGCCTTCTACAAGCATATTTTCTTATTATTTTTAAGTAGGCTGCTTATTTGATCTGATACACCCTGCAATATAGTTATCTCACGTATTTTTTTAAGTAATTTTTTCATGTCTCTTTAAGTTTGTTGTTTTTTATCGGAGACAATGCTTTATTGACAGACCTGCCTCCCTAAATGAATAAGGACCAGATAACTGAATACTTTATTTGCAACAGTGTGGTGTATCTCTTTACATGAATCTATATCAGTTTTACTTGCTACACTGAGCATTTTCAATGTCCACAGAACTCCAGCTCCTGTCTGTCAACTTCTTTGACATTTAGAGCCAACTCTTATCTAAGTATCCTTTTGACCTCTCTGCCATTCAATGAGTGTATTGATTAGAAGGGTCCCAAGCAGCATTTCTTTCCACAAAGCTGAAGGGAGCAAACTGAGCACTATGTATTCTCTCTTGATATCTGTTTTGGGTTAAAGCAGCATGCTGGCACGAAGTCTCACCTTTATCTTGCTTTGGTAGGAGACAGCTCTGCTCAGCCCCTGTTGAGTCCAGGCGGGCAAAGCACGGCACGTTCCTTTCTAAGACAGCTTAGTCCTGCACAAATGTCAAAACTTTTGTAGCTTACTTGCTGAGATTACAGTTTTGTTAAGCCTGGATATTTTCCTAATATGTCCATCAGACTATTGTCAGCCTACCTTAGCACCCTCATGCATTGCTTGTATGTTTTAGAGCTATTTTTGAGGATTTTTCTCCCATCTTTGTGTGTGCAAACATAATGAGCAACAAATTGTGTTCAATGCTTCTGTTTGAAGGCCTTAGGAGGCTGAATGCTTGTCTGTGTGTGCGTACGCACACGTTTTCATACTTTCAGGAAAGCGGTTTTGTCCCTCTAGAAGAAATGAACCTTTCTTCATTGGACTGTCTTTAGAAGTAACCTGTTCTTAGTAAGAAATGTTGCGAAGTTGGTTGGTTGGTGTGTTTTGTAAGAAGCTGCAAAGAGTTGGGAAACATTGTTGCTTTAGAAAGGGGAGGGTCTTGTAATAAAAAGTACTTATACATAAAATAAACTAAAAAAATCCCCAAAGTACACTCTCACCTTTTCGTTTAGAAGCAGAAATATAAATTTAAAGTATCATTGTAAGGTAGGCAGATTGAGACTGAGACTTTGATTTTCTGGATCTACATCATTATCTACTGTGCTTTGCTATAGGGGATGAACTTGTGAATTGTTTACCTATTCAATAAATAGTTTTTCTTATATTTAAGTTCTGCAAAATTCAAAGAGGGAGAGCTGCAGTCCCAATATGATAAAGGAACATGGTTCTCATAGCAGGTGGTGGTTGGAGCGATGCATGTGTCAAAAAGGTCAGAGGGGTGAAGGAGCTGATATACCTACCTGTGGTGCAAAGCATGATAATACATGTTGTAACTTACCTTGGTGGATTTTTTTTTAAAGGTCAGACATTTTGGTCCCTTTTATCTGATTTATCAGAGATAAATCCAAAATACCTAGGAAGCCTTTCTGTCAAAAGCCATGTAGAACTGAAAAATTGAGGGATGGTGATTTTACCCAAAGCTACCTGAAATGGTGAGGAATTGGTTATGGTTGAGGACTTGGGCAGTGGATTTATTGTGTAACAACATATTCTCCCTGGTGTCTGGTCCTCTAGCATGTTTGTCCAGATGCGGTGCCGTGTTTCAGGCTGTTCTGTACTCTTACGGGTTGGAAAGTGCTTGAAACTTACATATGCTGGATGGTCCTTAGGAAAGCTGATGTCCATTTTGCCCCTTGGAGAGCTGAGGATGCAGTAAGTAAGGCTCATCTGCTAAGTAGCAGTAGCACCAGGGATGGAAACATGGCCCAACACTCTTAGCCTAAGAGTCTGCCTAAAAGCCAAAGCAGGACTGCAGTTCCAGCTAGTATGAAAGCATACCGTAAGCGTAAAATTCTGCCAAGCAGGCACAAAACCTGAAACTCTTCAGTAGGTTTGTTATTGTTAATCTCCGTAGTTGGAAAGATGAGTCTCACTAACAGGGCAAAACCTTTCCATGGAGCTAGGCAGAGCACAGGGCCTCTCCGCCTCTTCTGAAGTACAGTCTGGGGACAGCCAGCTCCAGCAGCGGGGCAGTCCTCAGTGCAAACCAGCGATGCTGATGGATGGAGAGATTTGCTTTCTACCTATGGTAGAAAGTGTATTCTAAGTGTATTCTTCTCTAAGTGTATTCAGCTTGGGGTCTGCTGAACCACAGGTATTTCCACAGTCCCTTTTTTGGAGGGAGGGCAGCATTCAGGGAGAGAGATACCTATAATTTTTTTTCTTTTCATTTCCCATGCTTTGTACTAGGGTTTCCTTAGAGTAGTGTCTGCACTGGTGTTTGCCCTATCCAGCAATGATTTAAGACCGGTCAGACCTGACAATTTGTATGAACTAGAAGAATAGCTTTTTGACTCCATTGAGTTGTGAAAAATCTATGTAGTTACAAAGGTATTGTTGGCACATAGTCTTTTATGAGCTTCTATATAATCTATTGAAAAGTTTTGGCTGTGAATCATCACTAGAAAATAAACCCTGGATGTTGTTTTTTTAGGGAAGAGATTACTTTTTGATTTGAGTATTTGAGACAGGAAAAGTGTAGATTTTATCACCCAAGTGTATTGATTTTGTTAGTCTAACCTTTAGAATATGTATTTTCAAAATTTGGCATATAATTAAATTGCA
Source organism: Ibycter americanus (assembly GCA_035590275.1). NCBI lineage: Eukaryota > Metazoa > Chordata > Aves > Falconiformes > Falconidae > Ibycter > Ibycter americanus. The sequence continues at coordinate 25,051,384 of JAVJGI010000032.1, forward strand.
AACATCTTAGTCCCATTTACATCCATAATGCTTCCGCCATGGTTATTATTCTGCTGTATGGCAGTGTGAAAATCAGTGCTTTGTGCAGAAAAGGCAGCTCCATGGACACAGTCTGATTTGGAGATTATTTCTAAAATTATATATTGTTAGAATAGCTTTTAAAATTAGATATGTAATTTATCCTCACACTGAGATTTGAAACTGCAATTAGCTGATAAAGAGCTAATTTGTAACATCTTTTGATACTTAAATGAAGCAAACGCTCTGAAACAAAGTGAAGGTAACTTCATGTTGGGTGGTACAAAGCAACTACGTGACTTTTCTGATATGAAGGATTTATATTATATATCAATCTTATGCAAGGTTTATGTTAAACCTCCTCACTTTTGGATCTTGGAAAACTGTTTCCTTCCATTTTCAGCTCATATGCTTAGTTTTCTGGATACGTCTTCAGGGGGGGGTTTTAGAATGGGTTTATTATATTACACACCTGCATATCATTGTAAGCTACATGGTTAAAAGATTTGAAACAATACAAAATCATTTTGTCATTTTATTTCTGAATTTGTTTGCTTGGATTTTTTGGAGAAAAAAATGTGATAAACTATCTTCCGTGAGAATTGCTGAGTAGAGAGTTATTTAAAAAGCAGTTATGCTACGTGAAGCATTTAATAATAGAGTTGGAGGAAATGGGAAAGGATGCAGTTATGCTTAGTTTTCATTAAATCATCCCTTCACACTTTGTGATGTAACTTCATGTCAGTATAATGCATAACACAATTGAAGTGGGAGATAGTAATGCTTGAGAAGGTTGGTGTATGTTTTCTCCCATTAAGTACTGTCTGTATTTATTCTGGGGTGTCTCTTCCATAATCAGGTTTTTTTTCTTTTTTTTTTTTTTTCGTACAAGAAAAAAGATAGATTTGGAGTGTGTTTGGCAGGGAGGAATATTTCAGAATAAAGTGGCTTGATTTAGTTGAGAATGGCTGTACCCGTCATTGTAATTTGTTGTGACATTTCATTTTGTTTGGCTTTGCAAAGTTGTTCGTATGTTGTTAATAATGCAGAAGGTCTGGACTATACGGTGTGGTGTAAGCAGGTGTGCGCCAGCCTCAAACATTAGGCAAATTAGGCATAAATTTGGTGTTAACTGGCAATTTTAGCCTTTTCATTTGTGATTTCTTAGCTTGAGGTGCGGCTGCTTCTTGATAAATGAAGTAGGAGGGTTTATGTAATATACAGCTTGTTTTAGATGAAAGGAAAATGGTCTTTCATGCCATAAGTTAATTCCTAAGCACTAAGATGTTAATTTTCCTTAAAACAAAAGAATCTGTCTACACCCAACTTACCGCGTGCTTTGGAAGTCTTACATTGCTCATCTCCATGCTCACTTCAGTTAATGTATTTGTTAGCATGCTGAAATGTGTGGTATTGTGAAAAAGGATATTCTTCATGTTTTTTATCCCACCCCATGCTCTCTTTGGATATCTGTACAGAACTGCAGCCCACACTTCACAAGCTGACTACATCTTTTATCTCCATACTCCTTGTCTTGCAGAATTCACTTCTTTTTACAGTCGTCTGCACAGTGACTCTAATTTGCTGGCACCAGCATGAGGCATGGGAACACCCCCTTGACATCTTTAATACTGAAAGGGAGGGACTTCAACTACACAGGCAGGACTTTCCTCTGGTTTTGTGGCAAAGTGAAGTCTTCTTCATTTTCCAAGATGTCATCCATGGATGACTCTACAAATCTTCTCCCTCTGAAGCAACTCATGCATTGCACATACCTGGATTAATAATAAATAGACATAAAAAAAAAGGAGGGAGGGGGATGAAGCTTTTCATCCTGCATGGAGCAAAGACCTTTGAATACAGAGTGAGTTGGCAGCAGCCTGTCACCTACAATGCGCCATAAAATTTGGAGCAAAGTGTCCTGTTTAAGGATGTTTCTCTGCTCATGGGACTTAATGACAGGAAATACGTGCTGTTTTCTTGGGTGATACTGGGAAGAGGATAGTTCTGTGTCAGTTGTGATGGAGAATCTATCTGCGATCATTAAGTTGCTTGTTGAACTTGCACTTCCATCGTTCGGGTCTCAAGTGAGCTTAACCGTATTTCCTTAAGAGGAAAGAAGTAGTGTTTGTTGTAGGAATGTGCAAACCACCAGACCTACACGATGAATAATAACACTTTTTTCCCCCAGTTATTCTAGGATGAATAACTTTTAAACTATTCTTGAACATAAAAAAAAAATAATCAGTTGAACCAGATGCTTACTTATTCTTATCTATTTTAGAGAACTAATTATCGCTGTTGTTGGTAGTGCTAAAGCTTACAAAATTGCTTCCATCTTTGAATTACTATAATTAAGACAGTAACTTCCACATCTAGTTAACATTGCTGTGCAGCTGGTGCATTCATTGACATGCAGATTTTGGATTTTGTAAATTTTCTGCCATTGTGAATAAAAATTTTAAATACTTATTTTCATTTCCAAAATGCCTGTTTCTTATAAAGAGGTCTTTGTAAAGCAAATCAACTGAAACCAAACTCCGGTAACATCAGAGGAGAATCTAGTGAAGTTTGGTTAGGTGACAGTACATTTTAGGAAAATATGTAACCACAGATAGCTTTTGTAGGTATGGTCACCCTGAATTTTGGATCCCATTTCATAGGGATTGAGGGTCACTGAATTAAATGCCAAATCTGGAACAAGTCTGATGTCGGACTTCTGAAATGTTATTTTGAAAGGACTTACTGTTTAATGCAGGAGTAATCTGGCACTCAGATATCCTGAGGTGGTTTACAAAACTAAAACTCTGTAATTAAGAATTACTAATGTGAATAAACTGCATTAATGATTACTAACTGAAATGTGATTTAAGCTATACTATTTCTGTATGTCTTTTTACTTCAAGTTGACTTCTGTCAAAGTCTATGGGAAGACTCATGCAGTCGGTGCTAATCTTGTTTACTTGTACATTGTGCAGTTTAACTATGAGACATTTTTCAAGGCCTGTAAGTTTACATAGCTTTTGAGAAACTTCCTCATCATTATTCATTTCTAATAAGCAGCAACGCTACGAAATTACTTGATAGTGGTGGTTGGTCATTTATTTTTAAATTGTTTTTCTGTGGCCCTTGCTTTCATTACATGAATTCCTCATGGGCGTTAATCAGTTTTGCTCGGCGAGTTAGAGATGTCCCCTGAGTAAACGGCTAAAATAAAGAATCAAGTATTGATTTGTGCTGAAACTGAAACACTGATTTCTTTTTCAGACTGAAAATGCATATGAAGTAAGGTGTGCTAATGGTGCCTGTTTTAGAGGCTCGGCTTAGGCTTGTCTGTTGGTGCCTCGGAGGAGGCTGGTTAGGGTGTCGCTGAGGAGCACCCGGGCTGCGTGCGGCTCGCAGGTACGCCACCAAATGTTCTCATAAATAACCCCAGCCAAGGGTGCTGGCTCCAGGGCGCATTTCAGTGGGTCCAAAACCAGTGTCCAGTTACCAGACCCACGTCCGATGTCCTGCAGTGTTCAGTTTCAAGAATGTGCTGGGAACGCTTCAGTCCACGTAACAAATGTTATTTTTACTGCAGGCAGTGAAGTTAACTCTAGAAATAGTAAAAGCTCTATTTCCATAGTGATGGCAAAGGCGTTGTTTCAAATATTTCAGTATAAACTATCCATTTTGCTGTGCGTGTTCAGAATTAAATTGAGTCGCTGTTGTGCTCTCACAGATTTCTAGGCTTGGTTTGGGGTGGGTGTGTGTGTGTTCCCGGTGGCAGAGGCGGGCAGGGGGTGGCAGCGGGGGTGCTCGTGTGCTGACAGCCCTCCAAGCCCTCCGCTGCCTGGAGCCTGGCCCTGCAGCTCTGGGCGGTACAGGCGCTGTTCAAATCGTATTTTGCCTAAACTGGAAGACCTGGAGGGGATTTTTTTCTCTGGAATTATGAAGTGGGATCTGAGGAAAAAAAGGTTAACAAGGCCCACACCAAACTGTGAGAGGAAAGCAGGGTCAGGGTAAGGCTTGCCTTACGTTTAATGAAAATAGCAAAACTTTGGCTTACAAACAAATAATAAAGCTTGGAATCCCTCTGGACTGGTTAAGAACTTTATATTTTTTTAGTTAAAATGCTTAGAGATGTATAGGTAACCTTTTCCCTTTCTTCCTTCTCCTCCTGTTTTCTTACGTAGATTGAGTTATTTTTAAGGCAAGGCAACATCTAGTATTGTTTGGAGAATTTGTGAACAGTAATAAACAATAATTAATGCAATTTAAAAGACTAATAATATGGTCTCCTCATTATCATTGGCCTTGTAGCTCAGTGTTGAGCCCAGTACCATCTGCCTGGCTAAAGTGCATCTTCCAGGAAATACTTTTTTCTTTATTTGAACTATTTCTGCCAACACTTGAATCAACAAGTTTGAATTTCTTTGCACAAAGGCCTGGTTAAAGCCAGCTTTGCTTCTGTTATATTTAGCTGTTCTTTAGGAGGTGCTCAAATGCTGTCACAGTGACTTCTTGGGGGAGATCGCCCAGCTGACGTCTTCATGTTACCTCCTCCCTTCCCCCCTTTTTTTGTATTTTTGCGACTATCAGAACTCCATCACTCTTGTTCTGTAGTTTCTCTGGGATTCCAAGATCTATGAAAAGTTTTATGTATATTTCGAGAGAGCTCTTGTCAGCCAGTAGAGAGTGTGATTGTATTTGTCTGTATATTTTTCTCATCATACAAAGTGGATTCAAGAAATTAGATATTTTGTTTTAATGTGTTTAAGCTTTGCTTTATTGCCAACACACATGGTTCATAGAAATGGCTAAACAGGCCTAAGTGATGTTCCCCCTTCCCAGATTAGAGATCCAGGGAAATTGAAAGTTATCCAGTTTTGATGGTGTAAAGACAGTAGTGTTTTATTCCTAACTTGGGGCTAGTCTTTGACTCCAAGCCATTCCCTCCTCTGGGTACATTTGTGTAAACCTGACCTATTTTAGCGGGTCTCGGCTGTGCCTGCTCTCCAGCCACTTAACCCTTTCTCTTTTGGTTCTGTATCTTTGCAAGTAGAGCAGAGAAAATGGGTTTGTGAAACTCAGTTCAATTTGGCAAATGCGGGCAAGCAGTTAAAAGGCTGGGACAGTTTGTGTTCCCCTTCATGCTGTGATTTAAATATACCAAGTTTCCATAGCCAGCTCTAGACTTCATTGTGGTAAAGTGTATTTTAGGAACTCTCTTTAGCAAAGGAATATGACCATAGATAATGAAGCTCTGTTTTCTCACTGTACTAGTGTTTTGTATTGAGAAAGATCTTAAATTCATAAATTATTATTTGTATTAAAATACCCAGGATTATTTTATTCCTTACATGGTAATGTATATTATGTTAGAATGCTGAGGGCTTCCGTGTTGTGAGAAAGATTTTCCGGTAATATAAACATAATGATTATCTGGTATTAATGTTGGAATTAAGTATTCTGTTTTTTTTCAACAGTTACTGGAATAGAGTAACTGAAAACATATTAAAAAAAAATAATCCATAAACTGAGATTTTAAGCATCTTAAAACCAGGCTTTTAGTTTTTCTGTACGATGTACACAATGGCAATCAGTTTTTGGATGGACTGTTGTTGAATAATACATGAATGTAAATGGAGATCGTATGGAATCAGTTGGATAATTTTGAGGAATGCTTTAAGTACACTAAAGAGCCTGAATAGCAGTTAATGGTGCTTCAACTTTATTACTGTTTATTATAGTTGGCAGTTCAGTTGTATTTTTTTCTATATCAAGTTCTCTAGTTTCCTATAGAACAGCAATAAAAAAGCTTACAAATAATAATAGTTAGATGCACTGTATCCTGTGACAGCAAAATAGTTTTGCATTAAATTGTAGTTCTTGGCAGTCTGAACGTGTTTATTGTTGGGCAGCTCCAGAAGATCAGCCGGTGCAGGAAGGACCGAGGCAGGCGTCAGCTTTTGGACTCCGCGAGCAAACAGGCTTCGCGTGCGCCTACAGTAACCCAACGTGGAGCTTCACAGGACACCTCTGGAGCTGGGCTGGCAGTGTCCTTGTTCAGCCTCTGCTCAGCCTTCCCTGCTCCTGTCTACTCTCTCACCCCCTATCAAGACCACAATATGATTTTAGTTACCTGTTTTGAGAACTGCTGAAGTAAGCAGAAATGTTTCTGCCATCTAGAAAGCAAGTTAGCGGTACAATGAAGAAGTGTACTTGGCTTTAATACTTGCTCGGTTGTGAGATTTTGCTGGGATCTTGGGCTGTTTATTCTGTTTAAACAGGAGAAGTGGTGATTAAGAAGCGATTTAAATACCTAGTTGCTCTTGTTCACAGTTCCCATGATTTAAAAATGGTTTCCCTTGCCCATTGCAATTACTTTTAACATCTTTAGAGCTAAATGTTTGCTACTAGCAGTCACAGGCTGGGAAGCAAATGGAGGAACACATCGTTCTCTTCATTTGGCTAAGTTCTGAAACTCCAGTGAGGAAAAAAATAAACCTCAACTGCCTCATACAGAAGTGTCACTTCCTTTGCTGGAACAAAGTCATGGCAGTGAGTGGAGTTGATTCGGCAGAGGCCTTGTCTGAAACTTGCTTTGCAGAGTTCTCTATCGTTATTGTTGCACGTATTCGCAGAGAGTCTTGAATCTCAGGTTTTAAGTTCATAATCCTGCTCAGCTGCTGAATTGTGCTAACACTTTTTTTCATAATTTTAACTCTGCCCTACGGAATATGTTCTGGTTTCTTATAGTAATAGCCAATAATTGTAACAGATTTATTTGCTAGGTTGGATATTGGTAAGAATATCTGAAGCACTCTGGGGTATTTTATAGTTTTTGGGTTTTTGTGTGATTTATAAAGCATGAGTTGCATGTATTTTGTGAATCAGGAATGTGTTGTCGGCTATCTCTAGTGGCCTAGATACTTGAGATACAGTTTTTATATTGCTTCTAGTGTACTAAAACACTTCTTGCTGACAAAGAACCTTTTGGCCCTGTATGTTTACTTCTTTGCAGGGTCATTACCGAGATTGAGAGTGTGAGGAAATACTGACCTAAATACTGAGAGATTCCTCCTTAGCTGAAAGATGTTCTGCAGGACCTGCCCTCACTGCTTTTGTTGGTCTGACCATGCCTTATCTTTTTTATTTCTTTCTTTCAGCTGTCGGACGAGCAACAGAAAGAGTTTGATTGTAACATCCAGCACATCTCCAACTCTCCCGCGACCACATTCCCCCCTTCATGGACATGCAGGTAACTGCCTAGGACTGCTTTGCCTGAGGATCATTAGGGAAAATGTCAGTGTTCATTATAGTGAATTTGAACTTATTGATACTGTGCATCAAAATACGCTCTTCTACTGTAGTTTTTCACCTTTCTAACTTGTAAGAGAGTCTTCCTTTCAAAATAAATGTTTTATGTCCTCATCTGTTCTGCACTTCCTAGTTTACTCCATTCTTTCTGGAGGATTCAGTCCTCTTACATCCTGCAAAAGAACCTGAGATGGAGAATGAAGTAAAATAAAATTAAATAAATACATATAAGTGAGTATCTTGGTTTGGGTGCTCTAGCATGATTAGTTTGTGCCAGGATTTAACTGCAGTTCTCATGAGAAGAAACACCCTGCTTATTTCTGTATGCCTCTGGCAGCCTGTCAGCTGTGCAGTGTGCCATCTTATGGTCTCTGTCTGCTACTTAGAGCAACAGGAGATGTTTAGGATTCTTTTCTTTGTTTACATTACTGCCAGTTTTACCATAGCAGCAACTGGGAAATGCTCATTTCAGAGCAAATGGGCAACTGCTTGTTAGTCATTGGGGTGAAGTGTGTGGAGATGTTCTTTCTATAGAAAAAGAAACAATGATTATTCAGCCTACAGTAACTACAGATTTTCAGAAAGGGTCACACATGCAGATTCAACAGCTTGCCTGAACAGCATGTTCCCTTGATGTTTTTATTGCTGAGGGAGGTAGATGATGTGTAACTACATTGGTTTTGATATTTCAAAATGCCAGAGAAGATGGTTGAGCTTCAGGTATGGCCCTAATACGCATCAGTCAGTAGCGCGAAACAGCTTGAACATTTGTGACACATCATCCACAGTGGAGCCTCTCTGGAAGCACATCACTGTTGCATGTAAAGCAAGTAACTTGTTTTCACTATAATCAGACTTTCCTCCTCCTACATGGCAGTATGTTCTGTAAATGCTTTCTGGAGATTGAAACTAAGGAAATGCTGAGAAAGAACAGCAAATTGATAGTGGCTCAAATAGAAGGAGCCATCTGCTTCTATTTGCAGAGCATTGCATCTTGAGAGGTGACATCCAGCCTGTTGAAAGGAGAAAGAAGAGCAAAGTTATTGTTCAGGGATGCCCATGACGGCCTCAACCACTCTTTAAGTTTTCATAAAAATCTGTCATATTTGCTTGGGATGCTATAAAGCCCAGTCATGGAAGGCTAGGAAGTTACTTTAATGACATTGGTTTTTTTAAATGACCCAGGATTTTCAAAATAAAATGTTAAAAAAATTTCTAAAAGTTATATATTAAACCAATTTTCTTTTTGTTTCAGAATCTCAGATAAGGTGCAGGGCCAAAAATTTGCACAGGGCAATTCCGTTTCACGTCAGACTCCCTCGATTCTGTTGTGTGTGATTGTGATAGTGATAGCTTTGTAAAATTTGGCTCCAACAAGGCATTTTTCTTGGTAGAGATTCTCCACTTAGTTACATTGTGCTCTTTGCTCTGTTCTAAGAGTTGATGTGTATGTTGGATTTACCAAATTCTGAATTACCTGTACAAGCCTTTAACTGAAGTGATCGAGAAAGATGCTTCTCAGAATATGAAAGAAGTGCCCTTGCTTGGCAGATTGCAACAAGATGTTGACATGATCATTGCTCAGAAAACAAATACAGAAATGCTCACAATAGAAACATTTATATTTTCTTTTCCTTTCTTTTGATTTGCTTTTCTCCTCTTGTCTATTTCAAAAATGAAAAATTGCTGGTAGTGGTTTTGATGCTGTCTCAGGCTTTACAAGCTTATCTTTTATTAGAAGTATGTGAGTGTCTTCTAGAAACAAGAGTAATTAATCAGTGGTATGCCATTTTTCTTTAGCAGTAATTGTCAAATATTTCCAGTTTTTTGTTCTGATATTGCAAATGGGACTGAAAACTATTCATTAAAAGGACATCCTTTGTGACCTCCACGAGTAGCCAGTGGAGCATAGGAAGATAAATTACTTGTAGTTAGAGTTCTTTACCAGTAGTATATTTAGGAGTCTTCCATGGGAAAAATAATTTATTCAAGAGACAAAAGCAGATGAAATTTAGAGTAGAGTCACAAATATTTTCTTAAGAAATATCATATATGAGATATGAATGTGAGAACAGGCTGTGATATTTGTTTAGTATTTGAACAGAATCTATCAATCTGTTTATTCAGGCACATACACTGATAAGTTACTAAGAAATGCTGGTGCCTCTCCCTGGCCTCTTTTGTCTGGAACGTGCTCTTCTTAATGCCCATTCTGAACCTCTCTTATGAATCATAAGGAGCAGCAAGCATGCAGTCAAATCAGGGAGGCTTTCTGAAAGGTTCTGTTCAGAAACCATTCTAAAATCAAGTCCTGTATGGCACTAGCCTCAGGAGTTATTCTTCCATATGTAATGTAAAAGTCAGTGGGTGTGACATGGCACAGTTGATTGTCCATCAGGCAAACCTACCTCCTAATGAACACTAATCCAGGCAGATAGACTTACTGTCTGAAACAGCATCCAGATAAGATGCCAGGCAATTTTATATCCTAGAAAATTCAGAGGAAAAATAATACTTAAAAGATCTCAACATTTGAGGTGGAAGTACATCCAAACAATTCTAACTCTACCATGAAATTGCTTCTGATTCAAGAACACTTAATGGATTTGAAGCATGCTAACTCAGTTTTCAAATTGTATGAATAATGTTTTCCAAAATGAGCTGGGACCTCGGTATAGATAGTTGCAGCTTGTTAACTGTGTGGGAAAGTTACTCTGCTTGTTTAATCTCCCAAACTTGAAGTGCCCAGTTCTAGGAATACAGGTTTCAAACTTTTCCCTTTATTCTGAATTCCTTTTCTTTTAAAATCAGAGGAAAAAAAAGGTATACATGCATGTTCCTTACATTTGTTTGTATTTCTTTGAATCCATTTTTAAAAATCTGAAAATTACAGAGAGGTTCCATCATGAGGTTGATTATTAAGTTCATTTAAGTTGATTATTAGATTATAGTTTAAAATTAAAAGCTTAAGATCAATCAAAGAAGCAACATCATCTTTATAATTCAGTTTGAAAGAATTACAGCTGGATAATTGAAGTTCAGGCTATTTTAAAATCTACTTGCCACAACTGTAAGGTAGCCAGGTTGCTTGCTGGCTTCCAGTGGAGACACTTGTAACTGCTGGGACCTTTGTCCTGCTCCCATTAATGGCAGGTGGAGGGAGCTGCTTGCAGGCAGCACTGCGGTGCGGAATTCAATTATTCTGCTCCGACACTACAAGTTCAGTTCCACCTTCTGGCAGAAAAATGGCTATTACTAAGGCCTCTATTTATGTATTATTTTTAGAGTGGGCACTCTAGATCCTGCCCTGGTTATCAAAGCTGCGGTTCATCAGCATTTCATGTGTGTGATCCTCGGATGGCGTGAGAGCGCCATGGCATTCACTATATATGACAGGTGGTACACAGGGTGCTTAAAATTTTTTGGTCATTTTGAGATTTGTGTGTACTGGAAGGCAGCTAATTCTGTAGCATACACTAAGATCTTGAGCTGCTTGTGTTAATATTCAGCAAATAATGTTAGTATATCCTATGTAGAAAACCACAACAACTTTGTCTTTTGCATTTATTTATTTTTCTGAAGCTCAGAAGCAGGTTTTACAAAATGGTTCTAGTATGAGTTTTTGGACTCATTACCTATCTGATGAATGTTGATAACTGAAACTTTCACCTATCTGTTGCCCGGAAGGTCCGGTTTTGTATTTTGAGGGTAGCAGATGTACAGATGCTTTGGCTGCATCCTTCTTCCTGCGTCCGGAAAATGTAAAGGTTCACATCTGAATTATTAATGTTCATGTAACTGTGTTGATTTATCTAATGGGCAATCATTCTGTGTAACGGCCTCCCTTGAGACAGAGTTGTTTCAGGTTCAGTAGTAGCCAACTATAACCCTTGAGCAACAGGGGAATTTACCTTTGCTAACAGAGTAAGTAGGGTTTCGATCAGCCTTGGTGAATAAGACCACTGCACTAAGGCATCTCTTACTAAAATTCCTTCAACTACAGCAGATGCAGCAGTGCTGGGAAATTTTAGGAAAAGTAGTAATTCCCCTTCTCCCTGTTGTTGTTTTAAAAGCTTCACCCAGACTTGAATTGAGTAGAAAAACTAATTGCTTTTCATTTTAAAACTAGAAACAACTCACAGGGGATCTAATTAAAATTCCAGTGTCTGGAAGGAAATATGCCATATAAATCTGAAAAAGCAGTTGCTTAAAAATTAGTAGTATTTCTGTACCAGACTGTGTAGGCTCTGAAGTGTTCGAACACCCACATACTTAATTTCAAAATTTAAAAACTGTCATTACCCAATTTGCTCAGTTATTTTGAAATCCTATTTTGATCATAATCTGGAAAGTTTACACAAGATTGATGAAGATATAAGAAGGCAATGACAGTTCATTGTTTATAATAGCATTGGGCAATGGGCTTTTTGTTCAAAAGGATCATCTTGACACAGTAGGGTTCATCGGCAGTAAAGCTTGAAAAATGGGAAGGCAAAGACTAAGGTTCCCACTAAAACTAGCAGCATTCCTTGCTCTGTTAGAAGGTCAACATAACTGTGGAAAGGCCTCAGTCCTGCTGCATTTCCTCCTGATCTAAAATGCTCCTTCAGCTTTCTGCTAGCAGGTAAATGGTGACCCTAACCCTCACCGTGTGCTGCTACCAGGAGTTGTAGCCTTCTTCTGTCTTTCTTGTAAGCTTGCAGTGCCATCTAGACTGTCAAACCACTCAGTCCTCTCTTAATTCAAAAGCGGCGTAAAGTCTCTGTTTTTCCACTGTGACTGTAAACACTAAAATGAGTACAAACTTAATAAATGAAGCACCAAAAATCACCTAGTTATTGATTTCTGATCACTCTCTCCCCTTCCCACTTGGGATTTACTGGGAATGGGTTAAATGGTAGCCAGTTCTGGGTGAAGACTTGCATTGTGTTATGTTACACTGTGAACTTGTTACTTCTTAACTAACAATACAGAAGAAAACCAAGCCAAAGGTAAATAAACCCTTTGTTTTTAATTTAGTTTGCTCTTGATGAAGCAGATTGTGGTGTGGTCTGGAATTCACTTACCCCTCCAGTTCTCTCATCACCCCTTGACACATGTTAGATCAGCCTGGGGCTGCTTGAATCTCAACCAGCTGCTATTTTTCCCCTCATGGGCTTGTCGATCAGATGGCATTTGCTGGCCTGCGCTGCGCTGTGGCCATCCTAATCCCAGCAGGTATCAGCTTGTTCTTCCTCTCCTCCTCCCTACCTGCCCCGGCATGCATGCCGGGTGTGCACACACCTTGCTCACAGAAGTTGTGGAGAGATGCTACTGCAGATTTTTGTGAACCATTTGTATAGCTGAAGTGTGAGTTCTCTTCAACAGAGCACAATGCTTATATTCCGTTTCTGCTCAGCGTAACAGTTAAGGGATATGAATAACTTGGGTTGAAATGAATGCAACTTAATTACAAGCTTCAGTACAGTGCTAGATGGGACTGTAACCTCACAAACAGTGCCGGCTTGAGGGGCAAGCTGGGGATCTGGTACTTCGCCCAAAACAGAGAAGTCCTTTCTTTGCAGATGACTCATCATTGATGTTTGACTTTTCAACATGACTTTTAAAATAAACCCACTTTATATGGGATCTAAATTTGAAAACATTTCTGATGACCACCGTTATGTACCTTGCAGTGTATGGCCTGTCCGGTATCTATTTAGTTTTCCTACTGCTATTTTAATGTTGTTTTATTGTCTGTGCACAAAGAAATTGCTGTTGGCATATGTTTGCTATGTATAGTTTCTCTTTTGTGCTTGTATTAAGGATCTGAAAGAGCAAACCTCTTAAGAATATGCCCAATAGATAGCATACTCACTGACATGAAGCTTCTAATTCATCCATAACTTTCAAAGGTTTCTGCAGTTAGTCTGTAAATGATTCTGGCTTTCAGAAAGGCTTTGTATGAAATGGTTGCTTTTTCCTTTGAAATAAAATACATTGCAATATATCACTTATCACCAATATGCTTACACATCATATGACAAAGCCCAGAGAAAGTATTCTTGTGCCAAGAGAAAATTGTTATTTTTTCCTCACTGTATAAATTCACTGGAACTTTCATTTTCATGGTAGAAGTATTATTTCAGAAAAGTGGTAGTTAGGGCGAATGCTGATATGTTATAACCTGATCATTTTACATGCATATAGTCCTTTTACTATCATGTGCAGTTCCTTTGATATGTCTTTTATTTCCTCCATGAATTTTGCATTCAGCCTTGACGTACATTGTGAAGAAGTGCTTTCATGCTATTTATTATTCCTGGAACTGTCATCAGTATAATTTCTAACTCAATTTTTTCATTGAGAAGTGTTAGGAAAAGTTTGTATATAGAAAAATTATTGCAACATATTAAAAGACTATATTGTGTATGAGTGATATATTACTTACCTGAAAGCAACAAAGAAAACATGCACCTTAAATTATTTTAAAAGGAGACAAAATACTGATACATCTGTATCAGAATGTTTCTTTATCAAACTAATGATCAAATGATCAGAGACTCAGAGCTCCATATTTTCAGTTATTTGTGACTACAACTTGCAGTTGAAAGTCTTTCTGCACAGTGAAACCTTACTCAGTTTGTTGCAAATGTGAATGAAATGGTTTTGGATTTGTTTTTGTTTTGTGTTTTTATTTTCTCGAACAGGTAGCAGCCCTTTGGACAGTCCCAGGAACTTCTCTCCAAATGCACCTGCTCATTTTTCCTTTGTTCCTGCCCGAAGGTAAGGCAGGATCTATTCTCTTTGGACTGGCAAACATAGTCTGTATACTTTTATTTAGAAATGGCCTATGGGTTAGAAGTTTTGTGATCATGTTTTACTTTCTGTGGTGTTTGCAATTTTATTTTATTCTTTTTGGTTTAGATCTCGGCAGCACCCAGAACGTATTAGGTGCTTTTCAGACCTAGAAGATGAAGTAAATTAAGTAGTCGATACTGCTTAGGGAGGAGGCAACATTCTCCCAGAATGGCATGTGGGGCATGCGATATGACATATAATTTAGTCATAATGACATTAAAACCAGTTATGATTAGGATAGTTGTATCTTGGTTGTAGTCCTAGATGTTCTTACTGAATAACTGAGGTGTATTCAAAGTGTACTGATCTTCTTTGCTGTGTCTGCACGAAGATGTAAACATACCTAAAAATAGACATCCACAACTGTGTGTGCATTCATTCTCTGCCTGCTGACTGGTAGTAGCTTTTTAGTTTTCTCTATTGTCTTGGGCATTGGCGTCAAGGGTATATTATTGCTCTAATGAGGAAAATAGCTGATAATTGAAATTGGAAGTCTGCAAGAACCTCTAGAAGAGCAGCAGCATTGAGAGACCTGAATGTGAAGCTATCATCTGTCCTGCAGTGAATGCTAGACAAATGCAGGTCATGATGTATATCAAACTGGTGGAAAGAAATCTGATATTGTAGTGATGAATTTGGTGTAAGGAATAGGATAGAAAGAATAAAGACAGCTGGGAGAAGCAGACAAGTGGTGTATTGAATGTTGTGTCCCAGCAGATAGGCAGAAATGGATAATGATACAGAAAGTTAAATTTTGTGGAGAAATAAACAGGGAAAAAAGAGAGATCCCAAGCAGGGTTTGGGCATAGTAGCAGGATTGCTAGATTCAAGTGTAGGGAAGGTATTTTGGATTTGCTAGACTCTGCCTTGGCTGAAAAAACGCAGTCTGTGTTAAAATTATCTGAGAATGGGAAACGTGTGATCATCCTGAGAGAAAGTAAGTTTTCTGAGAATGACAGATTTGGCTTGAGGGCTAGTTAGAAAAAGGATAGGGCTCAAAACTTCAAAGCAGAATAAAGGGTTAGGATTTGATGAAATAAGGTACACCCTTTATCTGAATGGCAGGTAATCCTGGAGCATTTCTGCATTGAGGTGATTTGCTAGAAGACCTGGTGTCCTTGAATACTGTTTGAAGTGGACTTTGGTCTTCAGGTCTTACATAAGAAAAAAAACTTCATACTAGCATGTGAAGTGTGACAGACTGGATATATATTTTCCTGTTGCCTCAGAGGGAAAAATTAGTGTTTTACTTGCTGGTAAAACAATTCAAATGGACTTGGAGCATTCACCTTGATTTTTAAAAAGGTCGCTGGGCCTGATCTGGGCATATTCAATAAGTTCTGTTGAAGTCAACTGAATTTTTACTGGTTTTCACGGTATCTGGAGTTCTGGAACCTGAAACACAGGAGGAAAGTTGCAGCTGAAACCATTGTAAAAACTTAACATAATTTTTCAACATCTTGCTTCAGTTTGATGTTTTAAGTATCATCGCTTTCTAAAATTTCAAGCAGCAAGTAAATGTTTTAATAATAAAACTGAAGAGTATTCTTTCATACTTTTCCACTTTTTAAATCTAATTTTTAATGAAATAGATGAGTAAAGTCTGTCCTGTCAAATACTGTGGTTCATTTTACAGTACGCATGTTGCTCTCTGTACTTTTTCTGTCATCAAAAAGAACACTTAAGCACAGCTTGTTTTAGAAACTTGTTTTTATTTTCTACTTGCATTACACCCTGAATAGCTATGCTAGTGGTACCAATATGTATTTATTAAATTATCACATAGTGCTATCAGAACAACTTCTATATGATGGCTTTAAGTAATTGCAAATGTGGTGCTCTGTTACCCCAGACAAATGGATATTTCACTGTACCCTTTTCAGTGGTGTTGCATGGGTCTTAAGAGATGGTTCTTACCTGATTTCCTCCAATTGTCTTTGCAGAAATGATTTGTTGCTGATTTTCTGCCTTTTATATTTGGTGTAATTTCTTCATTTATTATCCTGTTCAGACATTGTTTGTGATTTCCATTCTTTCATTGTAGTCCTATGATGAGTTGATTTTTGGGACAGAGTAGGAAACATATTTGGAAAACTCATTTTATTGTAAAGCCAGTTTCGCTACAATATACTGTAAGATTGTCCATAGTCTGACTAGTGATTATCATAAATCCCTTGCTAGACACCCTTTCAACGATTGTGTCATAGCCACAAAGTTAGCATGTTCAGGAATCCTCCTGTTTGTATAAGGGAATGTATGGTTGATCCTGTTCATATGCACTGAAACTGATCTTAGTGGAATACCAGTGACAGAAGACGAGGGTTTTTTCGGAAATCGTGTGCATCTTCTACTTCTCCCTCTCTCATTATTGTTGTACAATTTCTCCCATACAGCCATGGACACAGAGCAGACAGGTAAAGTGTATGGTATTGCTGCTGTTTGTGTGTGTGTATGAACTACGCTTCTGTGCAGCTGAGCCTGTGTCCCTAACAAGTTCATGCTGTAATAACCCCATTTAGGCATTCAGCTTCTGTTCTTTGGTAATCAAAACAGGAAATCTTTGCATTTTGGCTTAAAATGATAAACAGGTAGTGCTCTGGAGGAGATGCCTTGTTCTTCTAGCACCTTCTTGTTTTGAAATTGATCTACTGTTCATTACATAGCATTTAGCTGCCATAAAAATACCTCCTTAATTAACTAATTAAAATGTTATTTCAAAGGCAAAATTTGTTGCTTGCATGTTTTTATTGTGCTAGCAAAGGGTCTACAGTAAATAAAAGACCTAAAAAGTTCTTTCCAGGTGTGTTTTCCTGATGCAGTATTGCATGAGGTCTCTCTAAAAATGTGTTTATTAACAAAACACTGAAGTAACTTTGAAACTTTTTGCGTAAACGAAGGAGGAATTTTGTTTTAAAGTCTTTTCCCCACTGCCTTTATTTTGAAAGATTTCTACTCTGCTCCCACTTCCTTTTGCTAGACTAGAGCTGATACATGTTGTCCTGTCTGCATAGCACATTGCTTGCATAGATTGCATCAGCAGAAAATAGCCCAAGCATGAAGAGGTATCCTGTAATTTTCTAATTGAGAAAGATTATTTTTTTAAACTTTGTCAAAATGAAAGATCTGAAGTAATTTAAATACACAGTCTAGGCAACTCTGTAAAAAAAGGGATTAGGCTTTCCTTTTGCAAAAAATGGTGACTTGTGCGTTCTCGTCTAGTGCTTGAGAAGACAGGAACATACTGTCTTGCTTTGGGACTGAATGTCCAAACTGAGATTGAATCAATGACCTAAAGGAAGACCCCAGTACCCCTGTATGTTACAAGAACCTGCATGAAGATCATCTGACCACATCATGCAGTGACTTTGTAATGCTGATATTTGTTGTTTTTCAGGGATAAGAAAGGAATTTCATTTCTCTTGGAATTTTTTGAGGTTGTTCTTTTACATGTTATTTTCTTGCCAAAGAAAACATCACTTGTGGCTAAATGGGGTTTAGCTATAACATATGCATGCAATAGAAATCTGCATTACAGCTTGATTATTTTTTTTTAAAATGCACGAAGCATGCGTGTTTTTAGAAATTCTCTTGATGTAATATTCTTTCAGTGATGTAGAACAGTGAGTTTATTTCCCTCGCATTCTAAGATAGATGGCAAAGAAGATTGGTGTGTATCAGTGCCTGAAAATAAAAGGAGCTAGATCTGGAAAAAATATAAACAGGTGTTTATGTCCGGGTGTGCACTGAACTTTATCCTTAAGATGAGGCTTCAGGGGTGTGGATAGTGGGATGAGAAATATTACTGTGAAGATGGCAACAGTTGAGTATTCTAAAAGCACTAAGCACTATTTCAGACCTGTACCAAACATCCTATTTTATCATGCACTTGCATAAATGAACTGTATCTACATGTACCAAAAAAACCCCAAATCCTTCCAAAGTAAGTTAGAATGGTGAACTGTTCTAATTCAGCTTCACTTTATGACCAGTTACTGATAATCTGCTGTAATAAAAAAGCAAATGGAAACTGATGTGAGGAAGAGATGACTTTAACATCCATCCTGTCATGCAACAGGACACATTTGTCTATTATGGGACACAAAATGCATGCGAGACTGAAATGAAATCAGGGGCAGAAAAAGCGCTGTGAGACTGAGCTGAATGTAGTTCTGTTTTCATCCTGACCGAGGCGGGTTTTGGACAGAGAAGAAGGTTTCAGGGAGGACAGTACTGATTCTTCTCAAAGCAGTTGTATAGTTTCTCAGTTTTGATGTTGGTAAAACAAGACCTTTTCTCCAGTATCTCCAGGATGTTTTGGCTATTTTCTCTGAGGGTCATGTTTCTTTGGCTACAATAGGGAAATAACTACTACTGTTACATTGATTGGAGAAGAAAGAGGCCCTAGATGAGGTTTCTGTGATTTCTATCTCTGTATTTTGAGCGGACCCCTCAGCTCTGTTCAGATCTGCTGTAGCGGATTTAATTCACCAGCTTTCAGGTGATGTGCTAGGCAGAATGCCTTCTGACCAGGTAAACAAACGAATCAGCTTTCAGTTGATTCTTGATCAAATATGATTTTTCCCCCTCAGTTTTAAACTTTATTTGGAAGACAAGGAACCGCATAAGTCTTTTTCAAAGAAGTTTGAAATGAGCTGATTTCATTTATCTGTTTCAGAAACTCCAATTTTTACACAACTGGTAACATTTACAAAGCATCTACTTAATGCAGGAATCTGATGCTCATTGGCTTGATTTTTTCCAAGGTCACTTAGTTTTGCTTTTAAAACTTACCCTAGCTGCTTTTTCACAAAGGTCATTGTAAATACGATACCTGATTTATCTGAATAAATTGAGGCTTTAAAAAAACCGTGAGGTTAAGACATTTGCAGGGGGGGAATATGCTTACTTCCCCCAAGAATTAGCCACATTATCCATGACAGTAATTTCCGTTACTTCTTTTCCCCAGAACGGATGGACGCCGCTGGTCCTTGGCCTCCCTTCCTTCATCTGGATATGGAACAAACACTCCCAGTTCAACAGTTTCAGTAAGTGACACAGACTTTTCCAAGCAATTCAGTTTGTACAAATACACCCTAACAAATCAGCTTCTGAGTCTTTACTAAAATATCTGATCTTTCTTCATTGTTTTGCTAACATTATTTAATATACTAATTATTTTAAAAATTATTTTAATTATTGGTTCTGCTGCTTTTTCTTCCATTTCCCAGCTCCTATCATCTTGCACTTTGCCTGTAGCACTGGTGAAATCCCAGTGCAGCACTTGGCTCGACTGATCAGTTGAGAGGCACAATGTCTCAGAAGTGGCATGACTCTAAGAGATAGTGCATAATTACTGGCCAGCTCTCAGCTTTTTTATAACTGCAAAATTAAATTCCTATTTGCTTTCAAGTTCTTAGTATGAAAACCTCTGCTGTCAGTCTAGCAGAAAGAAAAACTGATAATCCACGTTACTCAACTCCAATAATTTGAACCTCCTAATAAAACTTTTCAGTTCTTACACACGTCATTAGAAAGGGTGGCCACAGTTTGCTTGATTTCTGTACTTTCAAAAGGTTAGTATGTTATTAATACCAGTAAGGTAGCAACACTGTGTTAACCCTTGTAACTCTCAGATACTTCACACAATGAATCTTATTCTTTAGTTTATGCAAACTAGATGTTGTGGTTGTTCACATAACAACCTTGCAAAGCCAAGCATAGAAAAATCAGAAATGTTGAGGCTACCTGTACAGACTTCATGTAACACACTTTTGTATCTGTGTTATGGTGAGTGTCTACAACTGTGTGGTCACATATCACTGCCTCTTTCCATAATGCTTCTACTGATCGTTTTGTTTTATATATACTATTTAGGGTATGTTCCTAAAAATTGTAATACCTGCATTAATTAGAACTCAGTACTCCACACTATGCAAATGATACACTGAATGCAGTATCGTTGTTCTTGTGCGCTGTTCTGTTAAGCTCATCCGTAAACTTTCTAGTGGTGCTCAAACACAAATTTATCATCACAGTTTCTTAGGAGATGAGTGTTAAATTCAGTCTATATAGCAGGAGAAGAATTTGGTGTCAACAGTTCCCTTTTAGTATAAATTGATATAATTAAAATTTGATTTTGCAATGTTAATCTCATCTCTGTAGCTTCATATGTTCAGACACAGTCCCGCAGACTCTAGTTTGCACAATTTCCACAATTGTTATCTTTTGTCCTTCAAGACTGTTGGTTTTTTGTTGATTTTGAGGATTGGGGTTTTTTTTGTCTACTTAGAAGGCAGGTGACTTTGTTTCAGTCTCCTGTGGGAGAACTCTTTGTATGTGCGTGTACAGATATATGGGCAGGAGCACAGAAAAATGTGGAAGAAGTTTTTGTTATCAGCATGAAAAAGGTGCTGCTGGTTTTGCTGCCAAGAAATACTATATATTCAAGCACCTGAGAGCAGCTGTTAGAAATGAGCTCTGCTTTTGCCTCTGTAGTCTTAGATTAAATCTTCATGGGTATAAGCCATGGCTAAGTCCTCTGCTGGGTGCAGGCTATGAGAGCATGGAGCAGGTACAGTTACTTTCTGTATGGATGACATCCAAATAGTTTAATCATTGGTAATCACTGTGAGAGCTTCCAAGATGCCTGTGAAGATGACACCTTTGGAGACCAATCTGCCTGCAGTGTTTAAGTCCTTCTTACCTGTAGGTGTGATCAGTAGTTTTTCAAGAGTTTATAGTTTGACCAGCCTTTGGGTAGATGTCCATGGAGAAAGCAAAACTAACAAAACCCCCAACTGCTGGAAGCAACAGTCCTTGCTTTGAAATAGGGGCATTAAAGTTACTTTTAGAAAGTTCTCCGCTTTCTGACATGGGAAAGAAAGTATATTTGTCTCTTGTCGTGTTCCCAGAAATAGCTGGATCATTTTGATTGACATTTTTCCAGAAAAAAAACCAAACAACCCAACAAATCTGAGTTAGACATGTGTCACAGAAAGCATCAGTTCAAATGGTATAAGTATTATAAGTATTGTAAGCAACAGAAAACTAGGCGGTATAATGAGAAGCATGAAGTGATAGTCATACGTAGATCTGATTTCACCTTCCTGCAGGAAACAGGTTAAAACCTGTCATTCCAAGACTTTTTTTTTCCTGAATGGCTGAGTCTCTCACCTCTTGTTCTTTTGCTGGTTCAGTGTTACAGACTCAGAAAGACATTGAAATGGGCTGTTTAGTAAGCAGTGATGCAATTCTTGGAGCTATTAAACTTAATATTACATTTCTAAGCCAATAATACTAATTATTTGCCTATGACAATACTATTATCATAGTATTTCATAGATTAGAATTAATTTGAATTGATCTGAGTAACACCTTTGAAGTTGATAAGCAGTATTATTCCTGCATAGACTTTAAAACTGAAGTAAGAGGTATTCAAGGGGCTTGTCAAAAGGGCACAATGAATTAGTGCCACAAATGTGAGTTTAGCAGAATTTTGGGCTTCCATTTGGTGTGATCAGTCCTCAAAATTACATTTCTTTTTCAAGCAAGATAGAAGGAAGCCGGTAGATGTTCCTTCTGGTGTATGTATCAGTAGGAAATGAAATATCAAGAAGAGCATCAGTTCTGTGTTCAGCTGGACTTAGTTTCTGTATGGCAGTTAGAGCTGACCTGCATCTCTCTGGTCATAGCCGCTCTACCAACCAACCAGCTGAACAAACCAAGACATTTGCCTAGTCTAAAGTCAGTGGAAGTCTGTAGATACTGCTTTATTTTTTGCTTCCAAATGAAGGGTGACTTTTAAAAAATATGTATTTACTCTTTTCATACAAATCATGAAGACCAGGTACGTATCATCAGACCAACGCTGAAAACGCTGGAGAAGACCTTCTTTCAGGTTAGATGAGTATAGCAGTCAGTTGAATGGACCAATACATATTATTTTTAAGCATCTAATCTGCTATTCATTTTCTAGATGCAGAGTTAATATATAAGCTACTGTAGTATTAGCTTCAATTTTTTTACTGGAGAAGAGTATATGCATCTGTAATTAAGACACGAGGGGGATGTTTGTATTAGTCTGTTTAGTCTGCTGCAAATTGAACACAGTGATGTGATTACTTAAAAATCAATACTTGAGAAGTGTTTCACTCTGCTTTCACGCTTTTTCATCGAAAGGTTGTACACCTTAAGACTGCTAGAGAAGCCTTTGGCCGAGGGAAGTTCGTTTCTCATAATGATCTTTTTCTTCAGGGCTGTCTTTAATTATTCTCTGGAATTACAAACTTTGTGATCCGATTGCTTTTAGGGGGAGAAAGTGGAGGGAGGTTTTTTTTGGGTCATCCATGAGTTGACTAGCACTGCTTCCCCAGTGGTTCTGCTGTTGGCAGACTTGAAGTTTTTACTGCTTTTTCTTAGACTATCAGTTTTGATGCCCCCCTCCTCCCCAACTCTAGTAACTATGTGCTGACCTTCCATTAATGTGGTAGTTTTAGTTTAATTTTGTTTTGAATAAGACATGTATTTGTAATGCCAAAACTTTGAGTACCTGCTAATGCAGGTTTGTAAGACAGTGTCTGTAGCGCTTCCTGCTCCATTTCAGGATTCGTGTTATTCATCATGAACGGGATGTCAGCTGACATGCACCTTTTCTTTGAAAACTTGATGTTTTTTCATAGGGCAGGTACTTCTTCCCACTCCTTGTATTGTGTAAAACGCAAAGGAAGACATCAGAGAAAGCTCTGAAAGTCAAAGAGGGCTTGCGTTATTCCGTACCACAGGGAGAGAATCTTTCCAGTATTTGGCATAAGTGGTGTGCACAGCAGAACAGTGCGTAGGGGCTATCAAATACCCAGACTCTGTCTTGGCTTCAGTGTGGATTAGACCGGTGTGAGATGATACACCATCTGGATAATCATCACTGTGTGGACACTGTGATGGAGATGACTTCCCAACATGATCCCTGCACCTAGACCTGCCTGAAGGAAAACATTGGAAGTGGTGGCTTCTGGTTCCAGCCACACTTGGGGAGTTTTTGCGTGTCCCACGGCTTTCAAGGGGGTTCTTTTCTGCAAATACCTCTGTGCAGTGCAAAGGGAGTGGATCTGGGGTCTGTTGCCAATTACATTTTTATCAAAGAATACAATCGTTAGGTCTGTAAGTTCTCACATTCAGATCTCCATCTCAGGCTTGGCTAGAATTCTCTAGGTAAGACTGTGCTAGGATCTGCAGCAATCTGATTAGTTTTTATGCAGTTCAAGTGTGGCTGTTAACTTCTTGATAAATTTGGATGTACCTGTTCTAGGTGATTTCAGAGTATTTTCTCCTTGCTATCAACATTACAAACATGCAGGACTCGATGAAAAGCCTTGTCAGCATTTGGCTTTCATTGCTTGGTCATACTGCTTATCTCTCTTTTCGAAAAACCATCAACAGCAAGTAAGTCTAGAAAAGCATGCTAGGAGAGTTAAAGCTTTGGTGATACAGGTTATATCATGTATAGTTCCCTCCTACCAATACTTCTGGTACTAGGATGTGGTGGTGCTTTCCAGTGCGGGTGAGGGTCATTGTAGCAAAAGGAAAAGTTTTTCCACTGGAACAGTGTACCTGATTAATTTCATCAGATCAATGTTCCAGTTCCAGCCTTGGAACTTAGGTTAGGATGATGTTTTTGGTAGGCCCACTGGTGTTATTCAATGCTACTTCGGTTATTCAGCACTTCTTTCTTTTTTTCTTTTCTTTTCCTGTTGTTTTTAAATAGGATTTTTAATTTGTCCTTACATAATGTATTTTATAATATATTTCTAATATATTTTCTTTTGTAAAATGGAAAGGGGCACTGAAAAATCACACAAGAAAAAATGCATTCACTAGTTGACCTACAGCTTTTTCCCTTGGCACATCCAATATTTGATGTTATTAACACTTCCCACAAATACTTGCTTTAATCTCAGATTTCTTGAGGTTCAAAAATTAGAACAGTTTCATGTCCAGCATTATCATAGGATGTGTCATAAATGCATCAATTTATTTAAAGATTAATAGGCTGTTTATAACAAGAAACTCTGTTAATCATACAACTCTGCAAAGGCAGCTACTTCCATTTTATTGTTGCCTACTTGGTTAGAGAAAAAGCCTGATGGGTAAAGGAAGGGAGAAGTAAAATCCTGATCATTTACAATAACAATTTCCAATGAGAGCCAATAATCAGCAAAAACTCTCATGTCTACACAGCTCCATAGCATTCTGCATGCCAGTGAAACTCCTGAGCTAAGAGAGCATGAGGGAAAAGGAAAGAAAGTTGCTCACCACTCCAGGAACCTCCTTGTCCTTTCCAGAGTAGCTCTGGTACTCACGTACCTTCTTTTCTGTCTCCCGATAGTAAATTACCTGCATGATCAGCTGTAATGGTTCCCTAGCCTTCTCCCAAAGTTTTCCTGATCTCACCAGCTCTGTCATCGTATGTAAGGGTTGGCTTAGCCTAATGAGAACAATAAAAAGAGGCACCTGGTCTGATAAATAGCTTTCTTTTCCGCTGGAGTGTGCAGTGTCTGGCAGAATCCGTTCCTCTTCCATTCATTAGCTGACCCCTATGCATGCGTTTAGTGCATTTCTTTTCTGTATTTTTTTCTGTACTCAGTCATCATGCTCATCTCAGGAGAAGCTGCACCAGCTGCCCTTTCAGCCCACGGCAGATGAACTTCATTTCCTGACAAAGCATTTCAGTACTGAGAGCATCACTGATGAGGAAGGGCGTCATTCTCCAGCCTTGAGGCCTCGATCTCGCAGTCTCAGGTGAGCTTCAGCTTGTTTGTTGAATTTTTAAGATGTTAGGCACATGTTGCATTTCTATGTGTGTTTTCAAATCTAAGAATAGTCATTTTGTAGTTGCTTTGTTACATGTTTTCGAAATTGTATTAATCAACTTTTAACCCACCTCACCTAATCAGTAAGGATATTTTTGTTTTACATTTGACGCTGAGTTTTGGGTTGTGAAATGGTTACCATAGTCTGCTTTTGTATCTCCACAATAACTCTACGAAAACATGATCCACAAGCATCTTGGACTAAATCTATAGGATGTAGGTTTCCTTTAGTGAAGTTTCTCTCAAGATTTTGCTACATTAATATAAGGAAGTGGTTAACAGTCCCTGTTAATAACTTTTCTAGCAGTATTTCTGAAGGGGTGTGAAAACTAGAGGAGATAAAGTCAAAACATTAAATCAAATTGCACCCAAGAGCAATTTTGTCATAGTGCTGAAAACATTTCTCCTGCATTAGCAGTTGAGTAATTTTTACTATTGCTTCAAAGAACTGGTGATTCAAAGATAACTATCCAGGGGTTATTTCCTTGTGCAGTTGTTTTTTCCATACTTAAAAACAGAAGCAACTTGAACTTCGTCTTTCACAGAATTACAGAATGACTGAGGTTGGAAAGGACCTCTGGAGGTCATGTTGTCCAAACCCCTGCTTGAGCAGATCGCCCAGGATCATGTCCAGCTGGCTTTTGAATATCTCCAAGGACAGAGATTCCACAAACTTTCTGGGCAATCTTTCTTGCAGGTCTCATAACAATTATGTGGAGTAAATCCACAAACATTTTGTATCATGGCAAAAGCCTTAAGTTTTGCCGTGCATTTAGTGCTGGACCAAGTGAGTGAAAGTCTAGAGATGCGTACCTCTAGACACAGCATCTTATGAAGTAAAAAGGATTTATATAGGCAGGGAACATGGAGGTAAAGTCTCCCTTCTGCATCTCACCTGAGGGTATCAGAGGTGGATATCGCCTTTAAATTAATGGACAAGATTCAGAAACTCTGCCAGCTGGAAATACTGAATCAGTGTGCCCAGCTCAGAACCTTGGCTGGGGTTTGTAATAGAAGGAAGGGAAACAGGCCAAGATAACAAAAAAATCCATGGTGAGTATCATGTCATGGCAGAGCTGACCTTTCATGATTATTTGTAATTATTTGTATGTTCTAAACTTCAGTGCAGGCTGCATGGTATTTGCATATGGACCTACTAAGTGTAGTTACACAGTAATCTACAGGAGTAGGTGAGTACTGTGGGTAGTAGCACACTTAGCCTGTGATCTCTGCAAATTGCCATGTAGTAAAGGACTAGTTATGTGATTTGTACTAAATCTCTGCAAACAGTAGTCCTGCTTCAGTCCTCTTGCTGTCACTCTTAACGCTGACTATTACTGAGTTGTAACTGTAGTAGTACTAATTCTTTATAGATAAGACAGCTACTGTAGGTAGACAACACGTCACTAAAGTAATTACTATTCTTTCTAACACAGACATATTAGTGTTGGCATAATGAAGTATAAGACACTCTTGCTAATGCAGGAATGATAAAAACAATAAAATTAAGAGCCCGATTTTATTTTTTTCCTTGTTAATATGGAAAATGGGTATGTCAGTCCGACCAATTGGAGAAATGTTTGCAGGAATATATACCCTCTTTGACAGAGGGTAATGTGTCCTTGTAAACAAACAAGTACTAAAATATGTGAAGACCAGACCTCATGTATTGCACAGCTTGCTTATTTATTTGCCCACACGATAGTTAGCTCACTTGGTGAGAGGATATTTTTACTTACTTAAAAAATGAAAAAATAAAATCTGAGCAGTTAATGTGCTGAAAATTAAGCAGAAATTTCCTAAAAATGTAATATTCTCATAAGCATTTAAGGGTCCAGCTTTAATGAAAAGCAGATGAACAAAATACATCAGACATTTTCCTTAATTGGTGGTCATAGCTTTGTAATTTAAAAGATGGTCTGATATTTATGACAGTCGATTGATAACATGTATTCATTTCTCATCCTTTATGACTGCAGCCTTACATCTGTCTTTATGAGAGAGGAACTGATACTTTGACATGTCACTGTCAAATGCTGGAACTGTTGTTTTTGAGGGTCTCAGTAACCCAAGATTTTTGAGAAGTCTCAGGTGATCCTTTTATGCTTCTAGATAGAGGAGAGTGTTGCCTAGGTGTAACTTTTGGAAAAATCTACTTCTTTGACTACAAGTGTACCATTTCCTTATACCAACTGCAAATGTTCTGTTCATACAGTGCAGTCTTAATGATCAAACTGAATGAAAAAAAGTAACAAAGCATTTGGTCATGGAGGGTAGCGTTGGTAATGTACGCTGACAAGCTGGTAGCACCTCTGTTGCTCGAGGTCTTCTGCCAGCATGGCATACTCATCACATATGCAAATTTCTACACCAAAGAAATGGTGCTGGTTCTTTCCCAGCTGCTTTCCTATGCAGGGGAAGGAGGTAGCCCAAGACCAATGCTGGAATGCAAAATGTGACATGCTTATAAAGCTGGTTGCTAAAGCTAGGAGACTGTTCTCTCATCTGTCTCCAATAGATCCAGTACTCACATGCTAAATGAAAGAACATATTCTCATGTAACCCACCTGTTTTGGTGCTTACAGTGTGTCTTCAGTAGAAGAGAATATTCCCATATTACCTGCAGAAGTAGTTCCTAAGTACCATCTCTCAACAGTTCTCTCTCTATTTTTTTTTTTATTTTTTTTCTTTTTTTTTTTTTTTTTTGTAATGCAATCTTCAAATTTTTCAAGTTACTGACCAACAGAGAGATGCCCAGGCTGCATTCACTTTGTTTAGAACAATCCTGGACTTTGCCTGAAGAAGGTCTTTTCTCACAGAAATAAAATGCATGGAGTGTGTTCTTGCACTAAACTTGGCATTATTACTCTTTGTAAGTTAGGGCGATGCTGCCCTCCATCTTTTCCCAGTTCTTTTTAGTTGTCATCCTTTAGCGGTTGCTGACATGTGGGAATGTGTGGAGAATGTCAGAGATAAAAGTAGAGTTAGCTAATAATGACTTCTTCAGGAGCTGCCTTTGTGCAGTCACTCAGCCCACCAATCTGCCCATTTTTCTTGATCTCTTTTTGTATTTCAGGATAATGTTGTCTAGGGAAAAAGGGTTGAAGATTGTAGCAGTGAATTTTTATATAGTTGAAGAAGATGAGATCATCCTTAATCAAATATGCTCCTTCATCTCTTTCATGGGTAGTGCTTTCTAAATGCAATCCTCCAACCTGACTTACGACATGCTAGATCCTGCCATTAAGAATATACAGAGACAACTCCTAGAAAATGCCAGTTGCCAAAAAAGGCTTCTGACAGTAAAATACCCAAGATGGGAAGAAGGGATAGGTGTGAAACCACACCAGTGGCCCACATAGTCCATTTTTATCTTAAAAATTGATCATTCAGGTTGTGGAGCTCTCTCATCTCACTGCACTTAAGCGTCAGCTTTTAACCACTTGAGTAATCTCGGTGGTTTCATCACTTCATGCTGCTGCTTTCAGAAAGTGCCGTCTGCTACAGGCTGCGGAGGAGCAGGTGGTGCTCCCAGCAGAGCAGGGATTCACGCAGCCATGGATTTGCCAGGGAAGGCTAATAGTTTTATATTCTGAAGTATAAGGCATCTATTTCTTACGAAAATACATTTTAACTACATCACAGATGATCTTGGTCTCCTTGTTTTCTCTCTCAAAACAGTGAGTTCTATGAACTTGATTTAAACAAGTTCTTCAAAGTAATTGGTTTTAAATTAATCAACTTTTGGTTTCACTCACCATCTTTATGGTTTTGTATTATGAGGAAAACTAGGTATTCTTATTTGCCCTCTGTATTGCTCGTACTTTAACTTTCTAGTGTTTTCTGTCTAAAGCAGTCTCAGTCTTTGCTGGCACGCATGAAAAAACCTGAAGTATTAGAAAGAGCAGGTTGCAGTCCCTGTGTAAGTCTGTAGAAAAAACTCATCAGTCCTTACTTTCAAAGAGATTGATTGAAATATATTCCCTTTCCCTTAATGTTCTCTCATATATATGCATATATATTATAATTATTACTTATTAATCTATTATTTATATTTATAAATATAACCCCCTCCTTACATTCGTAAAAATGTCATTCCTAGTATAAAGAAGGGCTGAACTGGAAAGCAGTTCAGCAATATAAAACCAATCACAAATAGTATTTGTCTGCAGACTAAATGCAGCTGAAGTTCAGTGTTTGGTAGAGTGAATTAAAAAAAATCAAAAGGTATGTAAATAAACTCAGAGTGACTTTTCAAAGTGCTCAGTGAGAAAGACTTTACTGTTCTGTTTCACCACTTACCTGTTCCATAAGAAGAAGAAGAATTACTGTATATCCTGCTTTGCCTCAGATTCCCTAATTCTAGCAGTACTAGAATAAAGTCTGCTGTGGACTTTCTGTGTTGTTTGATTATGATTATGCAGGATCCTTGAATAAATCCTGAAAAATAATCTAAAGTTACACACTTAATTTTCTAAATTATTTCCTTCGAATATAGATTGTTGTAATTCTGTGGAAAACTGTATTTCACTATTTTTTTGCAGGTTGCATAAATTCAGACTTTAGCAGATGGTTTACTGAGTTCAGTTCTCCTTTGGTCACGTTGTCCTGCCCAGAAGCAGGATTAAGCCCCAAGGTCTTAACTGTTGTGGTCTGCGTGAAGAAGAGTCATGTTTGCTCTGAAGTCTGATGGACAGATGTAGATTGTCTATATTTGCTTCTGCTATATTGTCTCTTTTTTCAAGAGGGAGTTTTCTGACTTACATCTAGTATTAATGTGATTTGTACGAGGTCAAAGATTTATATATTTATTTCTTGGGGAAAGAGGAAGGCTCATGCTCTGCTCACCTTCAGTGGAAGGTTTAGCTTGATTTCTACTTCATACAGCCTTAGCTCTCTAGTTTAAAAATTCCTTTTTTTGTGTGTTTGGAAATGACAGAAGATTAAGGCCTATAGTCTGAATTTTACTATGGACACTGACTTTGGTAACATGCTGTAAATACATCCTAATTAAAGCTTTAAGTACCAGGTAAAAAGCAGAGGGGAGCACAGTGCTTTTGGCTGCTCTGCTTTTTCCTAATAAATACAGCTGTCACAGTAAAGGAAAAATTAGGCCTTCATAAACATCTGTTTTATTTAGTCACAGTTAAACTAGATTTTGTAAGATTTAAGTTGTTGCCATAAATGCTGCTCCTTGAAATAGCTGTCTATAAGCTGTTTTCACTTTCTAGCATCAGATAAAGATGCGTAAGTTTTGACAAGCTGAAGGCTAGAAACCTTTGCAGGAAATAGCAAGTCTAGCACCACATCATTTCATAAAGTGGAGGGAGGGTGAAGAAGGGGAAAAGAGAGAGTAGTTTTTCATTTTGCTGTTAAGCTTAAGGGCACAGATACTATTCTTCTGATGTCTGCTCTGCTGAAATGAAAAACTCACTGACAATAGTAATTTCTTTGACCTACCTACCTACACCAAGAAAAGAGAAGCAGCCTGCTCTTTGTCTTAAAGCGTTATGCACACGCACAGTATGTGTCCGCTGTTTTACAGAAAATAACCTGCTCCTTCATGAGGCTTGAAATGTTGGGCTGGTTTAGTTCTGTATGTGAAAATTTTGGTGCTAGGTAGATGTGTGATGCTTTTGCATTTGAAAAGCCGTCATGCCAATAAAATCTATTAAATGCCTTTTTTCTTTTTCAAATTTCCTTACGGTCTTTCCTGGTGGCATTCATATATCTGACTAGTCCTGGTTTCTTTCTCACCTGGTTGTGTCTCAAAGGTGCTGTAAAGTAACCAGCACTGCCTGGCAGCTAGCCTTTGGTTACTTAATTATCCATCTAATTATTTCTGTAGTTTGCTAGGCTAAGGATCAACATAAAGGATTATGGTGCAGTATATTATGTTGCAGTCTTGCTATAGTCAGCTAGACATTTAACTTGACCTGTTATATTGGGCAAACTTTATTTAGAATGACAATTTGAACCTTGATCTCAGGTTTTAGCTGGACTTGTTTGGATGCTCTGTCATTTTAGGTGGTTGAAAAGTGGGATTAATCAGCTTCCAGAGGTGAGAGACAAAGCTGCCAATGCCCAGGGAAGCTTAGGGTTATAATTGTTTACTTTCTGGCCAATCAGTAGACTCCTGTGCGAAGAAATTACTTTGTTTCAGAATTATAAAAAACAAAAGCAACCTCAATAAACTCCCATACCATTGTGCCTTTCCTTAAGGAAACACTACATCTGCTGGCAGGACACCTCAAGTAGCACAATTTATGCATAGCTCTTAATTTTCTGTATCCATATGAATAAAGTGCCTTAAAAGCAAAAAGCAAACCCCCTCATGTTTTATTGTAGCCCTAAGACAGCAAATACTTAAGCATGCACAAGTTTTAGTATGACCACTTTAGTGTTAAAATGAAATATATATATGCCTCCATATTTCTGTAGTTGGTACCAAAGGGCTTATATATATCTCCTTGTAATTTACACCTCACTGAAATCACACAGAGAAACAATAACGTTATAGAAAAATAAATTCTTCAATAACTATGTTCACCAAGTTCTTCAGCTCCATATGAACTGCCAGTAAACAGTCATCATGTGCTTGTGTCAGATTGTTTGGTCTTAGAGAAAAAGGGATAAAGACAGCAGGCTAGATGTGTGGGGCAATTTGCTTTTAAGTCTGAAATTTAAATGTTCTTACCCTTCCTATTATGTCATACATTATATATGAATATAAATATAAGTTTCTTTTTAAAGAAAATTTTCCTTGATTAAGAACAGCTGTCTAGCAAGCTAAGGGTTGTATTTTCTTAAGAAAAAGTTGTTTTTACTTGGTATCCAAACCATCCAAATCAGGTTTTCTCCTTTAACATAAGGATTCAGTGAGAGATTTAATCTGAAGTGCATTTTCCCAAGCTGAGTGGTAAACCTTATTAAAAACAAGACACAATGCAATTCATGGAATTCCAGTGCCAGGCATGAAAAGAGCTTGGTATGGCTGTATTCTGTGAGCCAGTGAGTTAAATTTTCTTTGAATTGTAAATATATGTTCCCAAAAGAATGTTTTTTTCCTTTAAGTAGGTTAGCAGCAAGGTAGTAACTGTAATGCATTGTAATGCATTCCAAGTTTAAAATGCATTTATTCCATTTAGAGAGATTCATTTCAGCCTTCACAAGAAAGTTTAAAATGTTTGAACCCATTCAAGATAAAATTCTATTTTTTGATATAGAGAAAATATTTTTAGCAATATGTAGTACTGTTAAAATCATGAAGACAATGATCATGTAAGATGCCAAATAATTGAAACCCTTGCTTGTCTTGAATATTAAAACAGGGTAACTGGAGAAATGAGATGCTGTAGGCAATCCTGTAGCTAGGGATTATCTGCATTACCTCACTCTGGCTGTCCTCAGTGGCAGAATGAGTCAGAGCATTGCATACCATCAGATGTGATGAAATGAGATGCAACTCGTCTTTAAAAAAAACACCCAAACAGTAATATAAATGCGGTTTGTCAGGATTTAGTGTCCTGGTTTTTGGTGTTCATTGAAGTTGCCTGCTAACCTATGCGTGCATGCATATGCATTCATGGTGTAACGTGCCTCAGGGGAGTGCAGTTTTCATAGAAGTATTCTGTTCCTATTGCTTGTAGTATTTATATATCAAATTTAGCTGAATAACACTGCTCATGCATCTCTCCTGTAGGGTGGTATTCTTCAGACAGAGGAAAGCAAGTTGTCTCAAGTCCCTTGTTTCATTTTATTCTGCTCCTTTCTGGCACTAGAGACTCCAGACATAACAGTGATTTCTTTCTGAGCAGGGCTGCTGCCACTGCCGTGGAGGGCAGTAAGAGAACGAGGGAAATAACAAATGTACCTGCAACAGATGCACTGGCTTTTTACAAGCCTGTATGTTAGAGCTTGCATTCACTGAAAATAGGTGAGTTTCTGCCTGAGTTCACGTGAAGACAGGAGTTTTCAGATGACTGTACACTGCCATGGCTTGCTAGAATTTTCTCTGAAGTGAAGCACCCGCCCATTACGGAGGTGAAGCCAAAGCTTTGGAAGGGCTACAGCCAGCATGGCAGCATTATGACTAGCACTGAATTTTGGAGAGTTTTGATGTGATATCTGTAAATGATAACGTACTTTGTTTTCTCCTCTAGCCCCGGTCGCTCCCCAATTTCCTTTGACAGTGAAATAATAATGATGAATCATGTGTACAAAGAAAGGTTTCCAAAGGTAAAGACTCACTTTTTAAATAATGCATTCAATGAACTTGTGACCAAGCTCAGAATTAATTTGTAATGCTCGTTGTAAGAACTGGGCTCCTTCTCCATCTCATTTCCAAACAGTGCAGTTTGCTGAGAGTTTGAAGCTGCCTTCTCTGCTCCATATGTTAATTCTGTAGTAGAAGAAATAGATTTTGTAGACTCAGATGGAAAAGTGTGAAAAGCTTTGTGTATTTGTGTATGTATTTCATATTTACTAAATTTCTCATGTCTTTTATTGGCATGACAGATGCTCACAAAAGTGAAGAGAAGGGCCATGTTTTGGCTCTCCAGATATTTTTAACTAATCCATATCTTTTTCTTTAAATTCTGAATCAGATCAAGGCTGGAAGAGGGATGTTTTGCTTATTTTCATATATACTTTAAAAAGCTATTTTAAAGAGTAATTTCAAAATAAGTTGAATAACATTTTCTCAGTATTCCCTGTATAACTGCATTAAATTTGCTTTATACTGATCCAAACTTCTTTGGTTTTGGTAGGCTTTCCATTTACATATTGGAAATGCAAAGTTTTCTTTTAAAAGTAATTCCAAATTATACTGGAGGTTTTGGCAAAACCCAGGTTTGACACTGGGCCTTTTGGTACCAGAGAAAGAATAAAGATAGGTTTGGATTTCTAGAAAAGTCAATCTGAATTCAGTTACATCGAAACGCGCTGAAGTGATCTGCAGTGAAAATAAGTGTGTTTCTTTATTAAAAGCTGAATATTGAAATCTGTGGAATCAAGCTTTGAAAGTTAACATTGAAATGAGTGTAGAAGATCGTGTATCCCAGAGCTGTCGATACGGCCGTTCCTTTATGTTCTACCAATAGCAAAAACAGATGTTTCTCTAGAGACAGGGTATCAGCGCTTACAGTGATAGAAACGCCGTGTGTCTGTTGCTTGGGGCAATGATTTTCAGCTTCCATGCATGGTCTTGCCTAAAAGTTCTGAAAACTGCCTCGTATCTTACATCCTTACTCTGGAGACCCAGGGAGGCATACAGCCTCAGGACCAAGATATTTGTATGGTCATTTGCATTTTCAGAAACTGTGTTCTGATCAATTTTTGTTGTTTGTTCATGTGAACATAACTTTTGCCTATGGTATGCTATTTTTATTCTCAGCAAAATGCTGTTGTATTTTGGAATATTTTTTAAGCCTCGTGCATTTTGGAATTGCAAAAATGTTACTTTAGCACCTTACTTGTTTATGTTGTAAGTTCTGGGATTGTAAAATTTAAGAGTAATTTCTCTTTATTCTGTACTCTTAGGCCACGGCACAGATGGAAGAACGGCTGGCTGAGTTTATTGCCTCTAATGCTCCAGAAAACGTGCTGCAATTAGCAGATGGGGTCCTAAGTTTCATTCATCATCAAGTTATTGAACTGGCCAGAGATTGCCTAGATAAATCACGTGAAGGTCTTATTACTTCTCGGTACTTTTATGAGCTACAGGAAAACTTGGAGAAACTTCTCCAAGATGTAAGTGCTCTCTGGAAAGCAGAATATATTCTTTTGATTGAAACTCTGAAAAATAAAGCCAGAGCTTTGATTTTCGGAGAGACAATGTGGGTTCCAGGGGAAGGGCAGTGGGTGGGGGTGTTGAGATCTGAGTTGTTCGTCTGCTGTAGATCTACCATGGGTGGATTTGAGCAAATCACTTCACCTGTGTACTTCGTTTGTACAAAAGTTAAATATGCATATGAGTAAGTCAGAGGCAGTCTTTACCATTTATGAAAATTGGGTTCATCCAGATGAAGGAAATTACTGAACTTTTCTTTCATGTACTTCAAGACTCTGAATGACTTATTAATTACAATAGTGCCTTGAAGGAGTGAAAACAGCATAGTTTGTAGTGTTGCTATGAATTTTTCATAAAAGATTTTCTTGAGCTGAACTTAATCCAGCTGTGGGTTTTTTAGTACTTCGATGTGTTTTGTGGTGTTCAAAGCATATGAAAATACACAAGGGGGCACAATTTTAATGCATGCTTAGTATGCTTCAGCTACTCATTAAAAATTGCTCTTTTCCTTTAAAATGAAAATAATATTAAATTAAAAGCATCTCTTAGAATTTATGCTATAGCTGTTACAAGGAGTCAGTGTTATTACCAGTTGCTGGGTCCAGACCTCTGTTTGGGAATGTCTTCCTAATCCTTCACTTTGATTTAAGAAGCTAGCAAGCTGAAAACACAGGGTTTATAAAGATCGCAATCTCCAATAACAAATATCACAGAGACACCTAGAAACAGAACACCTGAAACAATTTATTATCTTTGGTGATTTTTAATCTATTTGGTGAAGATGTGTTTATATGTCATTGGTCAGTTTGCCAGCCCACTGGCATGGATTGCACTAGTTTGTGCCCCTTTGCCACTCTTTCCAGACATTAGAAAATGGCAAATGAATAAAAATACTATATTAATATACAATTATTGTATTAAAAAGCTTTGTGAAAACTGCAGAATCTTCCCTTGTATCGGCTAAAATCTTTGGCTACCCCATTTCTGTGACTGTGGCTGTAATTTCCCTGGTATTTGTTATGCGTGAAAGAAAAATGACTCATGTTTGTTTTTGTGGTGTTCTGCCTGGATAGGGAATATGATTTTGACAGATCAAGAGAGGTAGGGAATATCTTTCGAGGGCCTATATGGTTGTCTGCCTGTGGGATATCAGTAACCACTGTGGATGCATTTAATAGTAAAAAATGTCTTTCCAGGTAAAAGTGGTGTTCTTTGGATGCCACGCAAGAGTTTGATCACCGATGCCACCATCAAGGGCTGGAGAAACTGCATCTAGTCAAAGAAATTGTTCAGTGTTTGTAGTCTTTAAAAGAGAGGAAAATGTTTCTAAAGTTTGAAAGTGGCAGTGTAGCCTCCCTGCGCGGGATAAGCATCACCCAGCCATTACTGCCGGGGGAAGCGGAGCTGGCTGCGGGCTGGCAGAGGCACATGGGCAGCGCTGTGTGTGCAGGGCAGGCACCCACCCCGGGGCTGGCCCTCAGCAGCAGAGGTGCAGGGATTCCTGCAGCCAGAGGAGCACGTGTTAGTGGGTCCACCTTGTATCTCCAGAGGCTGGAAGCAGGGCGTTTGCATGTCAGCTATGACATAAGGGGTCAGGCCTCTTTGGGTGGTGGTTTTGAAGTTGAAAAGATTTTGCTGAAAGTGAGTGTGTATGCTCGGCAAAATAGCTTACATTTCAGGGGTCGCAGGGAGGCTACAGTGTGTTTTACTGCTGCTGGTAGCAGATACTTTGAGCTTTAAATACTCCCACTCCTAGACTTTCCTCCTGTGTGTATGGACAATGATTTCTCATACCATAAGGAATTGAGAGAGCAATACATTGGGACTGGTCACTTCCAGTCTGCACTTTCAGGCCTGTCTTCTGGCCTGGAGGGGTTAATCAGGATCTCGGAGAAGGTGTGGGTCAGATAAACCTGCTTTTTCCTTTCCTCTCCCCTCCCTCAGAACAAATCCTCAAAACACACTTCTTAAATGTCCCTTTCCACTTGATCCTACATGCATTATACCGCTGCTCCTAAGCACAGGGAGAGATGACATTGAACTGTTATTAGAGAAGATACAATGGTTGTCTCTGGGCTTGTTCAGGAATTGACATTCAGGGCTTGCTTTGACCTCTTCCTCCTTAGCATCTTCTGCAGAGCAGGGGTGAGAGAAGGGTCAGCTCTTAAGTTTGATTTACTTTAGGCAGTAAGGTGGGCTAGAGACGATAAACGTGAAAGCTTAGAGAAGCAAGGGAGGCAGAACAGGCTGGGACCAAAGAGGACAAAGAAATTAAAGACAGTGGAGGAATGCCAAAGACTTCATTCCGCATCTTTCTCATTTGTTTTTTCTGTCCTATCATAGTTCCTTGGCTTTTCTTTTAATATTTAAAAGCTACTTGTTTTCCCCTGCTTGCCAGTCTGTGCTTTGCCCTTCAGACTGCATTCCAGAAGGAAATAATTGGAACATTTCAGTCTAAATATATAGAAATTGGTGATAATACTTTTGGAGGACTCACCTGAAACACAAGGTGAAGACAAGTTTAGATATTCCAAATTTCAGGGCAGGTCTTTACCTTTGCTTAGCTGGTAAGGTGCCACACAGAGTTACACACCATATAAATAATACCAGCTGGAAGGTCATCAAAAAAGCTCTTCCATTTGGGCAGTTGTATGGTATGGTGTATTTTTATAACATAAGGAAAGATTGGGAAGATGATTTATTGGTGATAAGGAGCTCAGCAAGTGGCAGGACTACCCACAGATTTTCATACAGTTTTACTGTGAAAGAATGGATTATCTTGATATTTTTTTAAGGTGTTGATTCTGACACGTGGTGACAAACTAAACTTGCACAGTATTTCAAACCATAGAAAGGAAACTCAATTTAGTATGTTGCAGCTTGAATCTACTTAATACTGTAAAAATATAGCTGTAAAACAGAGTAATTGGGTATTTAAATAATGAGCAGTTTAAATACACCAAACCAGAAAGCTTTTAAAAGTTTTTTAGATCCTGGCTTTTCTAATAAAATGCCAACAAATCTTGTTAGTTACGGCAAATGAGATCTTTTCCCTTGTTTGGAGCGTGAAATATTGTCTTTTAGCCAGAAAAACCTATTGCTTATTGCGTCATTGATATTATCCTGAAGTAAAAATGAATTTAAGAGATTTTCTTTATTTTGGAAAATGTGAACTTGAATGTTACACTTCACACATAAAGTAAGAATATTGAAAAATTAAGATAAAGTCACTTATGAAAAAGAGTACATGACATTCTAGTGGAAGTTGTCCCTGCCCATGGCAAGGGGGTTGGAACTAGATGATCTTTAAAGGTCCCTTCCAACCCAAACCATTCTGTGATTCTCTGACATTCAGTTCTTTATCCGTTACCATGGGGTGGGCTTAGAGGATGGGGTAGGACCTCAGGTTACTGGGAAAAAAAGGTTAGTCAATTTTTACTTGACTGAATTGATGAGGTGAAACTAGCCAAAAGAAGTTTAATGGCTTTTGCATGGGTGTAACCAATTGGTGAGGAAGGTGAAGGATTACAGGTGTTTCTGTGCATGGAACAAAAGAAACTGGAGAGAGTATTAGTGTTATACTGCGGTGACTGATGCTGCACATTGGCAAATGGATATTCTGATCGGGATTGCTTTCTTAATATGAGCCTGAGCATAAATTTATTGGTTCTTGGCATTGCAGATCTATTGTTTTGGTTTCCATCAGTATATTAGCTCAATTACAGCGTTGTGACTTGCATATCCCAGTTATTGGTCCTGCTGAACCCCAGGGGAGGACAGTGATTTTAATTTCATGCCCCAGTAACTACAGTTAGTGACGGATGGGTCTTTCAGATAAGGGAATCGGTTTGTAAATTACCCGTTGCTACCTCCTGTACACGTGTCACTGGCAATGTGTGTAGGAATGGCATCAGCCTCTACCCACAACCCCTACAGCTTCTCCCTCCTCCCCTTGAGAGGCGGAGGGGGGGAAACCCTGAAATGCCACCAGCAACCTTCAGACAACCGTGCCGTCATTGGGAACTGCGGATTAGATGGCACGCCTTGTACTACGGCACGTGGAAGCAGCAGGCAGTGCCTGGCTATATAACCCTCTGGTTTCCAGATACTGTCCTTGGGACAGATTCTAAACAAGACATCTGTAGGGATGTCCGGGCTGTCCTGCGTGAGAAGGAAACAAGAAGAGGCAGTTTTATTGAGGATCTTGGAAGAGCAGCGCTGTGCAGAGATGATGGCTGAGTGGCTGTTACAAGTTGTGTTTGATTTTTGTAATCCTCTTTTCTTCCTTTTTCTTTTGTGTCCTTTGGCAGTCATGGTTTAGCTTTTTCTTTTCAAAACAGACACCTGATTAAATTAGTTACATTTTAAAATTATTTTGCCTAAATTGTCATAGATAAGAAAAGGAGAAAGCAAAAGGATTTGATTTAAAAAAAATAGTTTGCTTTAACAGTATAAATGGATGCAAAATGATGAATTATATGTATTATACTGTATTTTTTACATAATATAACTTATGTAGGAGGGAAAAGGACTTTCCAATTGCTCATATTTCAAATAATACAAAGTTGTTGATGTTTTATTTATTCATTTCAACACAGCTAACCCCTGGTGATCTGGAATGGCTTTTCAAATATGAAAGCATTCATTTCTTTCTAGTATTCATATTTTAACTTACAAGTTTGCATAATGCATTAGGGAACACAGAGTGAATACTAATCATGTTAATTTTGATTATTTTCTGGTTTATAATTAGAAAATACCTTTTAGTTAGAAAAAAATCGCAACCTATTTCAATGCTTTCAAAATAATCTTTTTAAGGGTCTATAGCCAGGAAGCATCTTTGATACTGCTTTTAGATGATGAACTAGCAGGTGCATTGTTTTCTTCAAGGTTAAAATTCTAGCCCTAGCTTATCAGCGCTGAAGTAGACAATCAACATTTCTTATTCTGACCTGTGTCAAAATGAGAAGTAATGAACATTTTAATTATTTTTTTTTTGTTTGGTAACGAAATATCAGGGATATATTGTTTAAAATGCTGCCTGTATGTTTCTAGCTTTGAATGTCTGCTTCCCTGTGTTTTGCTTGTTCTGTTAGGTGATCACCAGTGTGATTTGACTTCTCACCCATATATGTCTTTTTCTTAGATGGTGCTAATGAACAATGCTAAATGAACATCTTAGTTTATTGTTGTTTGCATCCTTGTTGATAAAACATCTGTCCTATAAGCAACTGGCTCACTGACAGCATAAGCTCATTGCTTAAGTTCTGGACTTTTTATTTGTGGCTATGCTAATGCCTCATTTTTAGACCTTGGGGGAAAAATAGCTATACTTTGTTTCAGAGTTTCTACATGTCATTGGAGCCATCTTTTTATCACCCTGCGATGAAATACTATTTTATTTGTGCTTCAGAACTCATAACGTAACCATTGTGTGCTTGAGCAAGAGTGACTGGTGTGTGTGTGTGTGTGTTCAAATTTGTCTTTGGGTTGTGGGTTTTTTTTTTAAATTATTGCTTTAGTGTGTTTATTGTTATAAAAACACACCACCCCTTCACACACACACCCACCTTGAAACTAAGCCTTGAATTTATACTGAAATCTGGTAAGGGGAGTGAACAAGAAGAAATTCTGTGAATTAGGTTTCTGTATGCTCTTTGCTTTGCTTGTCTGCTTGGTCCTACATGGCATATGATACAATGCTGTCGTTGTTCAGCAGGATTTATAAAATTAAATAAAGAGAAACTAAAGTTTAGTTTTTCTTGATGATGAACAGAAGTAGTTCTAATTCTAGCTGAAAGTGAAGTCTAGAAATATGTGTGGGTGTTAGTAATTATCTAGACGTCAGTATCATGTGGAAGGTAAAACTGAAAAAATCAGTATTCCTTTTTTCATTTTTAAAATAAAATAAAAACACATCATGTCTAGTATAACTGATAGGTGATATAATGCAAATAGAGCCTCTGAAATATCTCTTGCATGATAAAAAGAGTCAGTTGTAATGGAAAAGCTCTATGTAACTTGGCATCCTTGAATGAGCTGAGATCATTGCCTGCCCTGACTCAGTCATGCCTTTGCTGCTGAGTTATGGTTACTGAGCTGGTGATTGCTCTGCGTTCAGCATCTGACATGTAAAAATGAAGAGGTCACTGCTAGGACCATAACGTGATGTTCTCCTCTCCACAGGCCCACGAGCGATCCGAGAGCTCCGAGGTTGCCTTCGTTACCCAGCTTGTGAAGAAGCTGATGATTATCATTGCACGACCAGCTCGGCTGCTTGAGTGCCTGGTAGGTTCGGTCTTTGGGAGAGTGCATGTATGATCTGAAGAGTCTGGTGTGTGGTTGAGGAGATAAGGAACACAGAGCCTTCAAGAGAAAGCTTTAAATTCTCATTAAAACATTGATGAAAAATAGATCAATATTTTTTTTGAAAGTTCAGTCTTTTGCTTTAATATTGAAGTATCTTTCCAATGGACTGTCAGCTGCAACAGCAGCTAAATTATATTCTGGTATCAAGTTTATGGCTGAGGGGCTAGGTGTAGCTGTTCAGAACATTTCATGCTAATTGATGCCACCGATTTTCCTCATGTTGTTAGTAGCTACAGAAAAGAGCCCATAAATGTATGGTGTGCATACGGTACCCAGAGAGCCATGCTAAGAAAGAGCTGTCACTAAGGAAGAAGTTCCCTTCCAAGTTATAAATGGTGTTTGGGCTCTTGGACTCAAACCTCTTACCATAGATCCAGCAATTGCAGAGAAACCTGGTGTCTGGTTTTCCAGCTGTGAACGCACAGAGGGTTAGGCCAGTGAGAGATCCAAGCAGATTTGGAAGCCTGGCTTTGAAATCCTATTTGGTGCTATTGGAAAACATGGAAAAGCAAGTCTCATTGCTTTTTCAACAACTTACCGTGGCTAATAAGAGTGCATTTTTTTAATTTAATTCTAGAAAATGGTGAAAAGTGTTTAGGCCATTCCAGTGATATCGGCCACTGTGTCCTGAAGTCATGCAACTCCAAAAATATTTTGTAGGTACAGTGGAGAAGCAGCCTGCATTCACCATTGTCATTTATGCTTGCACATGCTCTACTAGTAACACATCATCTAGAGAAACTTGAAACCTCAGTTAAATTTGTAACTTCTGTGAACCCACCTCTATACTTGCAAGCAGTTCCAAACTCAAACCAGCTTTTAGCTGCAAATCAGTAGGTCTCCAGGTTCCTCCACTATGTTCTGCACCTGATGGTCTGCAAAGTGAGTGGGAGCAGGTGGAGGCAGTAAAGTAATTGAGACGACTAATGAACTCCAAAGCATGTAGTGACAACATTGACAATGAAGTGGCTAGCCTTCAAAGTATAAAAATAATACTGGCATCTGTATATTTAAAGATACATATCTGTATGTATCTGTCTTCCTTGTTTTTTTAACCTGTATTGCCTTTCTAGCTTTTTTTCCCAAATATGCATTTTATTCTGCTGACATGAAGAATTAAATATGAATGTTCCTTTTATCCCATAAAAGAACAAGAAATATAGTAATGGATAGTTAACCATTTAAATAGCTTGAGAACTACATTTTCTTTTTATTTTTTAACATATTTTTTTGTAATTTAACCTTTAGCTTCAACTCTTTGTGAATTTATAAAGTTTTTCTAATATTTAATATTAAGGTTAATTTTAGTAACACAGCTCATTCTTGTTTCTTCCTTGTAAATGAAGTAACTGGCCATATAGGCAGTAGTTTTGATGGTTGTGATTGTTTTAATGGGGATGAAGGCATTTAAGTATTTTAAACTTCAGGTATTTGGCTTCAGTCTTTGTATTTACCTGTTGGACTGTGAAAAGTTTGTTTACGGACTGAGTCTCTGGGGCTTCAAGAAAATAATAATGTCTTTTGTGCATCAGTGAAACCATCTTTGCGAAAAAGTATGTAATTTATTCTTTTTTCAATTTTTTTTTTCCATAGCACCTGCCTCCCCTTAGAAGGGATCATTATTCTGTATTCAAATGATTAAATAAACCTACTAAAAAGAACACAGAACTAGAATTTATTGAATTTCTTAAATTTTTGTGTGTTTGAATTTTTTGTCACCAGATTATTTTTTTTTTTTGCCTGTCCTTTACTCACCAACAAATGACCTCCCATTATATCCTGAAGAGTCCTTCCTTGACTCGACATTCCCTTTCACCTCGCTCTCTGTGTTACACTGCAGTCTGTTGACCATCTCTCTCCTGTGGTCCTCTCTGGTCTGGCTCCTGCTCTCTGCCAATTCTGAGACAGCTGATTAATCCTTTTCCAGAGGAGTTAGGAAGGAACTTTGTTTCTTGCATTGTTGTTGTCTTTGGTGACAGCATGTATCCAAGCAGCATTGCTTAGAGCAATCAAGAACAAGTGTGTCTTTTCTGTTTCTCTAACTATTCAAGTATCTTTACGTCATCACAACCTCCCATTTCTTTTTCTTGTTTGCAGTTCTGTGCTCTCTTTTCTCTTGCGCTGCTGACCACACTCACATCGGTTCCTTCCTGATGCCCTCACAACTGTATGCTGTAACTCTTCCTCTTTTATCCTCCCATTTCACTAGAAAAATTTTGAAGGGTCTTGGCAAAGCTGCTTATTGCTGCTGAATGATGAGGTTTGTAGGGGAGAGTTAAAGTTAACTAGTGAACTTGCTTCTAAGCAGAGTGCTCCTGTTGCCAAAAGCTTGTCTTTTATTTCCAACTGTATCTGTTAGTCTAGTAAAAGAGATCACACCTTCTTATAACCTTTTCTTGCCTTAGAGATCACATACACCAAGACTGAGTTGGTAAGATGATTCCGTACCATACAGTAAAAAAAATACTGCAGCAGTATTTCTTATATACAAAGTGAAATCTTTGTTGATAAAATAGCAGTTGCTCTTTTAGTAATAATTTTATTGGCAATTGTGAAGGCTGGAACAGTTACAGAATTGGTTTGTGGGAGTATGGTTTGATCAGCAGTGACATTTGAAAGCAGAAGAGGTTTATACTGGCTTAACTCACCTGTCAGACGGAGGTGGCAGAAGGCACCTCTGTCTCATCACAGACCTTTCCCTGGCACGTTTCAATGTAATGAAATTGGGAAGTGTGTCCACACTGATTATCATAACCATATTATGTGATTGTCCCATTTTGGTGCATAAAAAGTTCCTACAGTCCTTGTCGTGTTTTGATTTGCAGATCTAAGCCAGTGGACATCCAGCAGGCCATAAACATCTGTCATTTTTGCAGAGCAGAGTGGAATGCATTGACTTGCTTGTTGTAACTGCAAATGTTTTGCATCACTGCTGAGGCCAGAATTAACTTTGGGTGTTTCTGAGGAATCTCCTACATGGGGGAGAAACCTTTTGTAATTCTAAAGCTGAATCATTTACCTTTCTCTGTCTGTCTCCCACCACCTTGCTGTAGGAGTTTGATCCTGAAGAGTTCTACCATTTGTTAGAAGCTGCAGAAGGCCATGCCAAGGAAGGGCAAGGAATTAAATGTGACATTCCTCGTTATATTATCAGCCAGCTGGGACTCACCAGGGATCCCCTGGAGGGTGAGAATTCTTGTTTTGTACTCTCCAAACTGCTGAAAGGATAACCAGATCCCCTGGTCACTACATAGCTCAAGGAAGCTTTTATTTTATTGGTTTAACTTCTAGGCCATTTTTCCTTATTTTTCTGGTTGTTGTCAAATTCTAG
This sequence comes from Ibycter americanus, assembly GCA_035590275.1. NCBI lineage: Eukaryota > Metazoa > Chordata > Aves > Falconiformes > Falconidae > Ibycter > Ibycter americanus. Next base: position 25,095,902 of record JAVJGI010000032.1, read on the forward strand.
ACTGTCCTTTCCAGCCCCATGTCTCAAAGGACTGTTGGGGTAAAGATCGCACGTCAACAATGACAGTTCTTTACTTACGATGTTAATAATGTCTCCCTGTATTACAGCTGAAACAATGTTAGAAAATGGCTTTATGATTTAACTGTTTTCTCTGTGCTGTTCGACAGTAAAAGTAAATTTACCCATTATTCTTCTGATCTGCTTGCCTGCTGGTGGCCTGGCTGGAAAGTATCCTGTCATCCCACTTTATTGTCCTCTCTGAGGAAAGTGTATTTGTCGTGATTTTCCGTGAAAAACCACAAGTAGTATAAATTTTTAGGTGAAGGTGGGATTGTATTTTTGCATTTTGCATAGCAGTGAAACCAGAGTAGTGCTTTAGAAGACAGTAACAGCTTTTCTTCTGGGTGCCAGAATTGCATATGGTAAATTGAATGTGCTGTAACCATACAGAGGGCCAGAAGATGCTAACTTTGGAATTTGTGAGTTAATATTTCTGCCTGGCACTTTGCTAGCTGAATCTCTTCTCCTATGACAAGTTCTACAAGCATGCATGGCTTGCTCAGCAACAATAAAAAGTGTGACAGAGACTGGAGGTTACTGCGGAATATTTCAGTGATTGAACTGTACTTTTTGTTTTCTCAGGAGAGCATAATTTTAGCATAAATTAGTTGTCTGGATAGGTCTAGTTTAACTTCTGTGGTGTTTACTGAAATGACAGTGACAGGTTGACTTCAAGTGAAGAGCTCTTCAGGAAAATTTCTACCAAAGATTGCTAAATGCAATTTAATAGCATTTGTTGAAATCTGACATTAAAGGAAAATTTCCTTTGATCCCTGTCATGGGAGAGAACCTTTCCATCACTAATTCCCCTTACTAAAGTCAAATTTTCTTTAGAAATGTGTGGAGATGTCAAGATGCCTTATTTCCTTTCTGTAAGGAGGGCACCCAGAAATGTCAGTGATGTCTATTTAGAGACTAGTAGTTAATGTAGGATTTGGGTTTGCAAAGTTTATAGCATCTCCTAAGACAGCTGAGTAGCCTAAACTAGCTGACTTTCGCCGAGTTTGCTGCTGCTCAGCAGTTTGCAGAATCGGACACATTTCATGGAGGGAGGTGGTTTGAGATGTAATGCTTTTTCTCTTCTGGAGTGCAGAGGTGCCGCTAGGCTATATGCAGACATATATGCGTGGAATAGGTTTTAATATTAACTAGACAGCAGTTTCCCCAAACATGCATTTATTGCTTTTACTGATTATAGAAACCATCTAGAATAAGTCAGGCTGAAATTAGAACAATTAATTATATCCTTCGTTATATAAAATACTGCCTACAGCTTACAAGATGGTAAAGGTTATCACTGTATAATTGGGGTGACTTTTTACAGAGGGGAAAAATATCCTTCCACATCCACCTCTTACACTCCTGTTTGTCTTGTATAAACAAAGAGAATAGCGTTTGATTGAGATCATTAGGAGTAATCTTTCCTCTTTCTTTTCAGAAATGGCCCAGCTGAATAGCTATGACAGCCCAGACACTCCTGAGACAGATGATTCAGTCGAGGTAAAGCAGTAATACACTCACTGTCTACTGCTTTTTTCCTCTGGAAAGAGGTAGTCTACAGCAAAGAATTAATTATAATGCAGAGTAATTTCAATTAAAAAAAAAAGTGCTGACATTTAAAAGCATGTGTTAAGTATACACTCATAAAAATGTGGAAATCTCTATACTGTGGTGGTGAAATGCTTAAAAGCTGCAAACAGGCATTATCAAGTTTTGTGGACTGTGGGTTTTTTTGGAGTCGCAAACAAAAATCTTCTGGAGGAATTCTTTATATCTGCATTTGTAAAATGTGATGTGTATGGAAGAGAGTTGACTTTAGTCAGTGGACTTTTAGACCACTGGAAAAATGAATTATGTAGCTTGCTAGGTTTCAAAGATCCTTAGTTATTTAATTTATTGGGTTTTTTTAAAATGTAATGTTGAGGAAAGGCCTGACTCTTATAGTCCACTGACTTTCTGTGCTAATATCTGTGGAGGGAATCTGCAGGAGCTGTAGGTCCTAGACAGTTATCCTAAAGCTGAGGACTCCAGAGGCCTACAAACAGATTGATTTGGGGTGCATGCTGCTTAAAGAAGATAAGGGCAAAAAACTGATGTACAGCATTAAGTCATTCCTGGTCCTGATTTCCATTTTCTTGTCTTTTTTCCTCAGAGTCGTGGGGCCTCTGTCCAGTCAAAGAAAACTCCATCTGAAGAAGAGTTTGAAACTATTAAACTGATCAGTAATGGTGCTTATGGGTAAGGCTTTTAGATTTTGATTTAGAAGAAAATATATTATTGTCCTACATAGCAAAGGACTGACTATAGCAAAGTTTGGCTAATGACTGGTTTCTGTTGAGTCCAAAGCGTAAATGAATTTTGCTCGGGTCTTACAGAGGTTCAACACTTATGATGTCTTCTGCATTCTTCTGGGAGATGCCATTTCTTGCGTGTTCTTGGGGTTTCTTAGGCAGTAGACCCTGTACCTGGACGTAGTTCCTGGCTGTGAAGTCCTTACGTTGCACTGAACTGACACACAGCTTCTAGCTCAGGGACCTTTTGTAAAAATTAGTTGCCCTACATTAAAGCTTTCAGAATAGGTTATTCCTAACCCTTCTGTGGTGCAAGTTTTCTGAAGCCCTTCCTAACTGTGACCTCAAGCCTGTTTTTCCAGTAACTATTTCTGCACCATTTCTTTATGGCAGGTAGGTAAAACCTGCCAAAAAAATTTTAGTACCTTAGCTTGAGATGACTAAAACATTTCCCCTAAATATTGTCCCTAGAAAAAATACTGTTACTTAGTTTATTGTGAGATTTCCTAATAGTAAAAAAATGTAGTTCCGTGAGTCTGAGAAAACTATTTTGCACCTATTTCCTTATTGCTTATCAAGGCAGTCTGTGTTTCCTTCCATGCTGTCTGGTTAAGTCCTGTGATTTGCATTTGTTTAAAGGCTCAGTGAGTGAGATTAAAATTCTGTAGTTGCACATGTTATTGATGATTCATTAAAACTGCAAAAATACTGAGAGAGAAGCAGTTTATGCTTTTCCATTCTTCCATGTATTCAGATTATATATGTAACATGTGGCTGTTTGTAAGCACTTGAAATACTAAATGAAATTCTAAAATTACGTTGGTGCAAATCCACTGTGAGAAGTAATACAGTAAAAGTGCTATTGGATTTTATTATCTACTGAAGAACTCAGAATTAAGTCAGTCAGTTAAAATTTTAACCATTCATACAAACCTATCCAGAAATGTAAAGACGGTTCCTGACTCTCTGCAGTTCATAAATCCTTACCAGTGAAGTCATTAGGCTATAACTGAAAAGCAGTGATACTTAGTAGGTCATAACAGCAAAACTTGAGCATGTGCTTGAGTGTTTTGTTGAAGTGGGTGCTTAGTTAACAGCAACTCATTTTTTAAAAATTGTATGTGGAACAAGTGTAAGCATATTTTTTATTCAGTGAAGACACAATGGAGCATGCCATATTATTAGACAAGAAGATTTTACGTCTTTTCGTTCTTATTTCTGCACAGGCCCCGTGATTTAAATGAAACTTTGTAAAAAGGGGAGAGAGAGGTGGTAGTTTTGCTGTTACTCGTATCTGTCATTATCCTGGGTGTATTTTATAGTCAACTGCTGGTGAGACACAATACCGTCTTAAATGTAATACACTCCAGAGAAAAGGAAACAAGTACTGATTCAATAAGGCAGGCAAACCGGATGAAAATTTTATTTGCAAACTGTATCATTAATGTGCAGGAATCTAATGATCTGCAAATGATAGAAATGTAAGAGATACTTTACTGAAGGAAATCCCCGGTGACAGTGTTGCGTCAAATTAATTTTATGGAGCTTGGAAAGAAACCGTGGTGATTCCATATGTTTTGGACAGTTTTTTAAGTGAAATGGTGACTGTAGTGGTGAAAAATACGTGCCTCTGCAATGACGCTTAAGGAAGTTCGTGATATTTGTGTCTGAAATATCTCCTTGTTAGTCATGTCAGAAAAAATGCTGCTTAATTCAAGAAGGCAGAGTAGCTTTTGGAAGGAAGCATCATGGGGTTCCTTCTTTTCTAGAGGAGTTTGGCACTGAGATGGGATTTTACGGAGTCACAGATAAGTCTGTCAGGCTCCATCCAAAACAGTTACCATCACTGTTTAAAAAAAACCCAAAACAAACAAACCAAAAACCCAACAAAAACCAAAACAAAACCCCCAAAACCCCCAGTTTGAACTGAAAATGGAACTTTTCCCCTTGCTATGTGGTTTTCTAGAGCAGTGTATTTGGTGCGACACAAGACCACCCGTCAACGTTTTGCCATGAAGAAGATCAACAAACAAAACCTAATTTTGAGAAACCAGATTCAGCAGGCCTTTGTGGAGAGAGACATCTTGACGTTTGCTGAGAACCCCTTTGTGGTCAGCATGTTCTGCTCCTTTGAGACCAAGCGCCACCTGTGCATGGTTATGGAGTATGTGGAAGGTATGGTTGTCGTTATCTACACCTGCAAAGGGACCTTAGAGAGGATGAACATGTATTGTGTATGCAGGATGCCTCTTCGTAAAGGATGACATTTCCAAGTGATTTATGTGTGTTTTGGGGTGTAAGGCTGATCAGTGCACTGCTCTGAACACAATAAACAGGAAGACCATCTCATGTGTGCTAGTCCTTCATGGAGAGTGAGCTTAGTCAGCCCTGCAGTTGCAGGGGGGCGATGATGCCCTTTTAGGGAGGAGTGTATGGACTGGTTGGGCAGAGCCAGAGAAATGAGTCATTCTACCAGCAGTTTAGCATAAGGAGATGCTCTGTTTGTGAATCCCTGTGACTGACACAACAGGATTCCAGTGGAGCTGAGGAAACATAAAGCCACAGGTACAAAACTGCTGGGGTCAGAGGTCAACATGAACTTTCTGGTCCTCACTGGAAAGAAATCCTCCTGCTCTTCTATAGGATGGCATGGCTAGAGCATGCTTGACATGCTAACTGCAACTTGGCATTACGGTTAGAAAAAGACAGTTAAGAAACATCACTGAGCAACACAGTCTTTGTTCTTGAGCAGCCTTTCTTAAAATGCAGTGCTGTTTTATGCTGGGATTTTTTTTGTTTGTTTTGCTTATTCTTTGGAATATTATTTGATTTTATTTTATCACTGTATCTTTATCTTATTGTAAGCAATATATTTCCACTGGTGGGTAGGATTAATTTCTTATGCCTGCCTTGCTTGGCTGAATGTTTATGAGAAATAAGCTTATAGTTATTGTATCAGTGTTCTTTCAGATAAATTAGTGGAATGAAAACAGATGTATTGGCGTAACAAATTTTAATATTAATTCCTATTTGCAAGCAAAGATGAAGGCTGAATGAAATGTACAGCCAATTTTCCTTAGAAGATTGAATCAGGGGCCCACAGACTTATTTTCATGAGTACCGCTGTGTCCAAGGGCATGGCTGCCTCTCCGTGTCTAGAGAGAACCATGTCATAGTTGTAGAGGTGTTTACTTACTATCTTAAGAAGCTTGTGTATCAGAAGTAGTATGTGTCTTAGTGGTGGAAAGCAAAGAAATTTATAGAAAGGCCAAAAAGTCACGAACTGCCCTTTCTTCAAGGCTTGCTTAAAGTTCGGAAACAGCATCCATACAGTTCTTGAGGAAACATGCCCAACATACATGGATCTTAATTTTCCTAAGATTTTAATATGTATTTGAAGCTCAAGGCAGAGTGTAGAGAGAGCCTAAGAATTCAGGCTAACAGGGTTGAGAGAGACAGCCTTTAGGAAACTTACTCTAATCTAGTATTGTAGACCCATAGCTGTTCTTTCTTACTGGTATTTGCCATTTCACTGTGCCATATTTGCAACCTTTTTTCAAGGAGGTGATTGTGCTACACTTCTCAAGAACATTGGTGCCCTGCCTGTTGATATGGCGAGGATGTATTTTGCTGAGACTGTTCTGGCATTGGAGTACCTACACAATTATGGGATTGTTCACCGTGACCTAAAACCTGATAAGTAAGTGTTTAGCTCTTCAGAAGCTGAGGGGAGAGAGACAGTTCTTCAGGGGCTTTGTCCATAGGCAAGAGTACATAGGGGCTAGGGACAGTAGAGATCTTCAATGGCATCTGAAGTGTAGGAGATACTATGGAGTCTCTTGCTACTGTTGCAGAACCAGATAAACACTGAGAAAGGGTGGGAAGAACGACTTCAGATATTATCTCAAAGCTGTTGCTACACTGATGAAATTGCGGCAGAAGGTAGTCTGATTTCTAGTTGCCTTGGCTGCTCTGTGATACTCAGTTGCGTAGGAGGTTCCTTCCAGGTGATCGATGGGGACATAACCCTGAGAACCTGCTTAGCATTATCTTGTGCTCTTCTTTTTTTTAAATTGCTTTTGGGAAAGAATTAATTGAATGTTGGATTATTTTGCTGCTTCTCTTTCTTCTAGTCTCCTGATAACTTCCATGGGTCACATTAAACTAACAGACTTCGGACTGTCTAAGATTGGGTTAATGAGCCTTACAACTAATCTTTACGAGGGACACATTGAGAAGGATACGAGGGAATTTCTGGACAAGCAGGTAAGCTGAGAAATTTTGTCTGTTGATGTGGTATCAGATGCAGGTTTCTGTCTCGGGATAGAATTGGAGTTTGTAGCACTCCTTCTCTGCCTCGATGCTGTGCTGTGCGTTGTAGAATGGGAGGAAGAGATACAAGTCCATTCTCATATTTGTACATAAATTGGTATTGTTTATTATTTCAACTTCTTGTTTTGGAGTGATGCACTTCAGCTCTTAGTTCAGGATATTGAAAGTGTGACCTATGCAGCAGTGCAGGTGTGAACGGAAGTTGGTTTGGGGACATAACACAGATTTTGCTGGAAGGTTTTTCCACAGTCTCCCCCTTCTGGTACTTAGAAAGTTCATGGCAAGTTCCTGTACGTTCTGGTAATTTTGTCTGATGGCTTAAACATTGATTTTTATCCCCATGATATTTACTAAGGGTCCTTTTTCTCTTTAGCCTTCATTTGCTAGGCTTAACCAGCTAAATTCTTCTAGATAACAAGATAGATTTTCCTTTGATGAGTGAATAGCTCTTCCATGCGCCTCTTTCAGCTTGAACTGATACTTCCTGAGCGTAGTTGACAGGAATTATATTGTTCTGGATGCAGGCTCATCAGTGCCTTGTATAATGGGATTAAAAATTACTTCTCTCTTCTGAAAATACCTAGGATCGCAGCTGAATTTTCTTTTTTATCTGTGCCAAGTGTTAACTCATAATCATCCTGTGGTATTGTCTTCCTTTGATTCTGAGTAACAATGTCTTTTCTAGCAGGAACTCTCTTTGGTCACTAGGTCATGGTCTTGCATTTTGCAGTGTTATATTTTTTGCAACTATTGTTATTGTTGCTGCTTCTAAGCCCAAGGCAACATAGATCTTCCAGTGTGATTTCCTTAGCCATTGTCTGTGCCAGCTGTACCTCCCAAGTTTAAATACTGAAGTGTGTAATCATGCTGTGCTGCTAATTCTGCATCTGTGAAACTAAATTCTGCTAGCACCGAGATGTGAGAGGTTTGTCAAAACTCAGTTGCTGATAGCTGTAGTTGTGCCAGAAGACATCCATCAAGCAGACAGACCTATACACACACAATATGCATTTTTCCCATATGCTTTACTATATGTGCAGCAGAGAACTACTTAGCAGGCATGTCCACGCTGGGAACATTTCATAGCATGTGATATCATTTCTGTGCAGGTAATGTGTTCCTCAAATGTAAACTCTTGTTTCGTGGAAGTATTTCACAGTGTAAAGCGGTTAGTGGCAAAACATTCATAACTTTCTTGTGAAGCTCTGAGGAAGAAAAGAAAAAAACAGACAAAAATAAGATCTGATGTGAATTTGGCTTTCTTCTGTGTTCCTCTTGAGGTCTGTGGGACTCCAGAATACATTGCACCAGAAGTGATCCTGCGCCAGGGCTATGGGAAGCCCGTGGACTGGTGGGCCATGGGAGTGATTCTGTATGAGTTTCTAGTCGGCTGCGTTCCTTTCTTTGGGGACACACCTGAAGAGCTGTTTGGACAAGTAATCAGTGGTATGTTTCTGTTCTGGCTCTGAAGGGGTTTCAAGGTGAGCTGTGAAGTAAAACCTTTAAAATACTGAGGACCTACTGTTTAGTCAGGAAGGACTAGGTATAAAACAATGGGTTTTAATTTTAAAATATTTATCTTTCAGTATCAAAGTAACATTCATCTGATTCCAGCTATCGAAAGTTGTCGAGTTGCTGAATGTCTTGCTAGTTAGTTCTGTAGTACGTGGTGTGGGAGTTGCGCAAATCCTTGTGGGACTGGGAAAAAATATTTGGGGATTTTTCTGTTCTGTCTTTTAACTTAAATGATGGAGGATATGAAAGGTGCAGCCGCCAGCTGGTCTAATCCAGTCTGGTTTTGGTTATTGCTTCTGTAGGTGCAAATGTTAGTCAATTAATAATTGTAGTATAAATGAAATAAAAGGGAAATTCTAAGCAAAACACGTTGAAGCTCTTGTGCTTGGTACCTTCACATCTTGTGACTTTTTAAACCTATATCCTGCTTGGAGTTGGACAAATGATTGCTTTGTGTTCTCTCAGTGAGTATGCCAGTGAAAATGTTTCCTAATGGGAACGCTTTCTGAAACAGTAAATTTTTAACACACTTGGCAAATGTCCTTTGTAAAAAGCAAATTTCAGCAAAGAATTAAATATGATGCATGAAATTGTTACCTGTGAATTGTTCTCTCTGTTCCAAGTATAACGAGCACAGAATGTGCGGGCACAAGATACAGCCACGGTATTGTCAGTGTCATTGTTTATGGATTGTCATGGAAGTCCCATTTCATACTTTATTAATAGAGTTCTTAATGCTTTTTTCTCCACAAGCGCTGCTTGGATTGACAGCAGCTTTAGCTGACGCTGAATTTTATGCATTTTGGAAAATGTCAATTCTTGAATTATATTAAGTATGCAAGCTGCTGAATTCAAGGTATTTACGATTCTGGGGCAGTACTGAATACTGCATTTTACGGTATAGGAATGTGAATGGTTATTCAAATTAGTTGTGAAGCTGATAGAAAATGTCAAGTCTCTTCTTTGTCCCCAGATGAAATTGCCTGGCCAGAAGGTGATGATGCGCTGCCACCAGATGCCCAGGACCTCATTTCTAAGCTTCTCCGCCAGAATCCTCTGGAAAGAATGGGAACAGGTAAGAGCCTTGTGCATAGGAAAGTAGTAGCCAGAAGCAGGAAAAGAAGCTACCATGCCAGTGATGCACACGCACCCATGTTGAAAAATACTCATCTAACGCTGGAAAACAGTTTGTACTGGGTTCAGTGAATCTGGTGTGATGAAACTCTGAGAATTAGTGTAGATTGTACATGAGTGAGACAAGTATTACCGTCTTGTTTGGGAAACAAGAAAGGGGCACCATCAGCTTGGCATCATAACTTCTCAAATTTGTGCTGTTCCATTAAAGGCTTGAGGGTTGTGTTTCCATTTGAACAGTGTATAATCAGATTTCTTTAAAGTTCTCTTTAACTAGGGGCTTAATCCCCTACATGGATGTGAACTCATGGGTGTAACAAAATAAATGAAAACTTTCCCATTCCTAGAGGCCTGTACTGTACAATTCTCCACATAGACAACAAAGTCTGATAATCTTTTTGGCAAAGTCAGATGCATATGTCAATCTTTTTGTATTATAATGTCAGATTTAAAGTTTTACAACCCAACACTTCTCATTTCCTGATAGCAAATAACTATAAACAATTTCTAGCTACACTGTTGTTTTAAAACAATTTATGCAGCACTGCAGCTTCACAGCACAGATTGTCTGTTTCATTGATTTGATTAGTTTGATTTAATTTTGGATTTTCAACTGGAAACTACACTTTAAGGATAAAATGAAAACTTACAACAATTCCGAAAGGCACATGTATTCAGCAGGCTTAACACATGTGCACCAAGGGTGATGAATAGATCGTGAATTAATTATGATATCAGATGGTTTTCACATGTTCTTCTTTACTTCAAATCCATGTACTTGAAAGATATTGCTGTCATGGGAAAGATGTAGTTTCTTGCCTTATAAAATGAGTTGATGGACTGATTTTTTTGATTTCTTATATAATGTAATGCTGAGACTGCTGTTCGACTTGGCATCTCGTAGTGCCACTGGCACTCAGCAAACCTTTTATCTCCTTTCCTCTGCTATTCTCTTTTATAAAAAGACAGTAGCATCTTTTATGAATATTAATTTCATTTGGAAAAAAATGCGTGTACTAGTAGACAGATAATCTTTAGTTTTTCCTTCTGGGTACCCGAGCCTCTGAGGTTAATAACAAAAGATCCTAATTCATGAAGGTACGTAAGCCCCTGCCTTGTTTTAAGCACATGAATGAGTTTATTCATGACAGTGGAGCCACTCACATGCTAAGTACCTTGCTGACTTTGCTCTCTTTATTCAGCTATGGACAGGATGGTATTTAGAGTCTGGAAATTTTAAATTAAGATGTTAATTAGTTCTTAACCTTGCAACTTGCTGTGGAATGTAACAGCAGATGCTGTCTTCCAGCCAGTTTAGTCATGTGTTGTCATTAAACAGGAAGAGGAGGTGGGAAGGGGGAAATCTTGTTCAGATTTTATCCTGCATCACCACTTTGGTAAAAGGATAAATTGTTTCTCAAAATTCCTGGAAGATGTGTGACTTAAATGTGTTTGCGTAGATTCTGCTAGGCTCTTGGTATTTTTAGGTTTTGTTTTTCTTGTTATGCAAATGCTGAAAGAAATACTCTGCAATAAAATATGCTTATTTCAGGTAGTGCCTTTGAAGTGAAACAGCATCGGTTCTTTAAAGATTTGGACTGGAATGGATTACTTCGGCAGAAAGCTGAATTCATCCCACAGCTGGAATCTGAGGATGACACAAGCTATTTTGACAGTAAGACTAAAGATTCAGCCTAAATGGCATCATATTTTTTGTGCATATTTCATTTTTGAAATTGTTAGAGATAAGTCATTGTTAGAAATCAAATAAAACACTTGATGGAAATGGCTTTAAAAAGTTTCTGTCTAAAGCCAAGTAAGGTCTCTTTGAAAGCAAATTAATTTTGAATGAAAAAATGTTGCTGTTGAAGTCCACTGGCCTTTGGTGCCTGTGGTCCTGCCAGCCACGGCCCTGCAGTGAGAAGTGGTGTGGTTCTTAGGTCAGGTTTATTACAGTACTTCCAAAGCATTTGGTAAATCCAACTTCCTTGAGTTTCTGAGCAATATTATCTTTCCCTAGTGACCATTTTCAGCCAATAAGTGCTTTTTTAAAAAAAACACAAGCAAACCCTAAACCTTGAAGACAAGTATGTAGGGAAAATTCTTTAGAGAGTTAAAGTAATTTAAACTATTTTCACTGGAAGTGTATCACCTTATTTTAGTATTATTAACTCTAATGAGATATGAAGTGAAGTGCCTGTCTGGTGTGTATAAATGTCTGGGAACTGCCATGGTATCAGTGCTATGTGTAAGATTCCTGGTATTTCCCGATAAGCACCAGACAGAGTCAGTGCTCTTGGGAGAGAAGGGAGGAGCGTCATGTGAGGGATGGAGAGGTCTCTGTCCCCAGAGCCTCTGCTCCCTAGCTTTTCTCATTTGACTTGGGGAGCTGAGCAGGTAGCAGGGGCTTGTGCTAGTCGGGGGGGGTCTTTCCCCTCCTGAAGCTGCAGCACAGGATGATACCGGGCTATTTCAGTTCCCTGAGCTATGGAAATTTCTGCCCTACTTCAATGGAATCTCTTCCATTCTTCTCCTAGGGCCATGGGACTTGCTGACTCTGTATGAAGCACATTTTTGCTCTGTTCCCATGCTTTGCTCACGGGGAAGGGAGGGAGAGAGCAGCCTGCCTCCAGCCCCTCGGCCACGACGCTGCAAAAGTAGCAATCCTACTTAGATACTGCCCTTCCAGTCTGGGGACGAGGCTTTTAGGTTAGGGGTTGGATGGAGAGGTAGGATGGAGAGACAGATATTGAGAAATCTCCATGTATGTGCTGCAGAGAGCAATTTCAGTCAAGCTGCGCAGAGAGGGCAGAGGTGTGTTTTGCATGTATTGAGGTTTCATTGGTACAATATACATGTGGAAACTGAGGTGTGGTGTGTTCCCATCACTAACTGGACTTACTGGACATTGAAAATTGAGCTCTGGTCACTCATTTGGGTTAGTGATGGGGAGAGGTGCAGGACAGCAGCTGTGAGCAGGTCCTGGTGGGTAAAAACACCACATTGTGTTCAGTGGTGCAAATCAATGGATCTGTCAAGTAGGAATGATGGCAAACTCCCCAAGTGCCCAGGCATACTCAGCAGGTTATCAGGGTAACTTTGATGTGAGTCCTTTATAAAGGCTGGAATTCTTACGTCAGGAAATATCTCACGTAGACACTGATAAGAGTTGGCGTTACTGTTATAAACCCTAATGCAGAAAATTTTAGAATTTATAGAAGTAGCTTTCTGGCTGATACAGTGCAGCAAATTTGGCTCAGTACAGCTATCAGCTGTCTGTAGCCGAACTTATTAACACCCACCCCACAAAATCCAGTGTGGCTGGCTTAGAAAGCCAGTGCTGCAAATCTCAAAGCACAAAATCTCTTTGGAGGCAGTTTAAATTTTTGCATTAAAAAATAGCTTTGTATATTGGCTGCTTGCCCATTTTCTTTCACAAAATCTAATCCTTTTTCTAGTAGGAGGGAGAAGAGGAAATATTTGAGGGGGGTATATATTTTTACTTTTTAAAGAAGACTTGTATGTATGTATTTAGGACAGACTTTGTACAATCAAAAAACTGTTTCTTGGAAATCGGGACAGGGAATTGTTTCCGTGTTTTCTTCCATATGATTGTTTGCTGTAGGGAAGAAATACCCCTACCACAAAGGATCTGCAGGATTAGACACCTGCTGAGTATCAGCTGCTTTTAGAATTTAACTTAGCTGATGATGTAAGATAAATTCAGTAGCAAGGAAGTATTCTTCACTTCTAATTATACAAAATGACCAAAACTGGCTGTGGGGTAAGGAAAATACCCTACATGGTGTATGAAAACTCGAAGTTCTTTCTAAGTAGACAAGTAGGAATGCTTGAGGTGTGAGAGTTATCAATACTCCCTGCGCTGATGAAATGTGCCACATCTTGTTCACAGCCCGTTCAGAACGGTACCAGCACCTGGATTCGGAAGAAGAGGAGGACACTAATGATGATGATCATGTGGAAATTCGACAGTTTTCCTCATGCTCGCCAAGGTTCAGCAAGGTAGGAGCATGCTAGCTTATTGAAAGAAAAAATTCTAGAGAGGACACAGTTTCATTGCTTTGTATGGGGTAGAGTTTAATCGTGCAGGTGATACGTGGGAATTGCATGGTGTTTAATAGTCACTGAGGAAAGAAAAAGCTTTATACGTTGTTTACTCTGTGATAGTTTGTGGCCTGTTAGAAGGCGAGTGCTAGAATAACTGGAGAATGAAATTTTATATTTCTTAATGTTTCACTAATATGCAGAGTACTGTGGAGGTCTCTTCTGCATCTGATACAGTTTGATGCTTTTACCAATGAGTTGGATGCTGGCATAGGGAGGGTCCAAAGCTTATTTGCTTTGAACACTGTCATTCTGAAAGGGTCTTCCAGTAGGTGACAAGATGGTATTAGGATGAGAATTTATTCTGACCTTTTGGAATAATGGTCTAAAATCAAAGGATCCCATGCAGTAAGAGCACAGGTGAAGTTTACACCTCTGCCGTTGTTCATTGTCTCAAATACAGCCTGAGGAACAAAAGCGAGGTGACAGTTTCAAAGAGAAGGATCTGGGCATATAGCGCATCATGAGTTAGATGTGCCAAATCATTGAAGCAAAAAGGCAGTTACCATAGTGGGAGAGCACAAGTATTTCCTTCAAGGCAAGTGAAGAAATCCTTTCCATCTGCTTGGCAGTAGGAGGGCCATAGCTGGGGTACTCTGTCCTGTTCTGGACAATGTTCTTGAAAATAAACATGGACCAGTAAAAGAGTCTGGAGGAAAGCAACAAGAATGATCTGAGATTCACAAAACATAAACCTTAACGTGTTTCCAAATACATAACTGCTAGGAGGAAAGGACTACGTTGGTCTTCCTGTTCTACCCAGAACTGATAAGAAATGATGAGCACAGAGGAGGTATAGGGTAGATGGTAAGAAAAAGTTTCCAATGTTGAAAAGTAATTAAGTGCTGGCAGGCATGGGCTGCCTGGGGAATTAGTAGAACTTCTGTCTCTGGCGACTTTTAAGAACAGGTTGGAGAAACATCTGTCAGGTGTTACACAAGAGAGCTGGTTCTGCTTAGAGGGGGGGAAATGGTCAGGAATCCTGGAGGAGGTCCCCTCTAGCCGTGCTTTCTGGATTCAGGTCTGTGCAGGTGTCTCATTCTTTCTCAGGTGATCTGAAATAAAAAGTTGGAATTCATACTGTCAAAGAAATTCCGGACATTTCAAAGTAGTACTACTCCACTGTTAGCTTAGATAAAACACGTTTGGGGAGGGGCTGAAGGGAGAATAAATGCTGTTTTGAGGTCAGCCTGCTCTATGAATTTTACTTCCCTCTTCTTAATGAGGTGGGAGTTGGAATTTTACTGAGGGCCTCTGAAAGATATTTCATTTTTTTGTGATCGTTCCTTCAGACTTACGCTACTGAAGTCAGTTTTGAAGCACCAGTTTGTTCTTCTTTGTCCTCGGACGGGCTGCAGTGCTTTAAGTAACAGTTACCATTAATGTTACGGAGTTGCTCCTGATTTGCATCACCAAAAGTATGTTTAAAATTGGACCTGAGGATTAGTTGGGGTTTTGAAAAAGTTCTCATGAGTACGTAAGGGTTTCTTTTTCCTGCCTTTTCTTGCCATGAGTATTATTCATCTGTTATGTTAGACTGAAGCTTTTCTTTAGGGTTCAGTGTTTTTGCCACAGAGAGAAAAAGTTCACTTTTAATGGATTTATTTTAAGACCTGGAAAATTATACAGCATTTGTAATGTGGGAGGCATAAAAGGCTCATTATATTTTGAAATTCTTGTCTGACAATTCATCCATATGATTTATTAATAGTTATCTTGTTGATGCTCTGAATTTTTAATAACATTATTTTCATTAATCTCTTCTTATGTAAATTAGGTCCACAGTCAAGTGTAGTTTTAAAAGGATGGATTTTTTTGCTTAATCATTTAATTATTTAAAGACGGCTGTAAAACCAAGAAAGGGACTTTCATTAAGCTGTCAGCATTATAGTAGATTCCTTGAGGAGGGCAGGACTTTTTTGTTCTGAAATAAGCTTGGGGCAATGCTGATAGACTGATGATAATGAAATGGGGTCATGAGCATGATGCCTATCACTGAATTGGATTTGTGTAGTAAGATTTCAAGATCCAGATGCCAGCCTTCAAGACTTAAGGAGCCTGCTTTAGCAATATCTCCTCTTAGATTTGAGAATCATTAAAAACAAAAAGCAAGTAGTTTCAAAAGTCTTAGTATTTCTGTGGTGTGCTGGGCTGTTTTCAGAGGAGAGGTGTTGGGTACTGTTGTAAGAAGCATGTTTAATGTTTCTGAAGCCTGCTTTTTTCCTTTCCTCCCTGGCACACTTGGAGCATGTCACATCTACACTGTTCATGCTTTCAGGGTGTATCTTCCATTTTGAGAAGAGATTATGCCCCTTGATCAGAAAAAGCCATGTAGGTTTGTTTCCTCTGTACAGAAGGATCTTTTGCTATATGCAGGTGTACAGCAGCATGGAACGTCTTTCCATCCACGAAGAGAGGAAGACTCCACCGCCAACTAAACGGAGTCTGAGTGAAGAAAAAGATGACCGACTGGACAGCCTTGGTGGCTTGAAGGGTCGAGACCGCAGCTGGGTGATTGGGTCTCCTGAAATGTAAGTTCTGTAGAACTAAGTCTTCTGGTTTCTTACAGCATCTAAGAAAGACCAACCTGTGCCAAAACTTTCTATGACCAGTGTTAGGATGAGAAATGCTTCATATGATGTATTTCCACAGGTGAAGCCTGGAATAAATAGTTGAAAATGGATGTGTAGAAGTGATACGGTACTTAAATGTATCTAGTTAAGTACTAACATCTTCTAAATTTGTAGCAAATAATTTAAATGAATTTAAAGGGATTCTAATGTTAAGTAAGGCTTTCATTTGTGGAAACACTAGTTGCATGAGAGATGTACCAACAGCAGTTTTTTCTTAAACATCAGTGAATCCAAAGTCTGGTGTTGCCAGAATTTTACTATTTGTCACAAATTAGAGAAACCATTAGGAAAATCCAGAGTTTCTAAAGTTCAGAATATGAAAAAAAAATCTTGTGTTCTAATAAAAGATGTCAGTAAAGTATATGAATACTCAGAGTTCAGATGCCCAGTATGTTTCTGGAATTACTGAAATAATTGCCAAACTTTCCTTAAAAAAAGGATATCTCTCGTTTTGTGCAACCCTACTGATGTTTGGCATTAGAAAGATCATAAAATGTGGTTGTGATCTAGTCTGTATGACTTCATTAAGAAAACACACCCAACAAACCCCAAACATTTTATAGATTACACTCTTAACTGGTGTGCACTTTATCTCCCATCAGGCCTTCCTGGCTTCAAATTTACAGCAACTTCGAAAGAAGAATGTATCTAATTCCAAAAGGAACATGGAGGATGATTTGCATTTTGTAATCGTGATTTTTACAGTATTTAATATCGTATTCATTGTACTGTATTTTTCTTTGGGTTTATTCCTTCCTTTCTCAGAAGCTTAGCTAAACTCAGGTGATGCCCCACGCTTTTGCTGTTTTAAGTCCTAATGATGTAGCTCAGTCTCCTAACTTCAGTTTAAATTGGCTTCAGCTGTGTGAGTTGGGTCTGTGCACTATTTTCACCCTTTAAAGTTCATTATCCCCCTAACTTAATTGAGGGGCTCTGTCTTGGTTTTTCTCTCAGATTGCGTAAGCGCTTGTCTATGTCTGAATCCTCACACACGGAGAGTGACTCCAGCCCACCTCTGACGGTCCGCCGACGCTGCTCAGGGCTGCTCGATATGCCTCGTTTTGCCATCTCTGCCGAGGATGAGGGAACCGTTCTCAAAAGGCCACAGTCTGAGGGGATGCTTTTATCTGCTGTGCAGTCACGGGAGGGGCTGCCGGTGCCCATTCCAGAACAGCCTGTGGAACAGGAGCTGCAGCTGGAAGGTGATGCTGGACCCACCACGCCCTCCACAGCTGTCACCAGCGCCTCAATGCTGACAGGTACATGCTTGGTGTGATGGTGTCCTGGTCTCCAACAAAGCCGTGTTAGCTTGCACACGTTAAATCTGTAAAACTGTGGATTTGGATGTCAGGTGATGTGAATGTCTCATGCTCAGTGGTTATTTTAGTATAGTTTTGTGGATGTGCTCAGCTTTGAAATAACATCAGTGGTTTAATCTCTTCCAAATTACATCTTATATTTCAGTCCTGTCACTTCCAATTGATTAAGGTCTTCTCATGCTTGAGACCCGTATGATCTATGCCTATTAAAACCACTGGGTGCCTACCAGAGGCAGCATTATTTTAACCATTAGTCAGAGCATATCACTGCTGAGTTGGAGCTGGAGAATATGGGTGTCTGCCACACTAACGTATCCCTGCTTCCTGTGGCTTTTATTTATCAAAAAAATGTGGAGTAGAGACTTGAAATTTGCTGGGGGAGTGGGGTTTGTGTCAGGGGCATGCTACTTGCTGTCTCAGCCAAATATCCTGAAATTTAGCCAAGTTACAGGCTTAAAAAAGTGCAGCCTGAGTTAATAGCATGGGTCTTAGAAGTCAGTGTTTGACTTCTCAGAAGCTTTGACTGTACTGGGGCCATTCTGCAGCACTGGGCTGAGCTGGACCTTCCCTGTGATGGTGCCCTGGGCTGCTGTGGTGCCGGGCTGGGCTCTGGCTGCTGGAGTGTGCCCAGCTCCTGCCCCTTTCAGGGCACCGGGAAGGCAGAGAGCAAAGCTCCCTGTTTCTGAGAACAGTGGGGGCCAGAGCTGGGAACTGGTGGGAAGTAGTGAGGAGGAAAAAAAGGAAATTTGGACCAATGGAACAGAGCAGGGAAGTTGGATTGAAGGTTGGCAAGATAGTATTTGAGAAGGAAGGCATATTTAGGGGAGGAACTAGATTGTAGTGTTGAAGAGCAAGGACTAACTGGGTAAGAAAATAAGAAACAAGTAGCTGGGAGAAACTGGGACAAGCAGGCAAAGCAGTTGTGGATGCGTTGAGGATGGAAAGGAGAGGAAAGGGGTACTGAGCGAGGAGTCAGAATTGCAGCAAGACTGGACAAGAACAAGGTGAAGGGCACTGGGCAGATGTGGTGGTGGATTGATAGCAGAAGGTGGAAATGCCTTAGAAGAAATTTGGCTCCAGACTAGGGTAAAGCCAAAGATCCCCACCTGTCATTATTCTTCTTCTGCAATCCAGTCTGTGAAATTCCTTCAAAATTGTCCCATTCCCCTTTATGGCTCATCCTCCTGATGCTGCCATCAGGTACTCCATTAACCCATGGGAAAAGGTGTAGGAGTAAGGGAAGTACGTTGCCACGTACTTGGATAACATAGGTACCGTAGTGGAACTCTGGTTTCTTCATATCATACTAAAAGCCTAGAAGTATGCTATGAAAAATTGCAAGAACACTTTAGTTGCAGATTTGAATATATACAAGTTGAAATAGGCAAAAATGAAGCTTCTGTGGGCAGCCTGCTCCCCCGAGCTTAATGCATTAGAGCAGTCTTTAATCTAGTGCACAGGATTCAGGGATACCATGGCTTCAGTGTCCCCAGCCTGCAAAGTTAAGTCACAGGCAGGAAACTGCAAGAAAGGAATTTAATTCCTGTCACTGTCTGAGTGCTCTTCTAGTGTATATCACAGCCTTTTCACACACAGCCTCCAGTTCTGGGTTCCTCATTGTCTGGGAGCCTTATTTGAAACTCTGTGGCTATTAAATGTTGAACAGGCATCTGGTACTGAGATCTATGGGAATGGTGCTTTGAATTTTTATTTTCACGGTACTTCCTGCTTCGCTTAGTATGCAGAGTGGTGGTGCCCACTTAAATAACGATGATCAATGTTTTGTTCTGTCCTCATTGTTCAAAATGTGGCCCTTAGGCTTTATTTATTGCACACTGCTTAAAATTTGCTTTTGAAGACAGAATGATTAATTTCCCTTGTGGACTTGCTGTGATGCTCATCACTTTCATTTCTAAGCACCCTGTAAATTCTAATTAATGTATTTTCACAGTGCCCTTTAAGGCATCAGATGGGGAACTGAGGCACCAAGCTTGAGTACAGCACCCCCAGCCCCCAGCATTTGAAAATCTGATTTTCAAGATTACTTTGCATTTTATATATAATTATATCAAGTTAAGTAATTCAAGACTAAATTGCAGTGGTATGCAGAAGGGGGCAAATTAAGGTTGTCTTTGCAATCCACATTTTTACTTGCCCTGACTTTAGTACTTAGTATTCTTTTGAAGTGGGGTTTTTATGTGCAACTCCAGTAGAACCTGGCTCTTCTGTTACAGGCAGTTGTAACTTAAAGATTGATAGTTCTTGCTGGTTGTAAAAATGGAACGCTTTCCATAAACCTGTTTTCATCTGTGAACGATCCCATTGAAATGGTTTGCCTGCAGAACTGCACCCGCGACTTTAGGATTCATGTAACTGCTACTGAGCAACACGATTTCATTAGCGAGCTTTTCCAACAGAATAGAAGCCGCTAATTTTCTGTGTTCAGAATAACACCGTTTCTGTAAATAAAAATTCAAGCCCTGGGGTTTCGTCTTAGGAAAATTTACTCTTGGACTTCATGTAAACATGACTTTGATTTAATGTGTTTTGCCTGTAGGGGAATAGACTGTTAGGAATTCCCTGTGGTTCTAATCTGTTTTAATTTAAACTGTAGCTGGGAGCACTGCAGATTTCTCTGATCCACGAGCTCGCAGTAATAGCAATGAAGGCCCAGACTTTACCACTCCAAAAGCCATCAGCGATTTGGCAGTGCGGCGGGCACGACACAGGTTGCTCTCTGGGGAATCAGGGGAGAAACGTACCTCAAGACCTGTCAATAAAGTGATTAAATCAGCATCCGCTACTGCCTTGTCTCTCCTGATTCCCTCAGGTAAGGAATGCCTTGGGTGAGGCATTGTCAGAATCTGCAAGCGCTAAACAAAAAGTCTGCAGACAGATCCTCCCCCTTCGCTCTCCTGGAATAATGCCGTCGCTGGCAGGAGGGGAGAGATCTAACTTTTACAATCGGTTTAATATTTACTACTCAGCAGGATAATGAATACTGCTTTGCCACAGACAGGAGCGTTGTGTGTGTGGTCTGACTGCAGCTTCTGCAAATGGCAGCTGGGCCTGATTCTTTCCCTAGTTTTGTTTAAATTGGCTTCTGGCTGGTCTCTAGACAATGGTGCAGCAAGGAGGTATAGAGACATGGAACGATTTTAACCCTCCAGGTACTACTTTTGGCGGGTGACATGCTAACTACGGTGCTGTTTGGGAACTGAACGTGTCCGGTGCATTCATGCATCGGGAAGTTTCAGTAACTCCAGATAACTTGGTTGAGACTGAGTGCTCAAGAATTCCATAGTGTAACTCACAGAATGAGTCAACGTTGAATAGCTTACCTTGGTGGCCCGGCTCTGTCTCCAAGTGGAGCCAGACCTTGACAATTCCTAATGCCAGGTGGTAACTTCCAGTGAACAGCCCAACCATGCTGAGCAATGACAGACTGGTTCAGCAGGAGGCTGTCCCCGCAAGGACTTTGTCCCTCTTTCCAGAGGAGAAGACCGTGCTGTATTTCCAGGGCTGTACCGGTTCCTGCCTAGGTGGGAGCAGGAAACCACAGCTGGGCCACGAATGCCAACTCAGCAGAGCCAGAGCAATGCCTGCCTGCCGGTCTCAGCCAGGGAGCGGGAGGCAGGCATGCAGCTGCTTCTTGGCACCATTATGGTGATGCACGTTACATTTCTTGTGGTTTGGGCATTGGTTGCTTTTCAAACTACGAACTCCCTCATGAAAATCTAAAATGTGTATTTAATCACCCAGCAAAGATTCCTCCAGAGCTGCTCTCATCTGCCAGGTAAATATGTGCTGGGTGATTCAGCAGGTGTTTCTTAATGGATTAGAGATTACCTTTTACAGCTGCATTTATTATTTGTGCTCTTTGGGTTTATTTTACTGGTGTTGACCATCTTCACTTTAAAATGAGAGTTCTGTGTTTGCTTTGTATTTCTAAAAGTGGATGTTGTTCTACTAGCAAGGAGAGTCATATAGTTTAGTCGACAGCCTGGCCCTCAGCTGTTCGTTTGGGAAACGCACTCTAAAATACACTTGTGATGTTGTTTTTCAGTAGCAAAGTCCCTATAGTAGCTAAATTTTTAGGGTTAAATACTTTTGCCCCTGTGAATTTAAAACACCACCGAAACTACCTAGATGTAGTTGTTGTCTGATTGCCTACTGATTTCTTTGTGTTAATACTAACCAATTTTGATTTATCTCAGCACCAACATGTAACTTGCACCAAGATCTAGAGACTGTCTGATCTTTTGGAGGAGGATAATATATCGTAACCTTGCCATGGGGTGTTCGGGGATTGTGCCTAGAGCAAATGCTTATGATGGGTTGTAAATCCCTGAAAGAGAAGTATTAAGCACTGTGACCCAACCATAATCCTAGGCGAGCAGTGCTGCTGTATTAAATACACATCCAAACGTACTGTTTGGAAACTCTGCTGATTTTTGTATTTTGAAGCATGAATTAGTTGAAGCTGCAGGCAGACCCAGCTCTGGTGAAGACCACCAGCTTTAAGAGCATTGAGAGAGATGGTTTCCGAGCTGTTCTCTAACAATAATTTTCTCTCTTTTGGAGGCCTGGTTTCCTAATTTTTGCCCACCTTTGTGTCATCACTGTAGATCACCACACGTGTTCTCCATTGGCCAGTCCAATGTCACCTCATTCTCTATCCTCCAACCCATCCTCGAGGGACTCCTCACCCAGCCGCGACTTTTCTCCTGCTATTGCAAACCTGAAACCACCAATCATCATCCATCGGGCTGGAAAGAAATACGGTTTCACTCTCCGTGCCATTCGCGTCTATATGGGTGACAGTGATATCTACACTGTGCATCACATGGTCTGGGTATGTCTCTGCTTTTCTAAAAAGAGTACCCTTGGGGCCAGAAATGCATTTGGCTGGGGTCGTGGGATTTAGCTTTATAAATTGTATTTTGCCACCCTGTGCTTGCTCTCCTTATTTGGACCCAAAGTTATCTTTTTGGGGTGGGGGAAACCCTTTAAAAGTAAGTAAATAAATAAATAGATAACAGTATTTTGGGTTTTACCTGTAGCAGTTTTCAAGCCCATCACAGAACCACAGCGACCTTTCTTTCCTTCTTTCTTCCCTGGTTACATGAATCCACCTTCTTTCACCTGTAGCACATACTTTAAAGCATGTTTCTGTGTACATACCCTTTTTCTCTTTATTGGAGTTGTTGCATGAGGGCCAGTCGTAGCTAATTTATTCAGACCTGTGTTAGCGATTGTAGCCTGCTTCTGATCAGTGCAGTCTGCTGGGGTTTTCCAAGCAGTCGCTTGGAATTGATTACAAGCCTTAAAGCATCACTGCTGCTATGATGATTGCCTAGGGATTTAGCTCTTGGCTTAGTTGTGTGCTGTGCTCAAAGGTTTGGTTTCCATGTCTGTATCTCTTCCTTCCCATTGCTTCTGGTACTTGATCTCTGTGTTCCTTTTTTGTTAATGTATATGACTTCTAGGAATGATCAATTCCCTGAAGCAGTGTTGTCTGAGTTGTGTAGTTAGGGAAAATGGTGTCAGGGTAATGGTGGTTAATTCTTTTCCTTGTTATCTCTGTGTTCATTAGACAATTTGGACTTTGTATGCTTTGGTCGTTATTTAACACTCCTCCTCACCTAGAAAAATAATCTGAAACTGCATTTTTCCCTTGCTCCTCTCTGCTTTCCTTGAAAAATGCTGAGTTTACCAAGATACTGATTTGGAGTCTTTTCTGGCTAGAGGGAGAGCTGCAGTATTCTCAAGAGTATCTGTCTCCTCGCTGTAGAGGAGGCTTACCTTTCTGAACAGCGGGGGGGAAAGGCACTGTGTTCATGAGGGGAAAGATCTGATGTTGGATAGGTTAGTAAAGCATGCAAAGTGGAAAAAGAAACTGTTTGGGATTAGATGTAATATGGGCCCCCTATAAACACACAGCACAGAGTCTTATTTAAAAGTCTGTTGGCCGCCTTGGGTTCCAGCACGTACGTGGAAGGATGCTGGATTTGGGATGGCAAAGAAATTGGAAAAGATTGAATGCTTGTCTGGAAATCAAGAGTATCTAGTTAACATTCCCAAGTGCTGAGAATTTTTGGAAGTGTGTTAAGCCTTGTGCTGCTTTGGGAGGAGCTGGTCTCTTGATCAGCTTAACCATCCTGGCTGGCTGCCTTGGATTGGGAGAAGACTGGCAGGATGCTGGGGGAGGAGTGGAAGAGTACAGATTTTTTATGCTTGGCTGTGCCAGTCAGTGGTTTCTTTCACCCTTCTTTGAAGCAGCTGGTGCTAGCTGCAGCAAGAGATGAGGTGGATGGGCTTTAGAGTCTGATCTGGCCAGCAATCCTGTACATTCCTCTTCTCAAGTCAGTCATCCCCTTCTTGTTGCCAGCACGTGGAGGAAGGTGGTCCAGCAAACGAAGCAGGTCTGCGTGAAGGGGATCTGATAACCCATGTCAACGGGGAGCCGGTCCATGGACTGGTGCACACAGAAGTGGTGGAGCTTATTCTGAAGGTATGGACTCAGCACTGTTACGTTTTGGAAAATAGGAGCCAGCTTGTTTAAAATGCTGTAGGTATCTAACTGGCATTGTCTGAAATACAAATATGTACATGGCACCCGGCCCTTGGTTTGCAAAAACTCATTGCTGCAGCTTGATCCCTAAATTTCCAGCATTTCTGCATATAATTTAAGATGAATTCAGGTATGTTGTATGAGAAATAAGGACCCATCAGATATATTTTTATCAGCAGGAGAGACAAAGGTTAATAAGATTTAAGTATACCTTTCCTCAAACATCACTTTAAGAAACAAATCTCTTAAAAATTTTCCAAATTACTTTTATTTTTTTGCCTTTAGGCTGTGCTAATGTTATTAGCTCTTAATACTGCTTTCTCAAGGATTATTCCTAGTGGTATTTAAAAGCAGCTTTGTAATGGTTGGTCTTAAAATTATCCAGTTAAATGACTTGCGTTTTGATACCTCCTCTGAGCTGAATCCATTTACGGGAATAAAACCCAAAGTTTTGGACTGTTCCAAGAGAACAGAGGTCTTTGGGATTGCAAGCAGAGGAGCAATCAGGATTTTTATTTTTTTTTAAGGTGAGTGAAGCAAGCCATGCTCTGTATTGCAGATAGATGCCTGATACACTCACATCTGCCATCAGTCAGAGCACTGGGAGTAGGATTGGTGACAGAATATCACTTTGTTCCAGTTTCCAAGTATTATAAGTATTAAATAGAGGCAGTTGGGATGTCAATGGGAGAGGTCAGATGCCGTGTTCTGTCTGCTCTGGGAAGCCTTAGCTACCAGCTGGGGTCTGAGCTAATCATTTGTGAAAGCCTGACTAAAGAGGGCTCTCTCTCAGCCATTCCTTAATAAGTGATAGGTGGAAATGCAAAGGCAGAAATGGAGTTTGACAAAGGGCTGCGAAATGGCAGGCAGCAATAAACTAGCAGCCTACCTGCTTAGCCTGCAGATCTGCTTCCAATAGCCATGTTTTAAGCAATGTCTCTGTGTCTTGTTTCTGACAGAGTGGAAATAAAGTGTCCATTTCCACGACACCATTTGAGAACACATCCATCAAAGTTGGTCCAGCTCGAAAAGCCAGCTACAAATCCAAGATGGCTCGTAGGAACAAGAAGAGTAAAACTAAGGATGGTCAGGAAAGGTTCGTTTTGATGTTTCTCTGTGAAAATTAAATGGTAACCAAGATACTGTAAGAGAGAGCTTGTCAAGTCAATTTGTAGATAATGTATATCAGCAGGTATGTCCTTTAGTTCTTCTTTTCTTTTTGTTTTCTTTTTCTCTTTAACTGTGCCATAAAATTGACTGAAATATTCTGATAAAGGTAAATAAATTGTTTTGACCTGTAAACAGCTTTTGAATGCTTTTCCACAGTAAGAAGAAGAGTTCTTTGTTGAGGAAGATCACTAAACAAGCATCACTACTTCACACCAGCCGGAGTTTGTCTTCACTAAACCGCTCTCTGTCTTCTGGAGAAAGCGTGCCTGGCTCTCCAACTCACAACCTGTCTCCTCGGTCACCAACACAGAGTTACAGATCCACTCCCGAGTCTGTGCACTCAGGTAAAAAAAGAACAAAACCAAACAAAAACCACCAAAAATCCACACAAACTGAAAAAAAACTTGGAGAAGATTTTTGCTTATTGATTAATTTTTGAAGTAAAATACGCAGCAGCAGGTAGTAGGTCTGTTTGTGAAGTAAAATGACAGCTGTGATGTCCATTACCTTAAGGATGGATGTATTCTCATTCATTGATTTATTTTAAAATGAAAATCCATACATCCTTTCACTTTGATGCAAATGTGTATTGTAAGTTGCAATGTTTTTGTAGCAGTTTGACACATCTTCTATATTAGTTCAGAGAAAAGAAATCAAAACAGTGTGGCAAAGTCATATTTGAAAATTGTATCAGTTGATGGGATAAAGAGATTTGCATCTTGAGAACAGCAATGAAACACATGGTTTATCTGCTTGGAGTTGGGGGTTTTTTTTTCAGAAAAAACATTGTGATAGCAGAGTGTTTCTTCCTGTATTCTGGTGTGGTGTGACAATGATGTGCATTATCCATCAGAAGCCATGCAGTATTACCTTGTAATATTATTGCAGTGCTTTGTGGTAACATGGCATTTTGTCTTGACTTTGCATGTCTTATTTCTAATAACTTGTTTTAATGGCCAAATAGATACTAATCTTCTTTGGGGGCTGTTGTTTTTTTTCCCCTCTTTTAAGTTGGTGGCAATTCTTCCCAGAGCAGCTCTCCCAGTTCCAGTGTTCCCAATTCTCCAGCCAGCTCTGGACACATCCGACCCAGCTCTCTGCATGGACTAGCACCAAAGCTTCAAAGGCAGTACAGATCTCCAAGGCGTAAATCTGCGGGAAACATCCCTCTGTCACCACTAGCTCACACTCCATCACCAACCCCACAGTCCACATCACCTCAGCGCTCCCCATCTCCTTTACCTGGACATTCAGTTGGCAGCTCCAGTATTATTCAGTCTTTTCCAGTAAAACTACACTCCTCTCCACCGCTGGTGAGACAAATTTCTCGCCCCAAAAGTGCTGAGCCCCCGAGATCTCCTTTGCTAAAGAGAGTGCAGTCAGCCGAGAAACTGGCTGCCTCGCTGTCCTCTTCTGAGAAAAAGCTGACTTCCTCACGTAAGCACAGCTTGGATATCTCTCACTCTGAATTTAAGAAGGAGATGCTACAGAGGGATCCTAGTCTCCAGAGCTTACAAGAATCTGCGAATGAAACAACAGGTGGCAAGCTCGGGCTAGCAGAAAAAGGGATGTTGCAGAAGCCAGGTTCACGGAAGCTGGGTGCTATTCGACAGGACAGGGTGGAGAGGAGGGAGTCTCTGCAAAAGCAAGAGGCCATCAGAGAAGTAGATTCTTCTGAAGATGAAACGGATGATGGTTCAGAAGATAGTCAGGATGGGAGAAGACTGGACAAGCCCCCTGACAGTGGAGACCAAGGCTCAGATTCTTTTAATGAGGATACTAAGTTTTCATCTAAATTAGAAAGCAAGGATAGTATTGAAGATGATGCCTTTCTACCTGAAGATCCAAAAGGTACAGAGGATTTGCAGAAGGGAAGTAATCAACAAGCCAAGCCTGTTTCAGAGGCACGGCAAATCGGTGTGCAACCTCCCCCATCAGAGGTCCTCCCAAGAACCTCTCCAGAAAAATTAGCTGATTCAGAAAAGCCATTCCTAAGATCAGAAGCAAGTGCAAGGGAACATAAATTGCCAGAAAACAAAACTTTTGAGTGTTTTGGTCCAAAAGACAAGTCTTCTGAAGCAATCAAAGATCTAGGGAGAACTACAAGTACTCAAAAACCAATAGATCACACAGAACATATACAGTGCCCATCTATCAAACTCCTGGAACTTGAAGAAGGTGACTCTTCAGGGGCCTCGTGTGGTAAGCTGGACCTGAAAGACCCTCTGCTAACAGAAAGCAGTCAGAAAAAACAGGATTCCAAACCTCTGCTGGCACTTTCTTCATGGTGCACTGCAAGTGTGAGCACTCCTCTCTCGGTAAGCCCCACGGATCTCAGCAAGAAGGATCACAAGGAGATGCTTCAGCCTGCAGAACAGCACAGCACCTTATTCCTGTCTCCTGGAAGCGCAAGCAAAATGTCCCAGAAAAGTCCTAGTCCTGAAAAGCAACCCAGCTCATCCCAGGCAGAGAGTGCTTCAACCGCCAGCAAAGTGAGCCCAGCAGGTACTGTATCCTCCACGCTCCTTGTCCCCAGTGCAATTGAAAGAGCTCTCTCTGTGTCTCAGTTAGTGCCACTAGCTCAGAGTGTGTTAGGCCCTTTGAAACTCAGTGTGTCTGGTTCTGGAGAGGTGGAAAAGAGAAAGGATTTCTCCCATTTGGGTGCCTCCTGTAAAGAAGAGAGAGATTCGAAACAAAAAAGGCAGGAGACTTCACAGGCAGGAGTGTGTCAAGAGAAAGCCAAACTATCTAGCACAGACAGTCTGACCACAAGAAGCGGGTCCTGCGCGGAGTCGTTAAACTCAGCAAAGCCCTGGGAGGCAACGTGTCCCGTGGTGGCAAAAACGGAGGCAACTTTTTGCAGTGCGAAAGCGTCAGAAGTGTTGGGAGGTAGCTGCCAAATCACTCCATCGAAAGAGCTGTCTCATGCTCTTGGACAAGCAGCTCTGAGAGCCTCTCCTCTGCCAGATGGCAGCACGAGGCCCTGTAAAGAAGGGACTCTCACGCAAGCAAAAAGCAAAGAGGTTGGAAATCAGTTAAAAATACAAGACTTTCCCCTGTCACATGATGGTGCTGTAAAGAAAACATAGCAGCATCCCTGGTACACGTGGACTGGAGCATTCTACATTCAAAATAGAGACTGCATGTTTGAATTTTGTAATATACACTAATATAAAATAGAACTTGTGTACATCTATTTTTGGGAGGGTTTTTTTCATACTGTTTTTTGTGTTTTTTCATCCTTGCTATTCTATTTTTGTACACAGTAATGCTTGCCGTTTGAGGTCTCTTTAGAACAGGGTATCTTTAAAGCAGGGCTTAAGAAACTGTTGATATTTTTTTTCCCCTTCCAGACCTTTTATGTTGCCTGAGTTTAGGGCCTGTTGAGCTCTTCCCTCTAATCCTGCATTTGTTTGAGATCCCAAAAATCCTGAGTACAAAAAAGGCAGCTTACTTTTAAATTTCTGCTTTTCAACCTTCTTTCTGAAATGCCATTGAAACGCACAGATGTCAAGTTTTTTTCTTTGACATTACCATCTGATGTCCTTTGGCAAGGAGAAGAAACTACTCCCTTGTCCTGTCCAAGTTGTTCTGGAACTACAAACCCTCTTTGGTGCAAGTAAGACCTCTTTGTCACCGTGTGCATCCACAGTCCTGCACGCGTCCGTAGAGGATACAGAGGCAAGGGGCTTGGCTGGAAGGGTTGCACAGAGAGATCCCCATCTTCTCTTTAAACCAAGTAAAAGTTTTTTTCAATGGAATTATCAGAAAGAGAAATCTCCAATCCGTAAGCTGTTTTTTGGGGGATTGTTTTTACTTATCCTTTATGGGACACATGGCAACTTTTCCCTCTGTTTTTAAAATTTTAAGTGATGTTTTATCTTCTTTTCTCTGGCTTCAATTCATAACTTGCCCTGCCTCAGAATAAATGACCCCGGGAAAGGGGTGCCTTGTAGGGTGATTTTAAAGTAGAGAAGTTTGTAGTCGTGTGTTCTCCGGTATGTCTCGGGCAATGCTATCGCAATGATAAATGACCTTTGGAGACTTTTCCTTCTCTTGGTGAGTCTAAATAGGTAGGGATTTTAAGGTGTTCCTTAACATTTCTGAATTGGGGCTTGGGAAACTTGCTGAGTTTTCTGAATCTGCCCGTTTTAAAAACAAAAAATCCTATGAAGAGTTCAGACTCCTCTAGTTCTGTGGACAAGCTGCAAGCAGACTTCAAAACACATGTGATATTTTAAGATTTCAGCTTTGATAGCTAGATCATTTCCACTGCTGAGCCCACTTTCCATTAAAAAATTACTCTTTGCTCTTAGGTTTAGACATTGCTTTGCTTTAAGTGTGACCGACTCTGGATAACAGTGCTCTTTGCTGAGGATTAGATCAATAATAATACACCAGTAAATGTGTCAAGTGGTGATACCTATAGCACTGTAAGGCGTTTCTTCATCCAATTAAAGGTTCCTCTCAATGAACACTCCCGTCATTTGTCCCAGATTGTGCTCAGCTTTTATTCTAGTCTTGTCTGAGTGTATCTCCCTGCGGATCACCCGCAAGGTCTAGTACCCTGCTCACTGGCTTACTCTGTTAGAAACAGAATGACTGTGCAACAGTATTTCAAGCTAAACCCTGCCTCTGCTGGTCTGATTTCATTACACCGTCGCCTTCTTCAATGTCTTGGCTTTTTCTGAACTTGAAGTTTTGATTTCCTTCCCTAAATGCAAATATGTTTTTATATAGGAATGTATTTTCTCCATCTCTTTCAACTTGATTTCAGCTCAATCCACAAATCACAAAAATTCTGGAATCTCACCCTGCTTCTTTCTGTATAACCGTTGTTTGCCCCCGTTATATACTTGATTTTGGCTGCTTGGATTTCATTTCTGGACCAAGTTTTGGTTTGGTTTGAGCTTTTTTTAACATGTTTAAATGAGTGTTTACTCCGTGTGTCTGTGTGAACATGTACGGTGTTGTTAATACATTAACCAAAGCCTCAATGCTCCCAGATAACACGTTAATAAATCTTGCTGTGACGGTATTGAGAGCAGAGCCTGCTGTGCTGTCTCTTTGCTCTTTTTCGTGGAATTCATAGGCTACTCATATACACTTGGTTTGCAATTATAAACCGTGGTATTTCCACTGCCTTGTTAGAGTCCTGGATATCTCCAGCCTCTCAAAGCACTCGTGTTGATGAGCATCATTCTGTGCTGATTTGGAGCAATAGCAAGTAAGGAACAGACTTGACAGGATCTGGTACTTACCTGATATACTTCTCCCTGATGGGTTGATCCGCTAAAAAATTGCTGAGAAACAAGGTCCGATTTGCAGTACAGTGTATGATTAAATGGACAGGAATAGTGAAAAATTGATTCAGCATCCTGAGTGTGGTAATTACAAAGACAAGCTTTAAGCTTATCTCCTGAGAGCACCTAACCTTGGCAAGATGGAAGTCTCTGTGTAAATTAACTAGTGAGCCCAGAGTTGCATGAGGACGTGATCTGACCTGGCTGTTCCCTGGGTCCCTGTTTTCTTCTCCTTCTGTGAATGTGCTCCTGGGGCGTCCACAAAGGGCTCTCTGTTTAAAAACCCAAAGGGGAAAACCAACCGCTGCTCTTAGGAGAGAGGGCCGGGCAACCTGGCTCATCCCACACAGGTTGGGACGGGACCCTCTGAGGATAACAGCTGTATTAGCTGCTGACTCCCTCCCTTTGCAGCTGGTGGTTCCAGCGCTGAATCGCAGTGTTATCCTTTCTTGTGCATAACAAGAGGAGTGAAAAACCTTGCTATGTCACAGCTTTTGCTGCTTTTGCCTGAACTGGGCAAAGAAGAGGTGAGGTATGTGTTTTGCTGCCTCTTTTGTAGCTACAGTACAGAAAGCGATCAGTGCGATTTGAAAAACCCTGGTTTTTTGGAAGCCAAAGCCAAACAGCGTTACCAGGCAAGCATCCTAGTGAAGCCTTGTATCCCCTGCTCCTGGTCAGTCCTGCAATTTCCCTCCATGTGCCAGGTGCCCCATCATCCCAGTTCCACCTTCTGTCAAATTTATATGATGCACCTTAGCAAAAAGTGTGGGCAAAAGGACTTTTTCTATAAGATTTTGATAAATCAGGTAGATACACCAAGACTTATTCCTTGCTCTGCTAAGAATTGCTTAAATAACCTTCTCAAATAAGCTTGCAAAATGTGTTGGGGAGGAACGAGATGTTGGAAAAACTGTGTGAAGAGCGAGAGTGTGTTCCCCAGCGCAGGATCTGACCCGTGGTACCCAAGTGAACCATTCAGCAAGCTGAGAACTTGGCCTCCATAGGTAACCCTGAGGCAGACAGGCGGGAGGTAGAAGTTGCGTGCCTGTAGTGTGTGTTTGGTGAATGAGCCGTGTGTATAACCATCCGAGTACACCGCTTTCCTGCTTCGTTCCCCTGTTTCCTTCTGTCAGCTGGATGTGTCTCCTGCTCCCCATCTGTGTTGGGATGACGGCATCAAAGCTGGTTCCAGCCTCTGCACCTCCTCTCTGCTCCTGCATCCAGCCGCCGCATCCTTGCCTCATGCCTCATTTCAGTGTTATTTTTCCCTTTGTCTCTTACTGTTGCAAACTAAGAGAAATGGATATTTATTGTAAATATTAGACTTTAGCATTGTAACGGCCACTCCTGGGTCTGAATGTCAGAGGCCTTTGGCTGCTAATATACTAAAGAGCGCTTGCTGGGGGAAGGGGTAGGAGTGACCAGTGGTTTTGGTTGCCACACTTGCATTAAGGTGTGATTTGGAGTATTTTAATTTTTTTTTTTTTCTTCTTCCGAAGAGGGGAGGATAAAGTCTATCTCTGGTTTTCTCTTACTGGATGTGAAGGATAATTCTGTACTTCTAGTAGAAGATTTGACAGAAGTGTGTGTTTACGTTGTGTTCGATTACCTTATCCAGGTGGCTGTGAGAGCTCCGCCAAGCTGTGTCACTCAGCACTTAGCTAGATAAGAGAAAGTGTGGAATTTCTGTGTTTTTAGAAACTTGAACAATTGCCACATAATAGCGGTGCAATAATTTTTATTCATGTTGTACCTGCATGTCGATGTTCAAATCCTCCTCCAAAATAAATAAATTTTTTTTTTTTTTTTTTTTTTTACATAAATTCAAACTTGTGTGTGTCTCTTTTTCGGTCTCCCCTTGCTGTCCCGCATTGCTGGGGGTGGCTGTGCCTTCGACCCACCAGCTCAACTGGCTGCTTGATGGGCCAGAAAGTAGCCTGCGGTGTCTGGATATCAGAGTGAATCTGCCAAGCTATTTGGGGTTTCCTTCTCCACGGGCCAGATGTATGGATAAGCCAAAGCTTTCCACTCTGAAACTCAAGCCCAGGATTTACCATCCTCCACCAAGAGTCCCTTAAGTGTATAGCGTCCTGTGTCCCTGCTAATGCAGGGTCCTAATGGTCAGCCCTTACTAAAGGGGTAAAAACATCTAAGTCATGAAAGTTAGCTAAGCAAGACAAGGAAAGGATGCGACTGACCACAACAGCTGATGGGTGTATGAGTGCATGCACAGCAAAATCTGAAGGGTGGTGGCTGCCAGCGGCACAGGTACGGCATTGGCTTGGATTAGCCAAATGGCTTGAGGCAGCAGGAGCCACGTAGCCCCCTTGTGCACACAGTCATTTAGGCTGTCTTGATAATATACCACCCAAAACCTTTCCAGAAACAGCCCTTTGCTTTTTAAATGTGCAGGTGTGCACTCTCCGCATGGAAAAGCTTTCAAAGGCTTATTCCTGTCCTTGGAAATAAGAGCTGGGGAGATGCTGGTGTCTGGGGGGATCGGACTCAGCATCCTTCGCTGCTGCCAAGGATGCTCAAAATATCCCATCTCTGTGCTCCAGAGAAGCAGCTGAGCAGAAATCGGGGGCGAAGCACAGCTCTGTCCACAGGAGATTTGCAGTGCCTCTGCCGGCAGCCCCTCACCGCGCCGCTGGTCGTCATTGCTGACGTGGGTTCATAAAAGAGTGATAGAGCCTGCCCACGCGGGGAGGGAGAGCGCGGCGCAGGGGTACAGGAGCACAGCGTGCGCAGCAGGAGCCTGTTACATCTCCTGCAGCGCTGAACAAAATGGCCTTTTGGCACGGCAGGGCTGGCGGCTCCTGCGGCTGCTCTTGGTCCTGTGTGGGGAGCTGGTGCAGAACGAGGGCTGGCCGTGCCTCGAGTCCAGAGCATCGCGCTCCATCAGCATGGGGGGCCGGGGCTGGAGCATCACTTTGGTCCTGCTCCTTGGGGACCATCAGAGATGTGGCAACGAGGGCTTTTCAAATTACATCTTCATGGGAACATCCAGTTATTCTCCTTTTTGAAGACTTACTAGCTGGAGTTTAATTAGGGTTAAGTTTAAAGTCCACAGCCCTCCTGTAGATGTTCCCCCAGTCAGAAATAAATTGCTCTTAGTCCACAGCAGCTTATTCTTCCAGAGAATCACGCCACAACAAGTAAGGGCCATTTTCCTCCTGAATGATGGCATGTGCGTGGGCGGCTCAGCACACCAGTGCCCACTCACTGATGCTGGCACCGAGATCTGGCTCCTTCCCCCAGGGTCAGAAGGTCCAAGCCGGGGGTGTTGCCCAGCTGCCCCCCGGGAAATAGCACAACAAAAGCCAGGAGCAGAAAGAGGTTTGGGGGTTTGTAGGGGGGATTGGCACCTGTGCTGAGCCTGCAGGCAGGAGGCTTCGGCAGGCAGGCTGGGGGCAGGGCAGCTGGGCCAAACCATGCACAGAGCCCCTGCCCAAACCCTGCCAGGTTGGGGGGAGCTGGTGGGGACAGCAGTGGGAGCGTGGGGACAGCGTGTGGCAGCACCCCCAGCAGCCGGTGGCTCACAGGCCCTTCCGCACAGTGGGAGCAGGGCCAGGTCAGCCTCGCCTGCAGGTGCTTTTGCCTGGAGTTTGCCCCAGGGGTGTCACATGTGTCACCCTGGACTTGTCCCCGCTTGGACACACTCAGCTCACCAGAGTTAAAACCCACCCTAAAACCCATTAAAACCCATCGCCTCATCTGGAGCAGGGATATGGTGCTAATTGCTACAGGTACTTACCATGGCTGATTGCTCCTCCATCCCTCCTGCTGCCAGTCCTCGGGGACATGAGGGTCCCTGGCTGCAGGTTGGCCCATCTGGGGCTTTCCAGCCGGGAAAGCCTCGTTGCAGGGGGCAAAGCAAGATGTTTCAGTGTGGCGGAGGGATGCTGCGAGCCCCGGGGGAGACATCCAGCCAGGCACAGCAAGGAATGGGATTCAAGGGAGACCTGGGGCATCTCATGTGCTGGTACCCCAAATGTCACCACCTGCACCCAACATGAAGCCGGGGACACGCACTGAGTGCAGAGGGCTGAGATATAGGGTGATGCGCAGATTTCCGTGGCCCCACAGGGTTTAACCCTTCATGTCTGGCTCTGCCCTGTGCAGCCTCATTCCCCCTGACCATGGAAGCCCTCAGGGCTGGCCCAGAGCCACCCCCCTCTCTCCCACCTCCATCACGTGCCAGTGGGCTTTATATTTTAAACGCTGATTAGGGCTGACCTCATATTTCAGAGCTTACTTCATAGTCACTAATGAGGGATTAGGAATGTTAAGCTAATTAGCAATCAGTAAACGAGGGCTCAGTCAGTCTTCTCAACCTGACATGCTGTCAATGAATGAGTTATTTGATGATTATCGTAAACCTGCTCAAACAGGCTGGCTAATTCTGATGGGCAGCAGGGAACCGGGGCAAGCTGCAGCCGAGGCGCCGGGAGCCCACGGCTCTGCACAGCCCTGGCCGCTCTCCTCAGGCTCAAGGGTGCAGGGCACCTGCTCCTGGAGTCAAGGGATTTAAATAAACAAACAAATTGTGGGGTTTTCCCAGCTGAAATATATTGAGTGACAGTCCAACCTGCCCAGCCTCACTGCTTTGGGAGAGGCTTTACCTGATGGGCCACCTAAGGAGAAATTTGGCCACCCCAGACACCGCTCGGCTCCATGGTGTGGCCAGGAATTCCATGGCAACACCAGGGCTTGGACCTGGTGATGAGTCCTGGAGACCTGTTAGTCCTTGAGCCTGGCTCATGGCAGGGCTTGCCGCTGCATTTTGGGGTGTTGCCCCACAACAGACACCCCCACACCCCCCCAGCTTCACCCAGGGCTGCCCGTGGGGGAACTGGGCTGCAGGACTGTCGGCATCAGCCCGGCACAGCAGCCCTCGGGAGGGGAAGGGCAATGCTCACTCGCCATCACCTTAATCCGGGTTAGTGCTGGATCCTGCCCTGTGCTTACAGCTGGGCCTGAGCAGCACACACAGCTGGGGAGAAGCTGCTGCATTTTCTGCTCTCACAGGGGAAACAGGAATAAAGACAGTGAAGCCAGGAGTCCGGAGGGGACCAGGGGAAATCCTGTGTGTGCCTCGGCTCAGCGGGCGAGACCTGCTGCAGGCAGCAGCCCTGCCCCAAAACCACCCTCCTGTAAAACCTCCTGGCTGCTGGGAAGGCTCGGCTGGATTTCAACTCCCCGGGTTGTTAATTATCCTGTTATTTTGATTTACTCCCCTTCCCCGCCCTTGGCTCCAGCAAGGAAGTGTGGCAGCCAGGGGACGGAGGGTAAGCTTAGCAGCAATCTGATCAAAAAGTCACACTGGAAAGGGGGAAAAAACCCCAAACCCCAACATATCAAATCCCAGAGTGCTCGCAGAAGGGGAAACCAATGGGACTGACTGGCAGTTCTGGCCCAGGAGGGCACAAGTGCTGGGGTGCTGCTGGGCTCTGTCCTAGCTGCTGTTTCTTCACTCTTTTCAGTGTATTTAAAACCCAGGGAAGTCCAGCTCCGCACCTGATGACAGCCCACAGGGACAGGGTGCTCAACCGTGTGCCAGGGACATGCTCCTGCTGTGCCGAGGGGCAGTGGGGGAATGAGGGAAGGGATGGGGACTGGTGGCATCGCTGCCAGGCCAGTGCCACCGTGGAGGGACTGGCCTCCGAGGACAGGGGAGCTGCCTCTGTCCTGGTCACAGCAGTGCTTTGTGTGGGATGGTGCCAAAAAGGGGGTCAGGGTGGTGGCAAAGGCTCGTGGATGGATCCACGGCAATGACCGGGCAGGGATTGCTCCTGTTGCTCCCCGAAACCCATTTGCCTTCCTTTCTGGGGGTGCGTGTGTGGAAATAAAAGCTTCCTCCTCCTTTGCAGCCACTGGGGACAGGTTTCCTTCCCACAGGGGCTCAGCACTGGCCAGGACATGGGGCTGTGCTCCCCCCCTTGCCCTCAACAGGGAGCACCAGCTGGGGATGGATCCATCCTGCCCCGTGGCCGTGCCCTTCCCCACGTGCCACCCCAGTTTGGCAGCCTGGGAGCTAAAAATAAGTGAAATGCAGGGGATAATCGAGTGCCTAAATATATCCCTTCTTTAATTAGCACCAGGCGACTGCCTCACAGTCACGTCCGTCTGCCCAGTAATCCCACTAAACAGTGCCTGCGTCAGAGGGCTCCCCTCAACAGCCTCCCCCGAGCCTTGGCCACCTGAGCATCCTCGCTGCCGCCTGGCTTATTCGCACGGGCCCTAGCCAGAGCCTCGGTGTGACGGGGGGCTGCGGGGGACAGCCTGGTGTGGGAGGGCAGCGTGACAGGCGGGTTAAATCGGTGCCAAACGGGTCAGCTGTGAGATGGGGAGATTGGTCCTCCTGGTCTTGAGATGTGCAGGATTGGGGACAGGGTGCTGTGCGCCGGGAACAGTGGTGTTCCCAGGACAGGAGCACCTACAAGCTGCTACATTTTCCCTGTGCAAGCTGTCTGTCCTCCCCTTCCCCTCTCTGGTCTGGAATACCTGTGGGATGGTATCCTGCTCTCCCAGATCTCACCTCAGAACATCCCTGGCTCTCCCTGGTGCTCCCCCGGGGCAGTGGGTCACCCAGTATTTAACCCATCACAGCTTCATCAGGCTCTGCAGTCCTTCAGTGGGGCAATTGGGTGAAAGCTTGAATCACACCATGGCTCTGGTTGCTGGTTTTAGCATCCTCTTGCATTTCTAATACATACGTATAAATATGTATATGTTTCTGTGTTGCCCCTCTGTAAGGGCACTGGGTGCCAGCAGGGAGGGATGCAGGGGTGGATGGGCTAAACCCATGGGCCTGGTGGCTGCAAACTCCTCTCTGGTCAGCAGCTGGCTCTTTGCTAAAAGGCTGGATTCTGCCCCAAAGCTGGCTCCTGGGAGGCTCTGCAAGCAGCGCAGTGGGCAGGCAGCATCCCGCAGGGGTTTCCCTAGGGGGTCCCTCAAAGTGTATAACTAAGCCACCCCCGCTGCCATCAGTGAGAACACAGGTCTCGATGGGTGGGAAGTAAGTCTTTACTCTGGCAACCTCTGTTAATTCTGGAAGAGAAGGTCTCTGGGAAAGGTGCTGTCCTCCCAGGTCAGCAGAAGGTTGCATTCCCTGTTAAATGAGCCCGGCTCGCTGCCTTTAATCTCTCAGCCTGAGCTGAGTCCCTGGAACTGAGCCAGGAACTAACCCTCTAAGCTGGCTCTTTTCTGCAGCATCTGTCTCCCCACTGGGCTCCTGAGCTCATGGCCTCTCAGGGGCCAGATCCTGACACCTCAGGCACAACCTAGGGGATCTGCTCATCTTCTCCCGCTCCCTGCCTCAGTTTCCCCTTAGCAGTGCAGCCCCAGTGGGGTGCCATGCTCTGGACCTCCTTGCTCTGCTGGATGCAGGGTGCGCCCTCGGAACTGGTGGACTGGCTGGGGAAGGGAGCCGTGCTGGGGGGGCAGAGGGGGCCTTGGTGGGATGCACAGCATCCTGGAGCATTGTCCTAGGGTTTGCCTCATAGGAAGGGGCTCAGTCGCCCATGGCAGTGCAGGGCTGAGAGCGAATGGCACAGGGGTGGCTGCACGGCTGTGCAGGAACCACTTTGCCAAGTGGAAAGTTTTCCAGACAGAATATAAAATTTCACATAGTTCTTTCCCCTGTTTGCCTCCATGGGAAAACCCCGGGTGGTGAGAAATTGTGGTGGTTGGGTTTTCCTGGGCCGGAGTGGAAAGCATCAAAATGAGCCCAGGGATGCTGTTGGCTGCAAATCCCAAACCCTTCCCAGGAGCTGGGTGCTGCAGCTGGTCCTCTCCCCAGCTCTCAGTGCCACCAGCCAAACTGGGAACCAGTGCCTGCCCCTGCTCTGATGCCTTTTGCCTGAAGAGCTGCATCCAGGGCTATGAAGCTGCCTGCCAGGCTCCGCTGTTCCTGCATTGCACCCACCCATGATTTTGGGTCCAACTCATGGACAGCAGCGGCTGAAAAGGTTGTGCTGATCCTGGCATCTCTCTGAAGTGCCAGGGCTAGCTTTGGGGAAGAGCTGCCTCAGCCCCAGCCCTTCCCAGTCACTGCTGGGGAGAGAAGGAAGGGGAGAAGCAGCTTTGCAAGGAGCAGGGCTGGAGCAGGGCCTCAGGCTCTGCCTTTGCTTCCAAGGGAGAAGGGAAGGGATGGCTCCAGGGCCCTGACAAGATGGGTGTTGCAGGAGTTCATGAACAAAAATTGCAGGAGCGGCATTCCAGGGAGGAGGCAGTTCCAGGGATTGCCGTGCACATGCAACATTGTCCTGGTGCGAGCCCAGAGCTGAGCTGCTGCTGGGGCTTCATCTCATGCTCCTGCATCACCCAGCCCTGCTCCCTCCCAGCTCTGATGCCAGGGCAGCACCTTTCCCTGACCCTTGGCTATGATTTTTGGCTTCACAGGCAGATACCTGAAGCAGGACCTCACCGGGACTGGTGTTCCCCAACCCTAATTCTTGCTCACCTGCTCACCGTGCCACTGGCTCCACTGACAATGTTTGAAGTTTCAATCAGTCCCCTAGAAAAACAGACCGAAGCAGAGCGTGAGCACCTTCTGCAAACAGGGCGGCATCAAAAGTTCATTCCATCCCTGTCCCCATCCTTTCTTCCTCCCACAGCCATAGCTGCTTTGCTGGGGTTGAAAAGGAGAAGATTAAAATGAGCTTTTAATTGTTTCCAGCCCCAGGTTTGCTGCTGTGACACCCTGGGCCACTCCCCTGCTCAGCTGCTCACCAGTGATTTTAAAAGCAAATGGGCTCCTGTTGCCTCCCTCCTGCTCTCACCTGCCTTTGTAGAAGCTGATGCAGGTGCTGGAGCCAGCTTGTTAATTTTGGAGCTATTATTAATTAGGGTGCTCCTTAATGCTGCTGGTGCTGTTGGGTTTGCCTGTGGGGCTGCTTGGGGGTGCATGTTCCTGTGACAGCGGGGGATGCCCATCCAGGGTTGGGGGGGACCACACTGCTCCCCAGCACTGCCCACTTTAAAGCCCAATTTCTCTGTTAAAAAGATGAGGATATCAAGGAGATAAGGAGTGGAGGGGGAGCCTCCGTGTGCCCCCTCCCCATATTCCCCCAGCCCCTGCATTTCCATCTTTCCCAGTTGCTTTAGCCATGAAGCACTTCAGGCCAGGAGGAATTTCTCCCCCTTCATCTCTTTCCCAAGCTTTCAGCTGGATGCAACACCATCCAGCAAAAAGCCATGAGGCCGTGGCTGCTGTCACAGGAAGGAAAACTTCACTTGGGGATGTAAATCTTTAAATGCAAGGAAATGGTGGTGGAGCAACACCACAGAGCGGCCGAGCCCCTGCCCCGTGCTGCCATATCAGGCTGGGGGGACAAGGGGCAGCCCACCCAGCTGTTTTGCAGCAGGATGGAGGCCTCACTTTTCCTATTCCTCAGGAAAATCTCCAGCCACTGGAGTCAGGCCAACGCTGCCTGTGCAGCCAGCGGCATAAGGCTGTAATTTTTTTATGAAAATCCCTATCTAACACCCAGGAAAACCCCTCCTGTTTGTGGGCGCACATTTCAGCCCCGCTTTTCTGTCCTTGTGCTGGAGGGGTGGGCGCTGGCGATGGGACAGGAGTGATATTCAGTTGAGTGGGAGACCAAGCGTGGATTTTTTGGGGTCTTTGAGGTTTGGCAGCTTGAACCGGTGTGGGATTGCAGTAGGATCTGGGCTGGCGCTCCTTTTCCTGGCTGCCTGCTGGGGCCATCCTGCGTGGGGGGAGGACACGCACATGCCTGTGCAGGTGCACCCCGAATTCAGGGCAATCTGGCTGATCCTGCTCCAATTCCTGCTCCTTGAGGAGTGGGGCAGGGGCTCCGCCAGAACTGCCTGGTCCTCCCTGGATGCTCTGGCCAGGCATTGGTGAAGCTCCAGGGGTGGCTTGCCCTGACAGGCACTGCAGAAAGCCCAAGGGATGAACACCAGGGACCTTCTGGGCAGGCACTGCACCCATGGGTATGGGGGAGGATGCTCCTTTGGGATCTGTTTGCTGCATGAAGCATGGCTGCTCAGAGGGAGGGGGATGACCCCAAATACTGTCAAGGCTCACAGGGAGGGCTGCAGGGATGTGCCTGATGATGCTTGGAGATCCAGTGGCAGAGCTGGAAAATGCACCATGGCACCTGCAGCTCTGTTGCACAGCCCAGTGCATCAGGGCTGCTCCAGCCTTCTGGAACTGTGGGTGGTCCACAGCTCAGCTGGGACCCATGGCATCTCCCAGCTCCAGGGGAAGTGGCATATTCCCACCCAGGGAATATCCACCACTCCTCCTGATGAGCTGGCAAGGAGCATCCTCCGCATCCCATGCTTTAGAGGGCCAACCCATCCCTTGGCAGGGGGACGAAGCACCATTCCGCCAGTATGGGGCTGGCGCCTGTGGGCTGCTGCAGTTTGGGGTTCCCTGATCCTGCTCGCACCGTGGTGGCGGTGGGGTGGCCGCAACCTCTGCAGCCACTGCCCGAGGCACAGCAGAGGTTCTGGCTGGATGCTGGTGCTGGGAAGTGGAGGGACCCCTTTGGACCCGCAGGTGCTCCCCTGGAAAGCAAAGTGCTGCCGCCAAAGGGCAGGACCAGGGTTTGGCCGGCGTCCCTGTGCACAGCCAGCAATGGATTCCAGATGGCCCACGGGTGCATGGGCCTCACCGCAGTGTTTTTTTGGCAGCTGGGCTGCAAGAGGGTCCTGTCCAAAGGCAACATCCGTCAGAAGGTGGCTAGTGGGGCTGGGAGGAAGAGGAGGGGGGCTGCCAGCTCACAGGGCAGTGGTGGCCTTGCAGGGCTGACTCCATTTCTCCATCCCATCTGTCTCCTCCCATCTCTGTGCCAGAGGCTGGCGACAGCAAAGGCACGTTTCCTGCTGCCTAAAAATATTTGGGATGTGGGCAGCAGGCAGGGGAGGCTTGGCCTGCCTGCCCTGCCAGTGGTGTCACGTGCACCCCACACCATATGGGTGTATGGGCTCCTGAGGACCATCCCCTAGTCTTGCAGGAGGGGAGAGCCCCGGGCTGGGCATGGCTTCAGCTGGGGTGGGGTGCACCGTCCCCTCCCTCCGCGTTTGGGGTGGGGGAGCAGATTTTAGACAGGTGACAGAAAAACTGGTTGGAAATGCAGCAGGTTTGGGAGCTGGTCAGGAGGAAGATGCTCATCCTCGTTGTCTGGGGGGTCTGAAAGGCCACCTGAGTGTGCAAGCTCCTGGGGCCTCTGGAAGAGGCATGGGTTGGGAGGAAGGTGCACAGCTGTGGAGCTGTTTGGGTTTCCCACCCTGAGGTAGGCTGGGATTTGTCAGACAGGTTCAGAAACCAGCCTCTGAGCTGAAAATCATAGAATCATAGGACTGTTTAGGTTGGAAAAGACCTTTAAGATCATCAAGTCCAACCATTAACCTCGCACTGCCAAGCCCACCACTAAACCACGTCCCTAAGCACCACATCTACACGTCTTTTAAATACCTCCAGGGATGGTGACTCCACCATGTCCCTGGGCAGTCTGTTCCAGCTTGAAGAAATTCCAGCTTGGCAGCCCTTTCAGTGAAGACGTTTTTCCCAACATTCAATGTAAACCTCCCCTGGCGCAATGTGAGGCCGTTTCCTCTTGTCGTATCGCTTGTTACTTGGGAGAAGAGACCAACACCCACCTGGCTACAGCCTCCTTTCAGGCAGCTGTAGAGAGCAATAAGGTCTCCCCTCAGCCTCCTTTTCCCCAGGCCAAACAATCCCAGTTCCCTCAGCTGCTCCTCATAAGATTCGTACG
>JAVJGI010000032.1:25138436-25174560 GCA_035590275.1 Ibycter americanus
CTGGCCTCGGCCCATCGGCCCAGCCTGCCCAGATCCCTCTGCAGAGCCTCCTGCCCTCCAGCACATCCACACTCCCATCCAACCTGGTGTCATCTGCAAACTGACTGAGGGCGCACTCCATCCCCATCCATATCGCCGATACAGACATCGAACAGGCCTGGCCCCAGCGCTGGGCCCCCCTCCTGAAGAGGCCACCGCCGGCCCTCAGGGAGCCCACGGCAGCCGTTCTGCTGACCCCTCCCCTGACTTCCCTGAGAATCAAGCCCTCTGTCATTTCGTGACCACCGTGCCCCAGACGGCCTCCGACCACCCCATCGCCCGCAGGTCCTTCTCTGTTCGCACACGGCCCCGCGGGCGCCTTCCCTCACCGGCTCCCGCCAGCGGTGCCAGGAAGGTCTCTGCCACACGCCCCGGGAGCCGCCCGGGCCGTTCCCCCTCTGCTGTGGTGCATTTCCAGCGGGCGCCTGGCAGAGTGAAGCCCCCCGGGAGAACAGGGGCTGGCGGCTGTGAGACTTCTCCCGGCTGCGTCTCGGATATTGCGCCTGCCTCTTCCCCCTGGTCGGGTGGTCTGTAACAGACTCCCACCACGGTATCTGCAGCTGTTGGCCTTCCCCCCGATTCTTACCCATAAACACGCAGCCCAATTGTCACCGTCATGGAGCCCCTCACACACAGGGCTGTCCCACCGCCTCTCCTTCCCTGCCTGTCCCTTCTGAAGAGCTTATAGCCACCCACCGCAGCCCTCCAGTGGTGCTGGTCATCCCACCATGTTTCCGTGATGGCAGCTATGCCATAGGTTTCCTGCTGCACAGGGGCTTCCAGCTCCTCCTGTTTGTTGCCCATGCTGCATGCAGTGGTGTAGTTACGTGTATATTCCATAAGTTACGTGTACCCCTCGGCTGGGCTACTGATCCCACCACCTTTTTGAAAGGAGAAGCCCTAATTCCTGTGTGACCATTCTCAGGCACTTCTGTGGCTTCTAATACATCAGTAACCTTCACACCTTTGCTGCCACATGGATCTCCATCCCCTGCCTCCACCGAGACAGCAGACCGAGGCACCTCACTAGCACACCACCCCTCACGCTGGCGTGCTGCTGCTGCTGGCTGATTTCTAGTGAGCCTGGTTTTCCCCCTTTCCCCCTTGAACTTGTCGCCATTGTCCCCTGTCCCTTCAGTCACTGTGTTTAGCCGGGTGGAGAGAGGACAGGGAAACCTCTTCTGTGTCATAGAATCACAGAATCATGGTTGGAAAAAACCTTTAAGATCATCGAGTCCGACCGTGAGCCTAACACTGCCAGATTCACTCCAACCATGGCACTTACAATCAGGGTTTAGACACCTAAATCCCACTGACACCCACGTGTCCTGTCCGCCTGCCGGGTGTCCCAGGGAAGGCAGGGTGCCATTCCAATGGCCTGTCTTTGTCACTGTCCCTGACACTCCTCAACCCGCTGGCCGGAGCCCTGTCCCTCAGCGGAGGAGCTGCTCTGCCCGGGCGCTCTCCCCCTCACTGCGGCCGCCCGGGGCTGCCATGTCCACTGCCCGCTGCCACCGCAGCCCGTGGCGGGCACAGGGCTGAGCGAGGCCGTGTGTCGCTGCGGGTGGGTGCCATTGCTTCGCGGTGGAGCCGGCAGAGCTCCAGCGCCCATCCCGTGCGCCCCACACACCGTGGTCCCATCGTTTGTGCTCCCCAAGGGCCT
Organism: Ibycter americanus; assembly: GCA_035590275.1. Classification (NCBI taxonomy): domain Eukaryota; kingdom Metazoa; phylum Chordata; class Aves; order Falconiformes; family Falconidae; genus Ibycter; species Ibycter americanus. Next base: position 25,140,139 of record JAVJGI010000032.1, read on the forward strand.
CTTTTATAGGTGTGGGGCTTGGCCGCCATTGCCTGTCGCCCTGCCCGGGTCCTGTCAGACGCTGCCACATGAGCTGCCGGCTCCTGGCGTGTCTCGGCTCCCCACAGGGGTTCCCCCAGCTCAGGACCCCCCTGTGCACCATGCTGGATGGGTGCACTGGGAGCACCTCACCTCAGTGACTGGGTGAGGGTGATGGACACCTGCACCCGCAGTGAGCCCCAGGGTGAGGATTTCTCTCCCTTGGGGGTGCAGAATGGGTGCTGTGCCCTCAGAGGGGCTGTGGGAGCCACAGACAGTGGCGCTGCACCCGAAATCCCCGGCAGAAAGGGCAGCTGGAGCCTCGCTCCGCGGGCACAGCCGTGATGGGTGAAGGGGCCGCGCAACACCTGCACCTTGCTCCCAGCAAGAGATTTCCTTCCTGAAGCAGAAAGAAATTTCTCCTAGAAATTATAAACACTCACAAAAACTACGCCTTGAAGTAGGAAGAAAAAAATAAGAGCAACACGGAGAAGGAAAGAAAACACCCCAACAACCCACCCCGCGCCTGGGATCAAAGCTAGGTGCCGTTTGGAAGCCCTTGGACAGAAATATTCCCCGGTTTCTTTGGCCAAGCCGCTGCCGTGAAAGGCCGCTTTGTTCCTGGGGCCTCAGCCTCACGTTTGCCCCTGTGGACTTCGCTCCTGCCGGCAGCTGGGGAGGCTCCGAGACCAGCCCCGCTCCGAGGCAGCGGCGGCGCTTTGATGGGTGCAGAGGGGCAGGATGAGGAACCGCTGCTGCTCCTCTCCCCGGCCACCCGCCCGCCGCTGAGGACAGGTACAAAATACCTGGAGCTATTTATTCCATGAGTTATGTGTATCCAAGTGCCCTTACATTCCTGCTCACCCACTCTTCCGCCCGGATTCCTGTCTTCTCCTCATGTCTTCCCAAATTTGAGGCCAAAGTTACTTTTTTTTTTTTTTTTTTAATGCTATTTTTGGTGTCCTGGCCTATTTCATGAGCTGCACCACCCCATGAAACACGAATTTCCCTCTAACAGCTGCTTCTAGGTATTGGTGGGGCTCATCAGCTCTGCAGGGCTGGGGACAGCCAGATTTGACCAAAGTTCCCCTTGCCAGAAGTAAGGAGAAGCTGGGTCCCACATCCTCCAGATCTCAAATCTGCAGGGTCCCAAATCCCCAGGTCCTGCATCCCCAAGTGCCACATCCCCAGGTCCTGCACCCCCAGCTCCCACCCCCCCAGCTCCCACCCCGAGGGCAGGCGGGACTCTGAGGCTGATTTAAGTCCCTTTAACTTCAAAGTGTCTCACATCAAACCAGTTCAAATCCCCTTCAGGTCTCGGACATGGGCACATCGGCTGGTTTCCGTGGATCTAACACAGGGTGGGAAGGGTGGCTCTGGCCAAAGCCCAGCCCGGAAAGCTCGGCCGGCTCTTGCTCAGCCCAGCGGTGCGGTGGGGAAAGCTGCCCAGAACAGGCTGGCCCTGTGCAGAAATGGGAACCTGTGTTGCTGATGAAAAGTGCTTTCTTTGGGTAGGATGTTTGTGTTTCCTTTGGCAGAGTGGCTGTAGGAGCGTGCACAGCACCTGCCTGGGCTGGGCGGGCAGGCTGGCTCTGCTCCCAGTGCACCCATCCAGCCCCTTCCCTTGAAAGTGGGAGGAAAAGGAAAAAGTTTGGGAAATGCTCCAGCACTGGGTCTGCTTGAAGCAGCCTTGTGGCTAGCGAGTGCCTTGCCAGGGCAGAGACCTGTGACAGACACCTGGAGAGCTGGGGTTTCTCCCAGGAGCCCACGCAGGAGCCCAGGGAGAGGTTTATCTGCCACCCTTGCAGCACCCGTGGGATGGAGGGGCCCATCCTGGCCCCTGCCCTCCTGGCACCCTGTCTGCCCAAGCTGCTTCATTGCAGGACACGCCTTTGCTCGCCCCTGGGGCAACGTGACAGTTAACGCTCCTCTTCCTGCTCCTTATCCCTCTTCTGGGAACCAGCCCCTGGATTGCTCTGGTTTGCATCAGGGCTGGGAGGCTGAGCCAGCTGGGCATGAGGAGCTGGGGCTGGAGGCTGCCTGCACTCCTCCTCCCACTCCGAGGAAGAGTTCAAGGGGAAACAGCTTGGGTCTGGCGAGGATGGGGAAGGGAGAAGGCTTTGGGAGCAGGCGGCTGTGCCGGAGAGCGGGAGCCCACAGGGAAGCAGCAGTTGGGTTTTGCCCTGCGATGCATGAGAGCAATGGGGCGGTGGTGGTGGAGATGTCTCCTGGGGCGGTGGTGGCTGAGATGTTTCCTGGGAGCCACCACCGCCACCAAGGACGGGTTTGGAGGCAGGAGGGTGGGCAGCAGCCCGGGCTGGAGCTCTGCAGCCTCTTCTCCACTGCTCCACCATGGCCTGTCCCGCACAGGTCACCGAGCAGTCATGCAGAGGGTGCCCCTGCAGCTTGTCCCCTACCCATCCTTTCTCCACAAAAGCCAATTTGATTTCCCCAGGGGAGAAGGTTTTGCCATCAGAAAGTGCAGATTTGATGAAAATTCGGGGAGAAAACAGTAGGCAGTGAAGCAGTTTATCTTGGTCAGGGTGAAGCCTCCATCCTTCAACCCTCCCTGGGCACACGGGAAGGCTAACGCTGGCATGGGACTGTGCCAACTGAACCCAAATTGTTGTGTTGGGTTCTTTTTCCCCTTGGAAGGATTGCCTAGAGTCAAGTTTTGTATTTTAACTTTTTGTTCCAATTTGGATGAAACTCTGAATGAGATGACGAGATTTCCCATGAAATGGGGATTCTGGGTCCATGGCCAACCCTAATCCATCGGTTTTCTTGAAAGCTGCCGGCCCCCGCTCCAGGCTTGGACTTGATGCTTTGGGGAGGGAAATGCTGCATCTCACATCTCACTGGGAAGAATTGTGGCTCATGGCTGGGGCAAACGTTCATCCATCCTCCTCCTGTCTCCATGGGGCTCAGCCAGGCTGTACATCCCTGGGGGGGTCCCACTCCCAGGGGACACAGGCTGCACCCTCCTTCTGGGGCATCTTTCCACCCACCCAGACCCTGGTCACAGTGGGGAGTGGTGTGACAAGAAGCCACCCTGGCTGTATTGCCACGCTCAACTGCTTCGTCCATAGCAGACAAGCCTGATGGGTCTGTGCACCGGCCATGCATGTTGGAGCAGGATGGAGGGGACAGGCAGCACATCCCTCATGGTTTCCACAGGGACCCCCCACCCTTTTGGGCAGCTCCGGGTGTCACGCAGCCCACCTCATCTCCCTTGCCATTCATTTATGAATGTGTCTGTGGTACTGTGAGCTATGGCTGGTGGTTATGTTGCTCCTGCTGCCCAGCAAGACAGTGTCTATTAAACTAAACTATTAAACTAAAATAAGCTTATTTTGAGAGCTGAAACCAAGGAGAAGTGGAGCAGCTTGGTTGCTGCAACAAGCCCATGGCTTTCAAACCAAACCCTGACGGTCTGAACTAAACACTGATGTCCTATATCAAGGCATTTTGGCTAGGGGAGGGCAGGCTTTTGGAGATGGTTGGGTTTTTTTTCCAGATTTTTTTCCCATGGGCAAGATCATCCCATGAATCTCCCACTACAACTGGCTCCTGCCCTGGGGGAATAGGAATCCCATGAAAGCTTCCCAGGGGCATCTGTCCATCCATCCCACGCCCCTGCTCTGTGGTGCCATGCAGGGGGGGTAGCAGGCCATCGCCCGCCCCCAGGAATGGCCCTGCTTGTGACTGGGAGGGGAACCCAGGGGACTTGCAGGAAGCTCCGCGGCATTGCAGAGGATGGAAAAATCCCGGGGATCTGCCCTTTCTCCAAGAAGACATCTGAGCTGGGAGGTGTTTTTCTTTCCATCTAGTCAGCACGGCTGCTTGGAAATTTCCTACGCCGGCTCCCGGCTGTAATGTTTTCATAATGAAGCGAACCGTCTGGCAAAGCCCTGAAAAATGATTTGCCAATTAGTGACTTACATCTTTCCTGTAATTCTACCTCATTAGCCTTTATTAAAAAGAAATAAATTGAATAATAATAAAAAAGAGCCAGTCCCCAGGAGCACCTTCAGAGTTTTTCATTGATGTTTCCCCTTTGCTCTCCTCCCACTTGGGTGCCTGGGGTGCCGATGTGGTGGACACCAGCTCATAATGTCCACAGCTTGTCCGTCAGGAGCCACATGGCTCCTGATGCTTCCAGGTGATGTTCCTGGGCTGGCTGCATCCCTCCAGTGCTGTGCCCCATCCCTGCAGGCAGGACTGCGGGCAGCAGGCAGAGGATACCCAACCTCAGGGGGCTTTAACAGGGGGCATCCTCCTTGCTGGGTGTAGAGATAAGGACACTTGAGCAAGCCTTCAGGGTCCACGCGGGTGCTCCCCGCTCCCCTGCACCATGGCCAGGGGCTTTTCTGCCCTTGTTGGTGCTCCCCGCCTGCTGGCGGAGGGACCTGAGGCTCAGGGGACGGAGGCAGTGCTGACTCAGCGACCAAAAAGGCTTACTCGGCAATGTGAGAAAATGCTGCCACAGCATTTTTTTTTCACATGGTCAACTCAGCAGGTTGGAAAAACGTTGCTCAGCAGTCTGCAAAAATGTTGACTCACAGGGCTGCAAAAACACCAAGCCATTTGCAACCCCAGTCATCCAAGCCATGCACAGACCACTTCTGCCCCTGCCCTAATTTTCCCGAGGATGCTGCTGCTGTGGCATCCTATCCAACTCCCAGGTTTGAAGGGTGAAGCCCCCCCAGTTTTGCCCTTGCCACCAGCCTTTGGCCAGCCACCCTTAGCCTGCCCTGCGCAACTTGGGCTTCTCCCCAGCAGCTCTTGAGACCTCAGAGGGAAAAGGCACACAGAGAGGTGTCTGCTGCGGTAACAGCCCCCTCCCCGAGCGCCCGTGGCTGCAAGGGAGGGCTGCGCGGTCACAGCCTGGTACAGTAGATTCTAGGGCTGTGGGTAAGCAGCTGCACCATTGCAGTGCCTGTATACCACCACTGCTGCACCACAAGCACGCTGGGACCCTCCTGCTAACACCTTGGTTGGAATGGAAGAGGATCAGCAACACCACCCACAAACTCACTGATTGTTCAGTGGCCCCAGCGCCTGGTGCTCATGAATGAACTAGGAAAGCAAATGGTGATTTCTCAAACTCCTGCAAAATTCAGGATCTATGACAATTGATCTAGCTGAGCTGGGTCTTTGGGAAGGCTGCTTCAGTGCTGCAGGCTCCCCCTCTCCCCCCAGCACCAGGAGCTGCATCACCAAACACGGTTCTTCCCTGACGCCAGAGGAAGCAGCCAGGCATGCAAGAACATTGCTGATGGCTCCTGCTCTCGCTAAAGATGCTGTAAAAGGAACGAAGGAAAGGCTCCATTAAAGAGTGCACATGTGCTACACATATTCCTCCCTTACCTCAGCCCTGAGAGGGTTTTGGGGCCCGGCTGCTTCAGCTGCAGCCGAGAGTGAACTGGACCTCTGCAAGCCTTTTTTTTAAAGCTTCTGTTAAAAGATGATGCTCATGGCCTCGGCTGGAAGACACAAACACAGCTAACACCATGACAGCCCAACCACACTGCAGTTCTGAATTTATTAGAAACAGCTGTCAGTACATCCTTTAAAACATTACATGTCAATGTGCTTTATTGCAATTTTTTTATTGCATTTTTTTTTTTTTTTTTTGATCTAGAGCAAGTAGGCCCAGGATGCTTAGTGTCTGGGATTTAAAAGCCCAACCATCTAGTAAAAGAAAGTACAGCAAAATTGTAACACACCTGGTGACAAGTACAGTGTTGCATTACTGAGCTAGAAACTACAGGATGACTTGTCTGAAAACACTAACATACAATTGGTTTCCTTATGAAGCAGTTTGTTTCTTTTCTTTAAAAGTTAAACTACATGAATTCCTTTTTTTTTTTTTCTTCCCCCCACCCCCCCCCTGCCCACTACACCATAAACGACAGAAGAACAGGTTTTACACAAATAACAAACAAGAGTACCAAAGTTACATGCTGGAATTCATCCGGAAAACAAAATAATTCAATAGCTTCTGGAGAAGCAGGTTCTTAACAGATGCAGTTTCCCTTAAAGAAAATAGAAGTCAAAGAAAAGCAGAAACATTAATGCAAAGGTTGTACAAAGGAGTGTGCTGTTATTTCAGCCCTCGATACAAGATCAAACACCCACTCATGCTTTACATTGAACCACACCTTATACAAAGAGTCCACTCACAAAGGGACACATACCACCACCACCCATTGCACATCAGCTCTGGACAGGGGGGTCTGGGGGTCTGCTGAAACGTGCAAACGTTCATTGCATCTTGTGGGAGAGCAAGAGGGTTTCTTTTGCTAAACCTTTGCTTGGAACAAAGTTGACTGCTTTGTCCCAGAGTAGATAACACCCCAGTTCAATTCTGTTTACAAATAAAGTAGTAACCCCCCAAGGAAAATCCAGAGTTCAGCATTTCAGAAGCACATATGCAAGGTGAACACAATAAACTCCTTTTCATTTGACAAAAACAAACCCAATTCTGCCTAAACACATGGCAGAATGTGCTAACAGTGATTTTTGTTTTATTTTTAAGGGGCAGTGCCACTTACAGCTAATGCATATAAATGTGTACGTGAATATATTTTACATATATCTATATACATACAGTACATATACACGCACGCGCACGCACACACACACAGATGATGCAGACCATTACAATCCCGTGGTGCAATAAACAGCCAGATATACAAAATTAACAGGTTTCATCAAACATATCTTTGCTGGATGTAGAAGTCACTCACAAAAACAAAAAAGACCAAAACCCCGGCCAGCCAACCAACCATGAACCCCCACCGCACCCGATGGAGACCCAGGGGCAGCTCTTGGCTGGCCCCAGCATCCTACAGCTCCCCTGAAGCGACGAGACTGATGCCGGGGGGTGATATTCACCCTTGGAGACTTTTTTTGTCTTTGGATGCAATCAATTTTCCAAATGATCCCGAGCCCCTTGCTATGAGCACTTGGAAAGCGCATGGGTACGACGCTGCTAAATACATGGGGAAACATCCCCACCTTGTTTGCCAACGCCGATCTCACAGAAGCAATTCCAAGGGAAGGTGGTGGAGGGGGGCATCAAATTAAAGCTGCTTTCTCTAATACAGGTTGATCAACAAGGCGTTTTTTTCTATCAATAAGGGCCCGTTTTGTTTTTTTTTTTGCCTCTGAAGCTCATATTACATTTTTAAAGGCAAATTTTAGAAAAAATGGTGAGTCTAGTCATAAAATACGGCGAGTCTATGCCAATAGCAATTAAAAAAAATGCAAATTCTGCATTAATTGTATGCAGCCAGCCCCAAAGACCAGCACTTCAAGCACTGTCATCATCTAAACAGTTAGCAAGCTGAAGCTCCCTATCTGCCCCTGTGAACAAACAGGAAGGAATTGAAAAGATCTGAAGAGATTTTTTTTTTCCTTCCCATTCGGTGGAAAGTATTTCTGCCCACAGAATGCAAGATTCACAAAAAATGTTGGACAAACTTCATCTAACCCCATCCAAAGCTACTCCTCACGCAGTACTTAACTAGCCGAGCTGCTTCACGAACAGGCCTGCGTTTATTTGGGCTAGTAACTTGGTTCCCTTCTCCTGGCTGCACACCTTGTGCCAAGGGAAACAAGGGGATTAGCAATGCAAGGTCCCTTCCAATACAGAAAGAGGAGCGACTCCTTAAGGACTCACTCCTATTTAATTCCCTAACTGTCTCCTTGCAATGCATTTAAGGAGATTATTCCAAAGGGAAGGGTCTGCTCTGGCATCACCTCTTTCTTTCATGGTCCAAGGCGGAGATCCTACTTCATGGTCAGTCTACTGCTTCACTGAACTACAACCAGAGGGATGCTTTAGGATGCTGACCCTTCCTCTTCATTAAAGCTATTTGCTTTGAACGCTGAATTTGAGCAAACCTAACCCCCCTCCCCTCACAGCATCTTTGTTCTTCGGGAATGTTATTTTGATTTTGCCATTCCAAAAGCAGAGGTTGCAAATCAACATAAGGAAACTACATGTAAGAAAATCTGATTTTAAATATGATCTAAACAAAACAACCCCCAACCCATCGTAGTGCTTTGTAAAACTGCATTTTGAACCTGTCTCTTACCCCTCCTGATCCACAAGCAGTACCTGTTTCATGTCTGCACAATGCAGCAAGCATACAAGACTCACTAACATTTCAGATTTTTATTCCCTGTTAGTGTAACAAAAATAAAAAATAAACAGACATTCAAAAACAGAAGCAAGATTGTTCAAGTACCAAATAAGGGGCTTTTCCAAACTTCAGGTGTGACACTCCTATAGCAATTCTGCTGTTTTAAACAGCCACAGCGTTCAGTTACAGACATGGTGCCACCCAAGCATACAGAGAGCTCAGGATTTGGGGCAACCAAGACCCTCCTCCTTCTCCTGCCCTCCCCAAAAGAGCACTAAGTGTCAGCATTCATTTCCACAGTCCCCATTACAGTTGCCTGGCTTTGTGAAGGACAAACTTTGATTTTTGCCCAGCTGTGACTAGAATGCAGGTATGATTGAATACAAACTTTTTCCCTGGAAATGGCTTTCGGTTGTGGAAGTCTTGCTTACACTAGTGTGTCAGCGAGAAAACAATCAGGCCCACCACATTAAATGGAAAACTTCTTGACCATCTGCCACATCAAGAGAGATGAGCGTGGAAAGAACATTTTATTTTTGGCATAAAACAGAGGGCTGTACTGGATATAACTCTAGATTGCAACTACCAATGGTGCAAAGCAGTGACCCAATCCACTGTTGATGAGAAAGAACAAAAAAAAATATCAAAATACAACCCTCAAATCTAGAGCATTCCAGCAACAGAAGGTGGACAATCGCATATTACTGCTTCACATACTAGTGAAGTATCTATCCGGACATCTCTCTGTTTCTAGGTTGGTTCTTCCCATGCTAGGATTACCTGTAATCCATAAAGAAGTTAGTGGAAAAAGATTTATAACTTACTAAACTTCAAAAACATGGCACTCGTGGCTGACGCAATGGGGCCAATGACAACTGTGGAAGCAGGCTTGATTTGCATCCATACAAATACAGAATACTGAATCACCCCTGATCCCTGCAAATATACTTCAAAACAGATTAGAAGAAACTGTGCATATTAGAGTTTCAACATTCCTGCTCCTCCCCCCCCCCACCCGCCCCTTAACACTGTGCAAAAGTTATTTAACCTTACATATATATTTAATACAATATGGGTCAATGAGATCAGTACTCCTCTAACTGCAGTCTGATAACAGACGGCTGCTATAACAGCGAGACTACCTCCCCCTTTCCTCCTGATGTTTTGACTCTTAAAATGAAGATCTTCTCACATCTTACTGTTTTAAAAGAACTTGAGTTCCTTTGTTTTGCCTTTATGTTTACCTTTCCTGTATTTGTTTTAGGCTTAACAGCTGCTTTTCGTACTAGGGTGTAATCCTGCACCTCACAGGCCCATTTCTGATTTCTCAGTCATGCAAGTGTAGAACAGCTCCTGGAAGGCATGGGTTTTCTCACAGGTCTAACGCTACTGAGCAAACAGAATTAGGCTGAGCACAACAAGCACAGCAGGACCAAGTCCTCACTCTGTGGATCACACCAGCTACACGTATCAGTTGGTTTTATACTCATTTTCATTTGCTCTATGAGTCCAAAATGGATGCAAAGAAGAATCTGTGCAATAGCATGTGACAGTCAAAGGGGAGCAATCATAGCAGCTGGGACTTCAGGTGCCTAAACAAAACACAGAGATACAGTGGCAAAAGACAGCCTCAGAAAGACCGCTGAGGGTAATGGAGCCAAACACAAGGAACACAGGCTTAGCCTGCCCATAGCCCTGATCTGAAGGTTTGGGCAAAACAGAATTTCAAACAATGCTTCAAGATGGCTTATTGGCTCTGAGTGCACCATTCACAGCAAATACATCACCTGTGATCAGTGAAGAGATCTCAGAAAGCAAGGGGCCAAAAATCCCAACTCACTCACACCACTATAAAGCCAAGCTACTTTCATGGATGCCAATAGAATTACACTGTATTTACCTTGGCAGAGCTGGGGCTGGAGCCTGGACCAAGACCTCACAGGATCAGTTAGATTCCACTACAGGGAAACTTCAGACAGCCCCACTTTGCTATCCTGCTGCTGTTGGTACTGTGAGGGTGTGCCGGGATTTATGAGCCTGAAAGTAGACCTGCACTTGTTTAAAAAAAAAAACCTGACCCCTACCTTAAAAATGGGACAAATGTGAATCACTTCAGGCAGGTTGTCTCTGTCACAAAAACAGGGATCAGAAACACATGCCCCATCAGCCTCAAATGTTAACATTGCAAATAAGAGGAGAGCCCACAAGGAGAGATCACAAGGGCAGAGAAAACAGACACTCCTCTCCCACAGGTTTTTCCACCAGCATGAGGCACCTGGCTATCATTTGTGCCTTTGAACTGATTTCCCTCATCAGGCATCTGGACTCAGCCCAGCACCAAGGGAACATTAGATGCACAAGAGGTGTGAGAGTGACAGCTTTACAGCTACCAGATTAGAACTGCAAATTATCCAAGAGGTAGGGCAAGTTCCTTTAAAAACAAAAATTTCCATGTCCATATGCCACTGAGGAATCCATTCAAGATTTTCACTAAGAGCAAAGGCTACGTCTCTTTTCCTTTTCTTGGGAAAGTGGGAGAGAGAGGACACACGAGCAGATGTAGGTTATTTTGACATAGCAGCTTGCATGCATTTTCTTCTCTCTCACCCAGTTTTGGTTAGATTTTGCAGTGTTTCATTTAATTGGAAAAGTGGCATCTACAGAATCCTTCGCCTGAAGATTGCACTCTGGCTGATTAGAAAGTGCCTGGGATGCATCAGGGTCATTAGTGCAAAATAAAACATCTCACAGGCACGCCAGGCAACCAGACTGCCCTTCCTGCAATGGCTGCCAGTGCTCCAGCCTTGTCACCTCCCTGCTTGCAAATTCATGATATTCAGCAAAATAATGCTTCTAGTGTAAGCATTAAATGTCAACAAGCCTAGCACTACTGCCCAGGCATTATAGAAAAAACCCCATTTGAACAGGAAATCAGCCCCAGGGTCAGAAACAGGTCTAGAGCATTCTCAGACCTGCATGACTGACTGCTTCCTGTCCTGTACAATGGGTGCATTGCAAGTGAACCGCTTCCAGTAATATGAACAAAAGTAACTTTCAAGGTTGCACACTGAACAATTACTTTGCCAGTTGTGCTTTGATGCCAAGTGGTTCAGTTTGCCAAACTTAGCTCTTTTTCATTTTAGAAGCTTAAGGAATGGAAATAAGCTGCTTTGTGTACTTTCCAGGGAGGAGATTTATTGGATGATTGCTATACTTGATGAAGCCCAGGACTACCCACTCCAGTGTTTGACAGCAGCCCTTGCCAAAGGATGGTAGCAGACATCCAATAACTAAGTAGTACAGTTCTCTTCCCTTCCTGTGTTTTGCATCATGTCCAAAATAACTACAAGGGAATTCAGATTATGCCGGTGTAAAATCTTGCTTGGCTCCAGTGGTGTGAGAGTTCAGAACTTAGCTTGCAAAGAACAAATCAGAGGAGATCTATAATTAGCATGCTTACTTCTATACAACTGGAAATGACTACACCTCATGAAAGAATTTGGTACAATAAGCCATCCAGAAGCATTTGATCACACCTACCTCTTCTATACCGAAACTCAAGCATTACCAGAGTCTGTCACTGTTCAGCAAGAGAACAGCAACAGGTGAGTGCAAGCTTCATTCTAGTTTACATTCTGAAGCACAGTATCATTAAAAACTGAAAACAGAACCCCAAGCTGAGGAATGGGAGGAAGGGAGGTGAAGAAAGAGGAGAGTGAGCAATTACATCAGATCAGACAAATTTAGTGTTTTGAAGCCACACAATGTTTAGCTTTTCCTTTGATTTTTTTCAGGTTTTGGTGTAGAAAGTATGTGCGGATGCCAACACAACCTTCCCCATAAGCGCTCAATCTAGCAAGGAACAAAGTTTTGGTGTGTTCAATTTGGTTATAAATGTTTCCTTTAAGTGAAGACCTGTAGTGCCATTGAAACCAAAACTTTGTTGGCAAAAAAAAATAAAGCAACTTTTCTTTACAAGCATTTTTCCATTTAAATAAAAACCTGAAGCTTTCCCATAATTCCTTTGGTCTTCTCTCACCAAATTCCATGCTACCTCAAGACAAGCCCTCTTTTGGAAGTTCGGCTGAATCGCAGTGAAGCTGCTAAAATTAAGAGAAGAATTGCTGCGGTAGAGTTTCCCCCCTAGTTTCTTGGGAGTTTAAGACTGAAAGACATTACTGATGCCTCAGACAGAGGCTTCAAATTGTCTCTACAAGAACAAGAGAAAACAAAATCCAATTAGAAGTTCCACTGAAGGTGCCTGGCAAAAATTATCTCCACAAAACGATGTTTTGCTTCCAGTATTTTCGTATGCGTTGTGTTGAGTTTATTCCCCTCATAAGGAAACAAAAGTATCAGTGTAAAAGCACAGCTGAGCTTTTAAGGTAGCACCAGGACACCTACACCCAAGTTGTCGTCTTGTTGCTGCTAGGCCTCTTTGATTCACATTCACAGAATCACTTCTTGTGCAAAACAAGCAGTCTAAGGAGAAAGAATGCCCTCCAAGTTCTAGTAAAAATTGTAGAAAAGAATCCAAGATAGCCAACGCTTTCCTCCTCCCCAAAATTTACCTGCAGAGAGAGGGGGGCATCTGTGCGTAGACAGGATAGGCAAGCCTGACATTTAGGGAATCATTGTGTTGGACAAGGGATGTCTGCTGGTAATGAAGAACCAAATCCTTAAGTGTGCTGTACAGGTTATATGGTTCTGCAAACCCATAACCTCTTGGAGTGCTGTAGATCACACAGTGTTTCACTTCTCCATCAGCTCTGCAAGGAAAGGAAACAGGAGAGTTTAACATCAAAGGACAAACCCAAAGTGACAGTCTATTAACAATTAACTAGGCAGCAACCCTGCCAGTCACCAAATTACATAATGGAGGACCCAGTAGATGCAAGGAGAGGAGATTAATATAGTCTGTGAAGAAACAGTGCTTCAGGGCATGCGATTAAACACTCTTGCATAACAATCCACATAAGAGGCCTCTTCTATCCTAGCAGTACAATTCCCTACTGCATTGTTCTCCAAACGTTTCTTGGGGGGAAAAAAAAAAAAGAAAAATGTCAAGAGCTTAACCAAGAAGATAAGCACCTGAAGTCAGCAATGACTTTGTGCTCAACTCATCTGGAAACCTATCCGCTAAGCAAAGACGCCAAACCCCACAAATTCTTAGAACCTACAGAGTATTTCATGAAATGCAGCACTAACCTTCAGTGCACATTTTTTAATGTTAAGCATGGCATGGGTTCAAGTTGGCTCATTATCTGAAGTCATAGCGACTGAGTCCCTAACTTGGCAAAGCAGTCACTGCAACACAGTATTTCCAAAGCTGCTAGAAAAACTTATCTGCCAGAAAGATCGAGTATTATGTAATCCCTATACTGGAGCCTATTACCATCCAAGTCACATGTAGGAACAGGTTACGTTATGCCATCATTTGCTAGCTTGTAGTATGATACCAACCAAGAGAAAGTATCTGATGAACCATCACTTCAATGACTGTGACAAACAGTATCTTGAACACATCAGATACTACAATCTTCAGTTACCTTGAGGTGATATACCTTCACATATTCATTTCTCTAACTTGCTTTCAGAAACAATTAACCTCGTGAAATATATCAGTGAAAGCCATTTTGCACTCCAGAACAGGCTTGAAGGATTTTTAGATAACAGAATCAGAGTATTTCTGACCTCCATTATACCAGCATAAAATGAAGTGAAACACAAGAAATCAATGCAAGGCTGTGCGAGTGTCATAGAAACCACTGCTCACAAATAATGTCTTCTCTGAGGCATCACCGTTATCTTATACATGAGAAAGCATTGGGCATGCTTTTCATGCTAGGAGAAAGAGTTGGGCGTGTCTGAAAATGAGAATGGAAGATGTTACAGCTTTATAGCCCCATTTTAATTATTCTCATGTGTTCTTTAGCAGGGAAGAATATGGGAGAAATTGGCCTTAATTTACTTATGACTGTAGAGCTTCAAGGTGGGATACTTCAGAATTTTTTATTAGCTACTGTGGTGACTAAAGAGACTACTAGGACTACAGTTATTGCACAATCAAAATACATTTTTGCAACAAAGCTTTTACCATGCTAGTCTTCCTGCAAACATGTAACACATTCCAATGGGTAGGCCTAGCTAGGCCTGGCTTTTGTTCTCCAGAATAGTGAGCTGTGGTAGAGATTTATGAAGTGAGTAGCTAGAACAAAAAGGAAAACGGACTTACACCACAGAACAAGCATAACATCCTTTCTTGCTACTCTCACGAATTAAAAATGCTCCATCAGGTTTCCCACAGAGCAAGTCTTCTGCTTGGATACGGTTGAGATCCCCAACAAACCAAGTTTTCTCATCATGATGTGGCAGGTTTTCATCTTCTTCATTCACAAAGTAGGTGCTGAAAGAGAGGATCAATTTGTTAACTTCACCAGTGGTCAGTAAAGGAGTTAATAAGCAGTGATTTATTTTTGCAGAAATCAAAGAAATACCAGAACACACCCAATCTGGGAGGTCAGGCTCCTAATAGACATACGTTAAAGACTTCAACTTAGAACTTAATTGTTGCAACTTCATTTAATCCTAAACGTTTCAGCAGTTACTGCAACACATGACAAAGTCCTCCTAAAGAATTTTTCTTTTTGTGCAGTCCTTTTTCTACCGTCTTTTACCGAGAAACTGGTGTTTTGCATTACCAACCCCCACGTGAGAAAACACTTATAATGGAACACTTTCCAGTAAAATCACATATAGTGACACTTACTCATCAATATTTTCATTTTTGATCCCTAGCCAGTCGTTTATTCGCTTCTGTCTCACTCCTTTGTGATTGAGCCATCTGCCAGAAGAAGAGAGCATTAATACGTTACTTCAGAGCACAAGTGCAGGTTTTCTTACTGAGCAAGCTGAACCTCAAACGCAAGGTCCCACAAAGAAAGAGTCTGGAGCTCAGTTTGTTCTCCATTAGCAAAAGCCATAGAAAGACCCTAGATTCCATAAGAGCACTTCCTTGCATCATCTTCTGAGATGCCTCCTTTACTGGATGACAAAGCAAAAAGGAGCCATGAAACAACCTTTTAAATGGAGAAAGAGGAGTGTTGAGCTGAGGAAGAAGTACTGCCTCTGCACAGTGCACTCCAGAAAGGAAGCAGAATACAAATTGTGACAGCTGCCCGTTTCTCTTGGGAAAACAAAATGGGTGGGTGTTGCCACTGACTTCTTCTAACCTCCTAACATCACCTTCTGAGACACTGTGTTTCCCTCTGTCTTCTGCCAGAATCCTAGTGCACCGAGTCCAGCCCAGTAAATGACATTAGGAGCTGGATAACAAGTGTGTCAGTGAAATCAAGGGTGGGTACAAGCGACATCTGCCACATCTAGCACAAAAAATACTAACCTCTATTGTATTAGCAGGCACAGGTTTTGTAACTCATTTATCTGAAATTATTTATTTACAGGAGTTGCAGAATGTGAACCTAGTTGTGGCAGGCTCTTTTAAGTAACGAAGTCCTGAAGAGGCCAACCAATTACCCAGACATCCTAGGCCAGAATATAGTACCTTAGTCCTCACAGAACTTAGGTTATGAAAAGAAAATTAAATTCCCATTATCCTGATGGAAACAGTCATTAATCAGGTTCACCAGAGACACTATTCTGAGGTACAGGTCAGGCTTACTTACACAAGATACTGATCTCTGATTTTGCGGAGCTGAATTAGGTCAGGCTTGATACTATTCATTTTCTTATCAGTCTCCCTGTTGTCCAGAGCTTGTTTCTTCAAATCTTGTTCCAGGCGCATTTTACTATCATGGATCTCACCCAGGCGTGATTTTAATTTTTCATAGTTCATCATTATCCTGCAAACAAGTGTAATATTTGAGAGGTGAGGTCAAGCCAGTCCAGAAGGACTGAACCTTACCAGTAGCACTTATATGAAAGAGTATCACAAGAACTACTGTAACAGCAGCTCCTCCCTTTGACTGCCTCATCTTCACGTGAAAATTACTGTAAGAGTTCCAGAAAAGACTTCTTGCCAGAAGGCCTACCACCCTTTTGCATAGTTTGAACCTTCAGTTTACCTTAATATATTTCCTTCTGGCAGAGATTCAGGAAAGAATTGTCTCTAGGAGGGTAAGCTAGAACAGATTCCTTCTTCTGTGTCAGATTCACTTTTTGGTACATCAATTATGTAATCCAACCATTGGTATTAGTACTAGTAAGATTTCAAATGTCGACTTCAATTACTGATCAAGCACTACCAGGAAATAATGCTGCCTGTCTCTTCATTTGTCTTCAAGATTAGTTTGCAGGTTTGGTACAATTCAGGAAAATTACATATTTCCCCTATTAATTGATCTTTAGTCAGAATGAAGCACCACAATTGCATAATAAGATTTTTACGGGTAACTGTTTTCAGTCTAAAAATCTCCTTAAGGTTACCCTACAGCGATTCACACCGTACTGTGTCAAGTTAGGTATTCTGCCTTGCTTCAAAGGCCCTGATACAGCTTTTTCTGCTAGTACCTTCACAGAAGGGCAATTTCAAGTGAGGCCCTTACTGAACTTCTGTTAGATGACCACTATCCACTATCAAGTAGCAGCAATTAAACACTGATTATCTTTGAAAATGACTAAAACTGACCATGACATTTACCAGATCTAGGTACATTTCACTGTTTAGAAGTAAAGATTTTTCTGAATTCTATTCTGAGCAAATCCAAATAGAAGTGGGATAAGCAAATGAAATTATTATTTCCTGATCCTTTCCTGGTCCTCATCACAGTACCTTGATTTCCTGAATTTGAGAGAATAATCCAGAGGACTCCCACCTCTTCTGCCTACAATGCAATTCCCTGACAGAAGAGGGCTTTACTGAAGGAAGGTTCAGACACCTTGGGGGAAGGTCTCAGAGAAAATATTGAGTTTACAAAGTGTTTTATACAATGCAATATTTATATAAAGTATTTCATGGGAGTGTCAATGTGGACACTGGTTCTTCCTTGTAAGCAAACACAACTTCAGAGCCTACCGTTCAATTTCTTTGTCATTCCCCTCCCTGCGAAATCGCTCAATGTATTCTTTGCTGTATCGCTCTTGTGAGTGGCACTGTTCCTCAAATATCTTAATAGTTTCATTAAATGCTTCAATTGCTGTCCTCTTCATCTGAATTTCCTATGTGAGGAAAGAGTCCTTCATCATTTGTTCATGATACAGATGACAATGCAAGACTCAGTTATGTTCCCTAAATTGGCTGAGATGAACTTTTCTCCCCCCACAAGTCAAGACGTGATTAATCAGTTTTAAATTTAGTCAAATGTCTGAGTAGCATCAGGGAAGACTTACTCCCTGTAAGTCTACCCTCCTCCCCCACATGATGCTGTCTATTAGGCTGCAAACCCCTCAAAGTATTTGTCATATTTTCCATTTTAGTTTACAGGAACACTGCCAAACTTCCTCCTCATATATGAACTATCTTACTTTACAAGTAGCAGTCCAAACACTGTATTCACACTTCCTTAATGCATAGTATCTGGTATCTGATTTGAACATGACTTCATAAAAAACCTGGACAAACCCCTCCACCATTCTCATCACAGCACAGAGCAGCCAGAAATACTCAGCAGCCAAGGAAGTCTGCAGTGCAATGCAAAGCTGTAGGTGATGGCCTTCTCTACTCTACCTTACGCTAGGAAGCTCAGCTCCTCTTTCTTCCTTGCTCCACACCATACCTCTAAGACTATCAGCAACAAGCAATACTCACTGTTTCCATCAACTTTGAAATCACCTTGTTCTACTCCACGATTTACTAAGTTTTTTCCTTATGTTTTCTGACCTTGGACTGCCTTTATTAGCCGTAACAGGTTAAAATAATTTTCTTTACTTTTCAAACAAGAAAAAGACTTACAGATAGCTACAGTAGAACTCACCTGTGATGTTCTGGTATATTCTTCATATAATTTGTCGTACTCTTTACTTTTTTCCTGATACTGAGCATGGTATTCTTGAAGCTTTTTACCTACTGCATCTATATTATCTTCTTTCACCAATTGATCCTGTACATACAAAAAGCTATTAAGTCTTCAAGCAAAGCAGCTTTTCCTTAAGAGTATTTGTTTGTTCACTTATGCACATTTGCATTTTACAGCTATTAGCATCATTTTTATAATCAGGTTTCTACAGAACACAAACACTATATCTAAATTCCCCTTCCTTCACGTAGTAAGTTCTACAGTTTACAGCCAGTAGGAACTGGAACTATGGGACACTAAGAACTATGCCAAAATACTAAGCTTCCAAAAACACACTACATCTTCAGTCTAGGATTTCAATCCCCTATTGGAGAAAGGAAGAAGTGAATTGCTTGGAATCTGAAGTTAAAAAAGCAGAGTTTTGTTCCCCACTGCCTCCCCCCGCCCCCCAATAAAAATCTCTGCAGTTCTTTTTCCTTAATGGAGGACAATGTCTTGGGCTACTGAATATAACTTAAAAAAATATTCTTGAGAAGTTTAGATGGTTGTGCACAGAGTGAGCAGCTGCAGAGCATGTACGAGGCTTCTCAGAGAGGTTGAAGTCTGCTGCATGTCAGGGTTTCACTCCTCTATCAGACTGCTCAGATGGAGACTGGAAACTTCATAAAATGAAGAAGCTTAAATGGCTAGATCATTTGAAAGACCCATTATTACAAACACAGTGAGGTCAAATGTGACAAGTCTCCTTTTTTTTTTTCCGGTTTTAAAAAAATTAAATCAGGCTTCACAAAGAAAACAATTATATACACATTTTCAATTTTTTTCTTCTCTGCACTAACAGCTATTAGGGTCTGATGAAGATCGTACCTGCTGGTACCGGGATACTGGATACATCAACTTCACGTCAAGCTTCGGGTTATACTGAGCAAGAGACTCATTGCGGTAGTGGTTAATCAGTTCCACAACTGAATTAAATGTCAGTGGATCAGAAAAGCCGTATTTTCCATCCCGGTGATAAATCTTAATCAATTTATTGTTGCCACCCTTCCTGTAAAGTGGTACAGTCATTTAGAGGTTTTACTGTGTACCTCCTATCCCTCTTCAACACTATCGTGGCTAAGAAAGACACCAGTGAAATTCCTGTGCAAGTGGCTTTGACACTGTACACTTTCATGTGATACTAGCAGATAGTAGGTAGTTTAAGAGTCAATACACACAGAATTATCATCAGATATTATTTGAACAGGAGCAAAGTCCAAAGTAAATCTCTTCCTTTGCATTCCTTCTGGAGCCAGCTTACAGTATTTGCTACCTGCTTTGCCAGAAGTTTTGCAAGGGAAAAGGAGGATGCTGAAAGCTGAATAAAGGAGCCATATAAAAACCCAAACCCACAATTTCCTGCAATTTGGGGTCACTGATAGTACATAACTGAGTATATGTTTATACAGTGATTAACAAGTCTTTTGAGTTACGGATGCTAATACAGGATACACAAACCTAAACAAAATCCTTTGAGGATTACAAGACAGTTGTAAGTTTAGGACTTTACATTATCCAGATTTATACATTCTAGTGGTTTCCGCAAACATAGCACTTATTTCTTCCTTTTTTCACCTACAGACTGTTTAGACAATATCCTGTCCTTCCTGCACTCCCAATCTTCATTCCTAAAGACATCTGCATTTAGCAAAATAACCAAATATGCCAAACCTTAGTGCACAAGCTGGGAACTTCAAGGGAGAAGTCAAAGCAGAATTTAAACTACACCCTTGGGGTCAAACCTGCCATTAAGACAACAGAAAACCATGGCAAGATCAAATATCTACCATATCATAGTAACTCCCAAAGGTGTGCTACAGAGGCTGTGGCTTATGCGCCTCACTCATTTGCCTCTTAACAACCACTCTTGGGAGCCTGGTAGAGCCAGGCGGCTGGGACAGGCTGGGCAAGGCACCAGCAGCTAGTCACATGAGGTCTGCTGCCTAACTGCAGTAGACAGAGCTGGGGCAGCTCTGGGAAGTCTGCCACTTGCAAGCAATTTTAATGCAGAAAGGAGCATGGCTCCAATTCAGTATTTCCTAAATTTTAGATCAGAAAGTGGAAGATACTCTTTTTACAAAGACACTGTGTTCATTTCTCCTGAGCAGCATGCTGATAAGATATTTGACATGCTCCCATTAATCAAAGCCCTAGTTTATAAGTACCTTTTACTTTAGCAGGTTTGAAACGATGAAGCACTGCTGAGTGGCTCTCCTCCCTGAGTCCCATCTAATCTACACAGGGATCCTTACAGTAGTGTTGAGGGACAGGATTCAATGCACAGAACAGAACCGACTAGCAGACCTAGCTATTTGCTCATTCTGTGATCTGCAGTACCTTTGGGAACATCTCTCAACTTGAGCCACATCATCTTTACACAGCCACTGCTGTCAATAGTATAGCAGCTAGTTACTCAGGGTTTTACTACGTGAACCGCAACTGCTCAACACTTACCGTAATGTCAGAGTGTAGTCTCCCTGCATCTTGGTTGATGCATCACGCACCAGGAATGTTCCATCTGGCATGTCTCGTAATTTGTCATTTACTTCTTCCCTGGAGAATGGAAGGGAAGGCAGAATTAGAAGCATTAAGGGCATGATCATCTTTGCCACAGGTATCAATACTGGAGCCAGTAACACCAACATGCATAAGGAGTTCAATCTTCAAAATATGAGGCAACCTTCCTTCACGCTCAGGCTCTCCAGTCTTTTAGGCCATCTAAAGCAAGTCGGAACTTGCATAGTTATACTGAAAAATAGCAGCTGCAAGCAACTGCCATTCAGGAAGAAGTCTCTGTTTAAGCAACAGTAGCAGCTGTGTCTCAGTCTCACAACCTTTCCCTGTAATCTGCTCAGGTTTTAAAGTCCACACTGGAAATGGGTGCCCTTTGAGAAGCCAGTCCTGACCTCTTAAGAAATGGTCTCTAGCATCATAGCTCAAAGGTGTGTCTATAGAGTTTAGCACAGTTTTAGTCTCAAGAGACTCATTATTGGCTTAACTCTGATCTTATTTACAGTAGTTTTAAAGCACTACAATCTTGCTAGCTTCAGTGCAACTTTTCCTTATTTACAACTGAAGCAAAAGGATGCTCAGAGTCCAGAGCTTTAAGCTGCATCAAGAAATCTTTCAGTGAAAGTGAGTACCTGTAAGCATTAAGAAAAGTATTTCAGCTGAAGAGTTAAGTGTCTTGCCAGGTTTGACCATTTCACCCAGATTACATATCTCACTTTATAACAGCTCCCTCACATGTTCTCAGAAGCACGAAGCACTTTTTAATACAATCATTTGGAAACTGAAGTTTATCAGGTAGCCTCAACATTATCTAAGCGAGGCAGGAAGCCTACTTGAATCTTACAAAGAAAAATCAACAGCGGCTTTTTTGTTCACATACTAAGAAACAAAAGTATTCTTACAAAATAGCTTAAGTTTTGATCTAGCTACCTGAAAACCACTCTGTTAGTAAAACTGACTCCTATTAAGTATCACATGCATATCCACTTACTCCTCTCAGAACACTTTACAGAGTGGACCCAGTTAATTCAAATAGCCTTCTCCTTTCTGAACGGATAGGTATGATCTAAGGGCCTGGGTTTATGCCTGCAAGTTGCACCCCAGAGCTTGTGACAAAATTTTCAGCTCAAGTTCTTGACTGAAGAACATGGCTCCTGCCCTGATAGCCCAATGCAGTCCCTACCTGCTGGCTGTCAAATTAGGGTCATAAACAATTCCGTCTTTACATGTGTGTATATATCACATCTTAATCTAATAAAGCCACTCCAATGTGATTGGTACTGCATTAGCTCCTGCCATCATGTGCACTGTTACTTGAGGAACAAATCCACACTCAATAAAACTGATACCAATATTGAACAGTTTTAAACAAACCCTGTCTAGTGGGTTTTGTGATCAGGTTTTGCCACTTTGCTTCTATTTAGAATTAACAGAAAAAATATCACTGCCAAGGTCCTTCAAAAGCAAGATCTATGTGGGTTTGCTTTATAAAGATAAGGGTGGTACAATAAAGATATGAAAACTTTATTTCCCTTCTCAGAACTTCAATGAGCTACTGTGGCAAACACGCTCTTCTTGCCTCTATTTCACAAAGTGTTTCAAAGTATCACATGCACAAGTTTGAGTAATTCCTGATCACACTCCCAGCATGTTCATCCTTCCCCTTACAATCCTGAACTCTTGAGAAGTGCCTTAAGAGATGACTGGACACTTCAGTTCTTTTATGCAATTAAGTATATAAAAACTGGCACTTCATTTGCTGAACCTAACCCAAGCCATCTATTTTCTTAAGTGTATAGAGAAGGGTTTCCTTGAAAGGTAAAACTTCATTTATTTGGTACGTGTCTGTACCATCTGCTCAGTATAACTGGTGATGGATAGCATTTGTAAGAGCTATTTTTGTATCACCACATAATAGAAACTAATACAGATACAATTTTAACCAAATGCTGAGGAAACCAAAATTAAGAATGCAACTCTTATTCCGAGCAAGCCTCCTACTGAAATTTTGCTGAACTGCATGCATCCCAGCATCGTATGCTTACAAAACCTGATTAGCTAATACATTCAGAAACACTTTTCTTTTGAACAAAATAGTTTTCTCTTTTTAAAGACTTTGTGTATCTGGAGAAATTTAGAAACCCAAAATAACTGTCACCAAGACTGGCAATATCTGCACCAGAATAGTAACAACTTAAACACAAGTCCTGAATCCAGTTGAATAACTTAGGTGCTTTGCCAAGTACAGTCCTGAAACATTTCCCTCCTGTACGGTGCTGCCTGAAATAGGCATGTTCTTTTTCTCTTGAATTCTAACAAGCTTATTCTATTTTTAAAAACACATATTTACATATTTCAATTAATATATTTTAATAGTATTGCTTACCTTGAGATGTCCCCCCAGTACCACTCTGCTTCCTGCAGAGAGAAGCTAGAATTGTCCTTTATTCCATTTGTATTGACTGGCGTCATTGGTTTGGGGGGCTTTGGAGGAAGAGCTGAAAATTAAGAACAGATTAAAACCAAAAGGTCAACAGGGGAAAATAATCACTAAACCAGTAATGAAATATGACAGTGAAGAAGCAAGAGAAAACATGCATCTTGAACTTGGATTTCAAGCTCTCTCAAATAAAATGGAATTTGTAATTTTAAAAGAATTTTTAAGTCAACAGCTGCACTGTGATTCCAGATTTCCATTAGTACTCAAACCAAACGTGCTTGAGGAAGGGGAAAGAGAAGGAGTATGAGGAAACATGAGTTTTTGTTAAGAGGAAGACTGGCTCAGGCATGACTACAAGGGCAATCACCACCTAAACCTCCAGACAAGTTACAAAGGTGTATTGTGTTTGAAAGTCACAGCCTGGAGAGCACCATACACCACTCTGGAAAAACTCCAGTTGCTCAGGTGTCACCAGTCCTTATACCAACCCGTATGAGCAAATGGGTGGACTCTTCTTCAGAGGGAAGAATGCTGCTAGTGGTGGCTGGGCAGTGGTATACCCATCACAGACCCAAGGTTCATGTTTCATACTACGTTTGTCATTTAGGCTCCTGTTAGGAACAAAAGCTATGACTCCAAATACTACAGGACATAAGGGTATAAAGGAAGGGGACAAAGGAAGGGGAAAGGGGCTATTAGGTCATTATGAGAGTGCCTGTACCACTTTACATAGCTGAAGTGTTTACCACAGGAAAGGGGATGCTACAAATCCCTGAAAGACAGGCAGAGCTGCACATCTGTAGGTCTAGTGCATACCTGCTCAGAATACCCCTAGTCTGAATTCAAGGCAAATAGGCTTTTACTTCTGTTCTCAAGATAGGTTACACAACGTAAGGGCACAAAATGCATTGAAACTCTTTATTTGGTTGGTTTTGCTCAAACAACTATCACGGTCTTGAAAGTAAGCCCTACATCAGGAGTAATTCAGCAGCCACAGGCAGGCTCATGTATTGATGGAGACTTGTCTGTCAACAGAAACACATTACACCATTTTCTTCAAGAAAGATGTCTTCAATGCTCTCCCCTGCTTTGCAGAGGCTGAACGCTTCATCAAGAACACTACCATTGAAACTGAGCATTTTTTAGGCATTTCAGGAGACAGTGTTTTACAGGGACAGGTCACATTTGAATTCAGAGTAAGAAAGCAGCTACACACATTGATTTGCTGCTAGCACGTTTTCAAGTCAGACCCTGAACATCTGTGCTCCCAGCCCTGTGCCCTAGCCATCAGATTACACAAGCATCAGCAAGCAGGCCGGACACACTGACAACAGCCATCTTTCAGACACACACGATCCCAGCGTACAAGCAGAAATACAAATAAAGGGAACAGAAAGAAGATTTTGATCTCTAGCTCCAGTGCCGAATGGTTTAACACTAAGAGGTGTGCTACTTGGCACCATCCATCTACTCACCTCCGAGCCACACCTCCCACATTAAAGAAGAGAAAACAGTGTTCCAACTGCAGTTCCAAATACCATTTCATGTTGAATATCCAACACAGTAACTTCACTGTTCTCAGACAAACCAGTAGATACTTTAATCGAGCCAATCTAAACTAAATCTGAACCTTGACCCAGACGTTTGCACCCTGGGGTTGCTGACCAAACACCTGATTCAGATAGCAGCATTCATTCTGCGGGACTGAGCATTAAACCATAGCATACAGGTTCTTTTTATGGGGTGAATTGGGAACTTTCAGGTGTGCACATATCTTGTGAGGCAATAACAGGTCTTGTTATAGAAGGAAGGTGAAAACCTTTGGATTCAGTGAAGTAGCTTCCTGGTTAGGAAGCTTCAGTTATTTCTAGCCCAATTACTACAGCTGTTTGTATAGCACCTAAGTATTTGTACAAAGCACTATTGAGAGTAAGACACGGTTCTAACCCTACTTTGCTTAAAGCTCCCACTCCCACCCTACTTTTGCAGGGTCAGAGGTGCATATATCCAGGCTAAGCCTGTAGTGTCAATTGTATTTACCGTGCCCTACACTGTTCCATCTCCCCCATTCAGAGTTACCAAATTAGAAAATGTCTGCAGGTCCTTCGCCCTCCCCACCTCACATCTGGGCTGTGCCACCCCATGTACTTTAGGCAAGCAACGGGACAGACACAGTGGTTCTGAGTCTCATCAGTGTCTGCAAATGGTAACAAATCCGAGTTCAGAAAACCTGCAGATGTCCTGATCTACTCCAGCATCTTTTGTAGATTCTAAGTCATCAACAAGCACATGAAGATTCACGTAAAAAGCGTACAACAGCATGGAGAAAACTATATAGAAAACTATGCAGGCACTGGCAATTATTTCACTGGGTCCTGCAAGTTAAGGCTTGGACATACCCAAAACTTCAAGGTATTATACAGTGTAAAAGCCTGTTTTACACTGGTAATAGGGGCTTTCCAGAAGAGGCTTTTAAGTATTCTCTAGAGCACTTGAATACTTCTCTAGCCCTCCTTGTAAGATTACGTCTTGCTCCTTTATATACTGTGGAATTATTTAGCAGCTTTGTTAGGGCTCACTCCAAAGCACTGGGCACAGAAAAGCAAACTAACAAAGACCAGAAAAGTAAGGAACAGGAGTTTGGCATATGGACACAGAGCACTAGACATTAAACCAAGTGTCCTCACTACAGGTGGGGGTTTCGCCTTCGTTCCCTCAATAGGTGGGTATCAGTTCTCACTATCAGGGGGTTGTCTGCAGAACTTCATTCTGCATGAGAAAATTGGAAGGAAATTCTTCCAGGGAGAATAAGGCTTGGACCAGTTCCTGTAAAACCTGACTCATGGAAGCCAGTCCTTTTCACAATAGACTTTTGAAAAATGCTTTTTAATGGCTTGCACATTTTAAAAATACAAAAGTATTTGCAAGGGTGGATCCTGTTTCCAGTGAGCTAAAGATCTAATTCTTTACTTTCAGTACTTTGAGCCATAATAGATTTTCCCTGTATTTGATACAGAACCAGGCCTTTGCTATTGCTTTACCCAGAAGACCAACATGCCCATCCATTTCTGTGTTTCTTGGCTACCTTCTCTGCCTGATATGACTGCAGTCTGTACAAATGGAGAACTGAGCACAAAGGTAGTTTAAACCCTATGGCCCAGAACCTGTGATAATACATGGGGAGCGTTTTGTAACAGCATGGCAAGTCCACTCTAACAGAGCAGCATCCACCCCACTGCTGCTCTCACAACACTGGCCCAAAGGGTTGCTAGAAGAGGCATCCTAGAATAGGTTTTACAACTACCTAGACAGCACTAACCACCCTGCTAGGAGAAATCTTATGATGTTTCTATAAGAAGCTACAGAGAGCCTTAAAGAGTCTACAGATTTTGATTTAAATTAAAAAAAATATCCAGTTTTATATACCTTTTTTGATGAACATTCTAAGAAGCCAAAATCCTACAGTAAAGTAAAATAAGGCTGGCTTGAAGTCAACAGAAATGCTTTCAAGAGCAGCCGTGTTTGTTTCCATATCACTGTATCCAATTCTGATTTAGCCACAGGCACAATCTTACTTTCTCTCAAAACAAGCTCTGATTAGAGCGAACAATCCTGATTGCTTCTTGCCTCCTTTTTCTTGGGACAGAAAGAACATTGATCATAAGTGATTAACAGCACAATGGATCTATCCGTTCTAATAAATTTACTGTTAGCACCAGATACACAAGCATCCTTCCCCTACCATGTCTCTAGGACAGCTTTATGGTACAGATCCTTCCAAAACTCAAAAGGCAACAGCTCAGCTGGACCCTTACAATCCCACACCAGTGCATTCCCAACATGGGGTTCAGCCCTCAGTGACTGCCTGGCACGCAGCAATGAGAGCACACCTACTAGTGCCTGAGGGAGAGCCAGTATCTCTGGTTTTTCTTTCTTCAGCAGCTCTAGCCTCCTCTTTCCAGCTTCCCTGAGCAGCCTAGCTTGAGCTAAATCCCAATCCCCGATCACTGTCACTTAGGAGGGAAATAAAAAAGAGCTGGTGACCGAGCGGAGGCAACGGCAGCCAATGTGGGCCAGGGCTGCGATCAGATGTTGCTGACGTCAGGGCCCAGAAGGATGCTGTGCCGGCTCCAGCAGGTAGCTTCAGCCCAGCTTCTCCGCAGAGCTGTAGCGCAGGTCCTTAGAGAGAAAAGCCTATTGACTAAGCTTTCCTAAGGTAATGTTTTGATGTTTTCTTGACTGCATAAAATAGCTTTTTAAAAAGACTACTCAAGATTTAACTGACTTGAATCCCCGAAATTCAAACCACCGCCAACATCAAGACAACCAAGAAAGCTGGCAAGTTTAGCACTGTTGTATTTTTAGTTTTTTTAATTAAAATTTCTTGTAGAAAATAGTAGGCTATATTAATCCCTAATTTAACTTCAAAGTACACTGTGACTTCCACGAGATATCTTCCCAGTCAGGTTTTGAATCAAAAATGTCTGAAGTTTACATGATCTAAGAGCCACCAAGCCCTATGTGTGAGGGTTTTCAATGGAAGTAATTCAGGAGGAGCAAAAAAAAGAACAACACCCTGGGTCTCCCAAGTGCTACATCCCACACAGCGTTCAGTGAAGCAGCCCGTGTCTTCTCTGGCTGCAGTATTTGCATACAAGATAAACATGCCAGTTAATTAAACTCTAATTCGCAGTTTTAAGGCAGATGCCACTTAGTCTAAGCACGGCTCCATAACTTTTCTTCCAGTATTTTCCAAAAGCTGCAGGCCAGATACTTGAAAGCATAGCAGGTTTAAATGCAGCATTAACTATTTTACTGTTACAAATAATCACAACTATCAAGCACTCTGATAAAGTCAATTTTAAGTCACTCAGCACTTCCATGAGCTGTCTACTAGCCTTCTTTCTGATGCTCTGAATCTACTCTCCCTCCACATTGTGAAAAGCAGAAAACAGATCTGAGGATTTCTGAAATAGTTACCCAGCTTCAAAAAGGCTGACGTACAGTAGATACCCTACAAACTGTAATATAAAGCTCTAGAAAGTGTCATTACTATGGAAACATGCAAGTAATCCACAGTTAGGCCAGCTAACATTCTAATGACAGTCCTTAAGGACAGAAGGGTTTTCCCTTTGGAGGTATAGATGAAGACTTGGAATGAAAATGTAGGCTAGTTTTTGCAAAAATAAAAAACCTCCCCAATCTTTTAACTGCTCTCTGTAGTCTTATTCAATTTCTCTAGCACGTTTCTCAATTTCTCTAACACTTTTAAGGCAAAGCCTCAAAATCTTTCCCTCCCTCAACAGTCCTGTACTTGTCACTGCTGCACAAGATGCCCTCAAGATACCTGAGAAAAAAGCATATGCTGAACAAAGGTGCTTTTTGCACACCATTTCCATGAAATGGTGTACTACATGTGCAAGTCAGAGCAGTAAGGCACCATGCTTTTGCAGAGATTTTCCAGCTGACAAAGAGGAGGGTCGTGGGCACCTGCTGACAGCAGTTCGTTCCCCACCACTGCCAGGTAAGTTATCTTGGCAGCTCCATATCTCAGCTCCTCAGTTCTCTTGCCAAGACCCCTTTCACAAAGTACTGAGCGCCAACACCCTTCGAAGCTGCCCTTCCTCAAAGGGCAGCTAACACGCACTGAGAACTCCTCGAGGGACGGAGAAGGAAGCTACTCAATCGCATTATTGCTGGCCACAGAACCTCAGGCATGCTCACACTTTCGCTCTCCTCCCCCAAAACAGGCGAGGTGCCAAAGAGCAAGACATTCAAAGAATTGAAGTCTTTCAATATCTCATTACAGAAAACAGCAGACAAGTTGGCACAAAGCCAGGCAGACTTCCAATGAAAACACTCCCATTATAGCTTTGCTTGTGTTTCTATGAACTTTCATAAAAACCAACACCTTTAAGAAATATTTCAGTTTTGATTAATTGGCTTTTTCGATAAAGATCTGTTTTGTTTGAAAACTCCCCAGCTATCCAGTCCTCTCCCACACCTCCCAACCACTGTTTCACCTCCTGCAGCCTGCCAGCTTTCTGCTACACTCTGTTCTTCACAAGCATCCACAGCTACTGCACAGGTTAAAAGATTATCTGCTATGGGACACCTGCAGAATGGTGGACAACAAGAGTGTGTGAAGAGGCAGCTGGCTCAAATTCAGAGTTCCTTTGGGCATTTCTCAAGCACTCCTCACTATTTTGCAAGGCTTGTTACTTCACAGGCTGAGATGGAAGAAATGGAAGATGTTCGCTGTCAGATAGATGACACTGGGATCTTTGACTGCTGTATTATAAAGTAACATAGCCATCTCCTCTTCCTTCCATCCTTTGCATGAAGTTGCAGAGCCAAAAACCCTCAACTTCCCAATTATTTTCACTGCTTGATGAAAAAGTTTTCCTTTCAACCCAGACCACAGCGTAACAGCTGCAAAGCTACAGCAGTGTCAGAGGTTCCATATCAACAGGGTTGAGGTAACTGTCCCAAAGTTAACATAAGGAGGATAAAAAGGACAAGCCCTCTTACCTACCAAGCATAATTGACACACTATAATAAGCTGTGTACATTTACAGAACTTTTGCCATGTTTCATCACTCAGATTGTCAGTACCCAGGATCACATGCTCAGCTCACTTCAGGAAGGAAGAGCTTTACCTCCTAGACATTTGGCCCAGGCTTTTACCAACTCTTTGCATGAAAGTCCACAGCAGACTTTTTGTGGTCCATGAAAATCTGAAATATTCAATAAGAACAACTGTACTCTACAGTATCCAATGTCAGATCTAGAAGACAATATGATAAATGTAAAATGCAAGTAGCAAGTTCATTCTCCTTTTTGCTGTTTAACTGAAGCAATTCCTCATCTGCCTTCACAGAAGAAATACCACAGCAGGTTTTCTACCCCTCCAGAGACAGTCTTCAAACAGCTATTAAAAAATGTTCTTTGGTCTGTACATGGGAATAGATTTTTGGATAAGAGTATGGAAAACACAAAATTTAGCATAAGCACAGAGCTACAGCAATCCAGAACAAAGAACCAGCTTTTCATTGTATAAGATGGAGAATGAAGTGAGGCCAGAGCAGCGACACACTATGGCTAAGAGACCTACCAAAGTCAAAAGCCATTTTAAATAAAAACAGCCCAGGGCTGTTATCCTCAGATATTTCAAAGACTAACCATCCATCCAGGTGTCAAGTACAAAACTCTTAGGAGAACCAATTCACAGAAATAATCGACACTACTGAGAAGTTTGGTGCACAAGAGCCTACTTAAAAAAAATAATACAGCTGTAAATACATGTGACTATTGCTGCTCTAAGCAGCATGCTATTTTGGCTTACCACTTAGCTCTGATCTTTCAGAGCAGTATGTAAAATTGCTCCTCACACAGTACCTGTCCTTGCACTATGTCAAACTATTTTCTAGTTATCAAAGTAGAGATATTTCAACACCACCTAAATTGCTAGCAGAGACCCATCTAAATCAAGATCAAAAAGGTGCATTTCAAATCAACACTCCAGAAGAAATATGAAGGTAGAAAGGTATTCAGAGGAAAACATGTTTTGTCACACCACATCTTTTCTAATAACCTCGATCCTGAAGGAAGTTCTACCGAGGCAGAAGTCCCAGCCCATGCAATCCTACGCAGTGCCCTCAGCAGGAGCTGAGATTCAGAGCAGGTATGGAGTAGTCTAGCCAGGCTCGGATGCACAGCCATTGCTCGTGCTGAGATCTCAAGGTGCAACAAGAACAAATGAATCAATCTCCTCACTCAAGTACACTGTGATCTTCAAAATATTTTAATGAAATCCACTTTATAGCAGCTGTTTGACTTCTTTCACTGTCCCAAAATTTACCAGTGAGACTGTCATGTACCCTTTGAAATGGAAAGGATCTTAAGCATTTATCTCATTGATTCAAGCTTCCTTGTACCCTTCGAGACACTACTTGTTGGAGAGAGGAGATGAGTCAGAGTAAAGATGCCACAAATACCAAAGACTTCTAATCTGACATTTGGGAGCAGTTCCTCAGAGGGCCAACAATCTAGATTCCTATACAGTCCTCAGGATGACTATACAGGGCAGTGCAGCATGAGTACTGATCGCCTGGGAAATTTAATTGCACTGTACAAATTCGGGTTCTGTCAGACAACAGAGCTTACATACATGATATTGCCAATGAACTTCTCATCCATCTCACCTCTAAAACATTTTCCTGGGGCAGGTGTTAGAATGTAAGCCCTAATGCCCACACTCAAAGAAAAACATACCCAAACAGTGGGCTGTGCTCCCTCGTTACAGCAATTTTTCTCTAGCTCTGTTGCTGCAGCTCTGGTTTTGTTGTTGAGGGTTTTTTTTTGGGGGTAGGGGTGAGGGGAGGCATGCAAGGAAGGAGAGAATTCCTCCAGAAGCAAAGATGATCATGCGTAGCATCAGATCTTAGATACTACAGAGGCTGAACTTTAGGGTAAGGCTACAGAAGGTTAAAACCCTGAAAAAAAAGGCTTCTGTGGAATTTCTCTTTCATGGGGAAAAAGAAAGTAACAGAGAGTAAGCAGTAGCTAATAAAAGGAAATGGGAGGTTTATGTTTGGAAGGCAAAAACTGACTTAAAGTACAAGAGTCCCAAAGCAACACCAAACCAAAACTCAAGTTATTCTGCAGTGAAAGAACAAACAAGATGAAGGGGACACAGACTGATGATTTTCTGCTTTGTCCAAACCCACAAATCTTTGTGCTAAGAAACACGATGTTTTTCAAGCCCTTCCTAAGTAACCATGCATCAGCTTCAGGGATATCTGATTTTAGAAAAAGTAACATTCCTATGAACTATCATTAAAATAACATTTTTTCCGTTCACAGAAACTGGTAGAGAGTCTGGGTGAGTGTTGGAAGCAGTCACAGGTTGAAGCAGCTGAAGTATTTAACCTCCTTTTTCAAAGAGGACTGGATGGAAGGTAGCCATCTCAAGTGTGCCACCGGACTCAAAGCCAGAGAAGAACCTAGATCCTGCTCAGCCACAGGAAAGCTTCAGAGCACATTGTGCTTTGGCATCAGGATTCACCAGGCAGCTGGTCAGTGTCCAGCAGGGCAGCTGGGGTCTTTTTTGGAAAGGGCTATAACAGGCACTTTTCTTCTTTTGAACTATACAAATTCTTATAAAACTCCCTGTATACAGCCACTTTTCTTCAGAAGAGCTAGAAGAACTTAAGGTAATGGAATATAGTCACTGAAACCTTACAAAATTTTTTGTCTATTGAGCACAGGAAACAGCAAAGATCAAGGACAATGAAAATCTCTTCTAAAGAGGTAACATCCACTCACGTTGTTCGGGGACCCAGCATCAGCTCATACGCTGTAGTTTAGACTATGGAGAAGCAAATTCTTGCTTACTTAGCTATTGTGCAGATTTTAACCTGTCAGAAGAAAAAAAGGAAATCTGATGCATTTCCATAGGGGCATTTAATACACGAGCAGAGACTGTTCTTTAAGCATTACTCAGCAACCTACTTTACGAAAATGAGTTTCTAAAAATCAAGCTAACACACACCTATTGCTTTAATGGGGCCAAAGTTTTACAGCAACCTGTTTCAACACAGCTAACAGTCTTTTTGACAATAATAAAGCCTAAGCTTTAAGACATACAGGGAATGCTGATAAAAATATACATTATGCTGCTGTTTCCAGTGTTCTCTAGTTCTCTGCCCAAAAAAGTGACTCACTAAACAACCAACATGAGATGATGTAAGGCACCCAGCTCCTTTTAGTACTGGGCGCAGATGTGTACGACCAGCTCTGCCTCTCCTATAGTTTTCCCAAGCTACAGAGCAGAGGTAAGCCCAAATAGCTTCATCCTGGAATAAGGTATCGTGCAGGCAATGGCAAACACAAAAGTCAAGCCTGCTGCTTGGGAAAACAATATTCTCCAAAGGAAATTCTGAGAAGAGTCTTCTCCTTTTAAACAGGTGAGGTAGAAGAAAGCAATACAGTGATTAATTCCTGTCAGGTATAGGCATTGTGCAATACACAATTGTTTGGAACAGCAATGGCAGAAATAACATTTGCTGCAGGTTTTGCCTGGAAACACATGGTGAAGAGCTTGGTTTCTTCTCAGAACCTTCTCCCATGTTTTAGTTTGCACAAACCTACAGCTTTACAGAACACAGAGCTGAACTCCCTTCAGCAAGCTTCCCCCTCCTAACTATTTCTACATCATCTGAAAGCCTACTGATAAACAAAAATGTCAGCCTTTTAAAGCAGGCTCTCCCATCTCAAGCAAAACATCATTTCACTTTATATTAATGATGCTATTTTTTGTGTTCACTTATTTAATTGAAAGCTGATGAGTGATATTCTTTAACAGTCAGAGCCATCAAAATGAAAACCAAAAGCAAGGAATGCAAAAGCAAGCCTGAAAATGCAATCACAAAAATAAAAACTGGTCACAGCAATCATTAAACAACAAGGCCAGTAGAGAAATCTAGGTGTAACAAGAACAGAATATAAGCATTTCACGTCACTGTCCTCATAGGAGATGAGACTTCAATTCAAACCATTTTCCAGGATATGCAGAATACAAGTGACTGAGCTTTATTTATTACCTGCTCTACCCCAAAACAGCCTAAACAAACTTCCCTTCTGTAATAAGGAAACTCTCAACTCCCAACACCTGATTTTTTGGAAACACGACTTTCAGCAAGACTTATATTTGCAAATTTGCAACTAAGACAGTTGCTGCTACAGTGCTGCTGTCCTGATTACATGCAGTGGATTTTTGTTTGTTTGTTTAAAGACGTGTAAGAGCAGAACTTTTCCTTGATAAGCTTCTGGAGTCAGCTCAGATAAGCTGAAGGACAATACTGACAATGCTATTATAATTTGCATCTGGTCTCCCACTGGAAAACTAGTCAGGCATAGACACGCAGTGTTCACCTACATCTGGCTATTGCATACCACAAACCCCATTTGAGAAGCCACATGCAGTTTCAACTGCAACATTGATAATGATACAGCACGACTGGTATCCGAGTAAACACTGCCCTTGAGATCAGAACCCTATGTTTTCCAAATTACAATTATAGTATTGCTCCCCTAAAACAAGGGTTGTCAAATTATATATGGGAAGAAAATAGAAACTATAATGAATAAATACACTTTTTCCCTTGAATACTTGTCTCGCGTACAATGGCTGTGCTGGTTTTGCAAAGTAGACTAAGCAGCCTATAGATTCTTGCTGGGGGGGGGGGGGGGGGGGGGGGGGGGGGGGGGGGGGCGGGGGGGGCGG
>JAVJGI010000032.1:25180278-25221368 GCA_035590275.1 Ibycter americanus
TGGCCGACCCCGCCGCACCCCCCCAGCCGGCTGCTACTGCCAGAAGCATGGGCTCTGCTCCCCTGCCTTCCCTCCGCAGGGCCCTGGCAGCCCACATCATAACCTGAGCGTTCCTGAGGGCACCGTAACTGCCCACTGCCTAGAGTGTGACCCCCGGGGAAACCCAGTGCTCCTTCTAGCAACGTAACCGGGGGGGGGAGGGGGAAGGCAGAGGAAAAGGCACCAAATGGGATGGCTGCCTCTCGCAAGCTTTGGGATAAATCTGAGCTGCGAACACATCCGAAACTGAACCTCAGCCTGCCTGCCAGCCACATCGCTATGGCCAGCCACAGCCCGCAGCCCACAGGCACTGGTGGGAGGCAGAAATGCAGCCAGCTCGGCAGGCAGCCTCGGTCTTAGCATGGCGAAGCATCCGTAAAGAAAGGCAGAATGACAGCTGTTGAGAAATTAAGAAAAAGCCCTTTCCGCAGACTTCCAACCAGTGTCGCAGGCACAAGGACAGATGAGCACCTTGATCTGCTGCGGAGATGTCAGGGAATGTTAGAAAACCCAGCACTGAAGTTGTCCGCTTTATTTGCACTTTAAAGCATGGAAGAGTAAGTTATGAATAATTTCTCCTGCTCTAGCACTAGGTAGACAGCTCCTGAAAACATCCTCCTGGCGTAGGGGAACCGGAGGGTGACTGCAACATTGAATAACTGAAAAGCTACAGTGTAAGACTATGTGGGAAGAGCTGGGTGCAGAGGTTCTGAAGTTTGCTGATGTATCACAACTTCCACTGCAAGCAATTGAGAGCAGCGCTGCTCTAGTTAATAGAGCTTCTTGAGGGACGGGCAGCTGCGGAAGAGCACGGGGCTTTGATTCAAATAACTTGATGCATATAAATTAATTTTATATCCCCATCCACAAACTCTGATTAACCAGATAAAACTCCTTTTTCTAATTTTTAAATTAAATTTCTTGGGCTGATATAATGCATCAGCTCGAGCTTGCTCAAAGTGAAATGCCCTCCTTGCAAGCACACCCCTCTCCCCCAGTGAAATTTAAGTTGGTTCTGTGAGTACAAACCACCCACCGCCCACCGGTGGCGTGCAGGGCAGGGCTGCAGGGCAGCCCCACAAGGGTTGGGTGGTGGGTGCAGGTGGAGAGGCGGACGCTGCTTTGCAGACCCTGCAGAGCAGAGAAATGGGGCTGCCGTCCCTACTGCTGCTCCCAAACTTAGATTACCAGCTCTGGTGGGGGGTGGGGGTGGGGGTGTTGGAGGCAGGCTCGGGTTGCAATTCATTTTCCCCCTTCCTGCACCTCATTATAAGTTCCACCCACATAAGACCTAATTACTTGGCTTTTATGCTGGCAAAGTGGATTTCATCCTTGCTGTTTCCCATGGTGGTTGCCTTCATTTTCATGGCGGCAGTGATGGTTGCAGCTTATTGATGTTTTCACTTTAGTGATTTAAAGCAGAATACATTTTGTTATTAGCACTGGTTTCTCTCATTGCTGCTTTAATCAAAGATGCAATTTAAGGCAAAGGATTGTGTGTAGTGGTAAGCAGTAGGATAATGCCTTGAGAGATCAGAATATTAATGTGTTTTTATTTCTCAAAACTGTGCTTATAATATATCCAGGATTACTTGGCTCCCAACACGCATGCATGGGGCGCTCCCTTTCCTACCACACCGCCTGCCTTGCAATAGGGGTGAGCAGTCGTGTGCATGTGCATGCTGAGGGGAGAGATGCTGAGCATCACGGCAGTGCCCTCAGAGAACAGAAACAAAACCAGGAGTGTGCTGAGCGCTCAGGGATGCTCAAGGTCTGGCTGAGCACCAGATCACAAGTCAGGAAAAGCTACATTCAAACACTGA
The DNA here is from genome assembly GCA_035590275.1 of Ibycter americanus. Taxonomy (NCBI): domain Eukaryota; kingdom Metazoa; phylum Chordata; class Aves; order Falconiformes; family Falconidae; genus Ibycter; species Ibycter americanus. The sequence goes on from JAVJGI010000032.1 coordinate 25,182,141, forward strand.
AGTAAAATAATGGTGACAATGACAGTGCTTGAGCAGGGGGCACAGTGCTCGAGAAAGGGTCCTGGTGCCCCATGCTAAGGCTGAAAGACAAGAAGTGAGCACAGCATCTGCTGCCTCCCCAACATCCCCGCGTTGACGGCCGTGCATTCACTCGCTTTCATTTCCTTGGATCTGACAATTTGCATTTCAAGGCAAGATTAAATATTGAAGTTTTGAGCACTTCCATGTGCTTTAGGAGGAGCCGAATGGACCCGCGCTGGAACAGGCTGAACACAGAAAAGCCATTTGTGCCAAACTGCTTGGTTTCCTCTTTGCCGAGCCATGATAACGTGATATCCGACAGCTGAATGTAGGCCACAACAGGCTTTTATAGTTGGAGGGGTGGAGGAGGGAGGGGGGCTGAATCCACTGTGCTGCCAGCCAAACGTGCTAAAATGATGAGAGATTTTTGGGGCAGGCTGGCGACTCCTGGCCACTCCTGAGACCCAAATGTGAATGTCAGTGTTAGCACAAGCTCAGGGCCTGCTGGAGGGGAGCTCGTAGAAGGTAGAGCTGCGTTTGCATCAGAAAGGACGATTCCCTGGCTAGCATTAAATGCTACATGAAATTACTAGCCTTGCGCTGCACAGACATCAGGATTTGTGCAGTATCTGCTGTAATTGTTGGCCAGCTTCCCATGGGGGCAACCACATCTTGCAAGTAACAGCACAAGAACAACCAGTCGCGGCAGATTGGTTTAGTTAACGGATTATTCCTGCCTGTTTCTCACCTCCTGGTGATGAGGAGATGAGGGAAGGCAGGAGGGTTGGTCTGCTTTGGCTCAGACACTGCTGCTGGGGCCTCACCATGGCTCAGTGCGCTGCAAGCTATACCTGGGGCTTGCTGGCAGGAGAAGAGGTGGTGGGAAGGGCAGAGGTTCATCCTGTCTTCCCAAACCAGAGCAGTGCTGCCAGCACAGGGACGGTGCAAGCACCATCTTCTGCTGGAACGGTACAGTCTGAGCCTTGGAAATACCCCAGAGACCGCAAAGCATTTGCCACCAGATGAGGTTAATACAAACCCCTGTGGGGGTGAAGTAGCAGCCGTTTCCCTCCCTGCATCCTCCTGCACCTTCAGGTGAAATGTAATGGGTGTTTTTAACAAGGACTCTGCTTGCTCCTCTCTGCTTTAGTGTCATTTTATGTCCTAATAGGCTGCAAAACCATTGCCTTGCTCTACCCCAGATGCGGTCACATTTCTGTGGTGAGGAGAAACTCTGGCAAGTGTGCCGAAGTCGGGTGCTTCGGTTTGAAAATTATACATTGCGTTAAAAACCTGTGTTAAAGAATAATATGTGGTCTGCAAAAACATTCAAATGAAACACTTCAGTGTTAGGAAGTGTCTTATTTACAGCTGTTGGAGCAGCTTGTGCCCTCTTCCATCCCGTGTCCACACAACAAGGAAAGAGGTTGAAATAGGGGCTCACGTATGTAAAGATTGTAGCACAATGCACGCACACAGAGTTGAGCTTGCAAGGAATCATACATTAGGCATTTCCTAACTTAAAAGCACTTGGCTTTGCATTATAAACAACATTCTTTTAACATAGGAAATAACATTTTAAAAAAAAAAATAATATCTTTTGAATAAATGTCTACAACTTAGGTTATTGCAGCTGGACCTAAGGTATTCCTCAGCAAGGTTTGGACTGGCCTTTCCTTACTGTTCCAGAGGTTTCTGCCTCAAAAATTGCAGGAGTAACAGTCAGGGCTGGAAGTGGAAAGTTGCTCTCCTGCGAGGGAAGAGGAGGTGTGTGTGGCTTTTGCAGCTGGGCAGCATACGTCAACCCCGTGCTGTGCCCACTGGTGTCTGGGGTGGACACATCTGTGCCGAAGAGTGCCCAGGGATGAGTGTGCAAGGGGGTGGGCATGGGAGGGGGGTGAGGGAAGGGACATGCTGCGCTGAGCTGTGCTGAATCGCTGCTTTGGCAGACAGCACCGGGCCAGCTCTTTAGAAAGTTCACGTTCAGTTATTGTTTTGACAGGCTGCCAAAGTTTTCCTGAGGAATGCAGGCAGCAGAAGGGAAATGGCGATTTTAAAACTTTTTTTTTTATAACTCAGCCAAACCAGAATGGAATTTCATGGGAAAAGGGAAAGGTACATCTCTAGCCTCGGGGCATCATCACTGCCAAATTTCAGAGGCTGGCTGTGAACAATGGAGGTGTCAGAGCATCTCCACGGCAGCACACACTTGCACGCACTCACATGTGCTCACACGTACTCACACTCACACATGCAATGGAAGCATCTTCCCTAACGGCCAGTGCTTCCACCCTACACCCAATGCCCCCAGAAGACTGATATTAACCAATTGTGCTTAAAAAAAAAAAGTAAAAAAGTGTCTGTGGTGTAAAAGCAGAAGACAAAGCTGGTTTGCAGCTGCTGAAAGATTTGCGACTTGGCCTTGGGAGGACGCTTAGGTGCTCTCCCCACCCCAATCCCAGCCTGCAGCTAGCTGTGCACAGCTAGCGGGGACCCTGCAGCTGTGGGGGGGACCCCTTCTCCCCGCACACTCTTCACTATGTCAGTCCCAGAGCCACACGGCATTTTTTCAGGTCTTCCTACCCCTAGGAAGGGCAGGAGGTTGCAAGCTCCCCTCCTCCTTCTCCTCCAAGGAGGTGGCAGAGCAGCCGGTGAGCCAGGCTCCGGCGCTGTGGCACCCCAGGGTCTGCGGGACCGTGGAACCGGGCTGGGGAGCTGCCAGTTACCTTATATTTTCCAGTACACTAATTTCTCTTGTCATCTTGCCAGTGACAGAGAGAGTTAAACAGAGCAATCCATTAAAGAAGCAGCCTGACAGACCAATTGTTAAGGGTTTCAGCAATCCCCATTTACACTGGCTTGAAAAAAATTTCGCCTCGAGCAGCTCCAATTACAGAATTATCGGACCACACTCCGGTCCCTTTGTGCACTTCGCATCTCTGTCATCATTCCAGGCCTCTCTCTCTATTTAGTTGCTTGGAAATGGTGAGCAAAATGGAAGGAGACTTGTAACAAGTTCAGAGAAATTAGAGGGGGAAAAAGAAAGAGAAAAAAGCCACCCCTCCAGTTCCAATGTCCTAAACCAGGACATTTTTGAAATGTAACACTGTATAGGCATTTAAAATATTTTTCGCTTCCTCTATTCATTGCTTTAATGCACTGGAACTACTTGCTCAGATTTATATTTTTTTTTCTCCCAAGGAATGTACAATAACCACTCTGTAAATTCCTCAGGTCTGATTTTAAGAGGAACTGTAGAACTTCATTCATGGAGGAAAGAAATAATCCCAATACCTTCCTGCAATAACTTTTCTTTTTAATAAACATGGCAGTGTATGTTTTGATCACAGCCAGTGATGCAAGTGGCAGGAAGAGGAAATCAACGGCATGTCTAGGAAAAGAGAGGTGTCATCCCTGCTCTGCTGCCATCCCACTTGGTGACCTTCAAGCTGAATTGCCAGCACTGGTTTGAAGGTGGCAGCATTCCCAGTAGGAGGAATTCTGGCAAAGCCCAGATGAGCGGTCACCTCTGCAAATCCAAAGCTTGAACTCTGTATATTTGTTATTACTATGAAAAAAACCCCCAGAACTAAACCCCAACACAATAGTTTTCCTGCCCTAAGGTGCAAAGCTGAAGGGTTCTCTGACCCTTCACCCATGGCCAAGCCGGGCACTGTCACCTGTGACGCAGCAGCTATGTGACGTGGATGTTATGTCCCCAACCAAACATGACATCACCTAATTATCTTCCAGAAAGCTCTCCTGTTCCTGGCTTCCCAAACAATTTGATGATCCCATAGCTAGTGTTATCCTAGTACTGGTACCCTTGTGTATCCATAACATGTTACCTCACGTTAAGAAAACATCCCCCTTTTCTTGCAGCAGAGATTATCTAGTTTCACAGGGAGGGTAAGTGAGCAAAGCCATCCCCATGTACTGCTGCGAGGAGGTTGAGATCAAGCTTCCGTGCCAATGCACGGGTGAATGCTGCCTTCACTCTGGCCCTAAGCAGAAGCAAGTTTCTCATGGTGAAATCACCAGTCCTGCCATGGCACTCCCTTGTCCCCATCCCTTTCCCTGGGATGCAATGGAGCTGACGCACTGCTCTTTGGGTCCAGGGAACCTCACTGCAATGCATCTGTGCTCAGTCAGAGCTCTGCCCAAGTGCAGTAACAGAGACTCCCACCCAAGGTTTTGGGTGGAGATCGAAAGTGGGAGAAAAAAACCCGTAACAACCCAGGGAGCTCTTGGGGTTATTGAAAAATCATCTCATTTCTTATTAATCGCTTAGGCCAAGAATTCAGACATCGGCAGTGTGTTGGCTGGGGTCGCTTTCCTTGCAGTTATCCACATGCAGTTCATGCCTTGGAAAATGACCCATTTACCATCATGCATTGTTGCTTAGCTACACGCGCTTTCCCTCTAAGTTTTCCCAAATGGAAACATGGCTCTGTTTGCTTTGGAGATCATTTTCCCTGGCTTTCTTTGCTTTACAGTAAATAAGTGCAAGAAGAACAGCCTCTGAACACTAAGCAGGGAAATAAAACCAACAGTGCTGTGTAGGGCAGTCATTGAAAAACCAGCACATGGATGCGATGCCTTCCTTGTCCAGCCAAAGTAATGTGCAGGAGGGAGGGCTTGAGCAAAGGCAACCTGCAGATCAGCTTCTTTAAGAGCTTTTTTTCTATGTCCTTTGCATTAAGTTCTTTCCCTGCTGAAGATTTCCAAACCCGAAGGGGGAAGTTGGTTGAATAACGCTGGGCTCCCAAGAGAGGAATATGAATTCCCCGGAGGACAGGTGGGACTTTAGGGCATCAAGAACTTACTCCGTGTCTCTGCTGCCACACTTGCCTTGTGCAATCCTAGGCATCCTCTAGAAACATGCAGGAAAACACCTCCCTCATACCTGCAAACCACCACACCGCTTTGCACCACCAGATAAGACTTTATCACCATCAAGCCCCAAAATTTCACAGATGCACTAGGTCCTGGCTGCAGTGGCATTGCTGTCAGTGGGCACGTGCTGGCAGATCAGCCACCGCAGCATGAAGTTCAGTTTCTCAGCACACTGGGTAAATCCTTTGGCCATTTGCTGGAAGCCTGAGCCCATCAGTGCTTACACTGCACAAATATCCTTGAAACATGCAACAAATCCAGAGCATTTGGAAGGCGCAACTTTACTGCCCATGCACGGAGGGACTGCACAGCACGTGTGCAGCTGGCCCCTGCCTCCCAGGAGCGTTGGTCTTGCTAAGCATGTGCTGCGAGCTGTGCCGGCACAGTGCCTGTGTCCAGGATTTTCAGGTGTCCAGCAGTTCTTCTGTTCCTCAAGGATCAAACAAAACTTGTAACATCTTCAGATTTTACTAAGGACAAAGCTTTTGAGTAAATATGCGGCCAGGTCTCTCTCACAACACATAGGTTGGTAGAGACCAAAGTGAAAAACCTTTTGTTTCTTGGTACCATGAATGCCTGCTGGATGAGAGCAATTTGCAGAGAGTAGGCAAAGCCGGCTGCTGCTGGAGCGCCAGGTGCCTGCAGCTTCCAGAAGGAGCAGGACACCCCAAAGGGTGAGCTCACGCCCTGCCTTCAGCTGACAAAGCATAAAATGTGTATTGTCTCCAAAAAGAAAAAGGGGAGAGACAAAGTAAATACTGTGATACTGTTTACTGGGCCAACATACTGGTCTAAGGTTTAATACAACGGATTCCAGACCAAGAACCTGCCAGAAAGTGAAGAGGGGTATTGTACCTATGCAAATCCCAGCTGGTGGGTTAACACATCCCAAACACTGCGTGCTCTGTGAGAGCTGCCAGCACCTGAAGAAGCCACCTTTACTGCCCCGACGCTTGGAAGCTCTTATCTTGCTTTGACCAAACGTACACAATATAACTTTCTTTTAGGTGATACCTCCCAGATGAACGGCCTTTTAAAAGTGCTTTGAGGAATTAAATGAGAGAAAACAGTAGGAAGGAGGGAGGCAGGGGGAGGAGAGAAAAGCTGGCTGCCACACTACAGGAAGCAAAGTTGGTGGATACTAAAACCACAAAATAAGGAGCTAGGAGCCATGTCAGACTGGAAGCAGCAACTAGGTGACCAGGCTCCCTGCCACCAGAGGCACCCCGAGACAGTGGCTCAGTCCCAAAGTGAGCATCAATTTCACAGTCCTCTACATTTTTGCAGCAAGGATGGGGATGCTGTCACCTGCGGATGCTGTCTGGGTCTGCAGCACTCCAGCTAACCTGCGCTCACCGCCACACACATAGAGCACAGGCACGTCATCCTCAAGGCACAGCCCCATGGCCCCTACTCCTTGCAGCAGGCAGGTTTCAGCACAAGCATTTTGGGGAGCCCAGCAGCTGATGGGATCAGCCAGTGTGTCCTCTCCTTCCCTTTGCTGTTGCATTTCTGCAGCTGAGGCCAATCCCTGCTTTTTTGCATTCCCCTCTGGTTTCTGCGGTTGATGGGGAGATGCCAGGTCTCCCTTGCCGTGGGCAAAGGGTGGAAACCTGCTCTTAGGAAGTGTGAATGTCTCCTAGCCAGAGCCATGGGCTCCTGCCACAAGCAGTGGCAGTGAGCGGGGCATGGCTGATGCAGAAGGCAACAGGAGGACCAGCATAGTCACACAGAGCTCAGTGCCACCATGCCATCGGAGGGAAGGCAGCACGGATGGCCGAGAGCTGCATCCGTCACTCTGGCTCACTGCAGGCTGGGCATCTGCCTTAAGTCCTGGAGCTGAATCAGGCCAAGGGCAGTTTTCATGAATGGCAATCCCTCTGGTTTTATTGTCTTTGAAAGGCTGGAAACACCTGCCTGTTGCTCAGAGAAACAGCAGGCAGGATGAGGGTCTGGCAGCACGTACTCTTTTGCCCCACATCCTTCCTGGGCACCCTTTGGGGCCCAGCGCTGGCACCCAGTGGCCCCCATAGTTGGTTTGGAGTTGGCCCTGTGAAAACCCAACATCAAAAGGGCTCTTTCAGCAAGGGTTATTTCCACATCAAATGCCTACCTCCAGTCCTGAGCCATCGGGGAGAGAGCTCTTCATAAAAGGAAAGGAAAGATTAATATTATTTTTCAAAAGTATAATGGGAGGTTTCCACTCCCTGAGCACTTCAGAGTTGGTTTTTGCACAAAGCCAGAATAATTCCAACCCCAAAGGAGAGAGAAAAAGAAAAAAACATTAGAGGGGGTTACAAATGACTGAAAAAATGATTGGTCTGAATAGAAATGTTCATGTCACCCTCACTGTGGGGGCTGGAGGAGGCTGCTGCTGGGCAAGCCTGACTTTCCCATGGGGATGCATGTCCCCTGTCCTCACTCAGAGCAGCAGGGTTGTTCCAGATGCCTGCTCGAGCACAGGGAGCTCAGGGAGGTGTGGAGAGCCAGAAATGGGCTATCAGAGTCACAAACTGGTGGGAGGGGGAAGGAAAGGACAAGGGGTGGAGAAGATGCTGGGAGCACCCTCTGGGGCAAATGGAACAGAGGAAAGCCTGCTGCGAGGTACAACCCTCCTGCAGCTCCACAGAGAGAAAGGTGCCATGAGTCTGGCCCAGCAACTGGCCAGCAGTGTTCCCAGACTGCAGCACAGCTCTGCCTTGGAAAGGCACCTGCAACCTCAACATCTTCCTCTGAAAAACATGCCATAGCATCACAGGGGAACCACATCCCAGCAGCCTTGACAAGTTTCTACTCCATGAGCATGAGCCGTGGGGCCAGATGACTGTGTAAACAACTATTTGATCACTTCCACTACAGGAACCAACTTGAAAAATACCTCCGATTCACAGGCTTGCAGCCTGCTTCTGAAAAACCAGACTAGAAGTAAGCTCCCACCCTGGAAAATCCCTTGCCTGTGTCTGCTGTGCATCCTTTCCCATGCTGGGAAGGGTTGGGTCAAATGCAGAAGATGCCGTGGGGTTGGCAGAGCTGCTCTGGAGCAATGTCCCTGGGCTGCTGTGTCAGGTGGCAGGGCTCAGCATCTGGGAGGTGATACGTCCTTGGGCATCTTAGTGCCTTGCTTGCTTTCTGCTTCTTGGTCATTCAACAGATGGGGCTGAATCCCTCGCTGGCATGTAGCTCACCTTGCTCTGGACTCGGGGTGCAAATGTGAAATGAGGTGTGGGACAGTCTATGCAGCCCCAAGCCTCACAGTCACCGGTGACATGAGACCCTCAGTGGTTTTCACTTACAAGTGGGTAGGGAGAAAATCCTTGTGGGTAAGGGAGAGAAAAATGCAAAACATGATCCTGAGGGCTCAGAGAAACGCTTTTGGTTAAGCCAGATCTTGCCTTTTCCCAGTGCTTGGAATTGTCCATCCATGAAGAGTGCTGGAGCAGGCATCTTCACCACGTAAATCCCACTTAAGCCCTTAAAGAAATGCTTGAGTGGCGCTTCAGGTTCATCAGCTGGCCAGCGCAGGGGCAAAGATTTCACATTCACCCAAGAAAGAAGAAAAATCCCCCAGTCCCACCGCTGAAGATTGCAGCTGATGGCTGGAGGGCAGCAATGAGGGAAAGCAGCAGTAAGAGGGTGGCCAGGCAGTGGTTTGTGGGACCGTGCTGGCAAGCACTGAGCTGCCCAGCATCCTTCCTCGGCGGCTCTTCTCCACACCCAGAGCCAGAGCAGGGGGAGTGATGGCAGATGCAGCTCCTCTCCCCAAGACATCGTCTGCCTCTGGGAAGGTGGGGGAAGTCCTGGGAAAGCAGCTTCGTGCCGATGACGGTGGCTGACGTGCCGGGGGTCAGTGCTGGGAAAGCCAAGGGGTGCACTGGAAACGGGAGATGCCTGTGGCAGATGATTGTGCCAGTAGGACACAGCCGGTTTGCTGCCTGCAGGACTTCAAATGCTCTGCCCAAAACAACTTAGATTTACTGTAAGCGGCAGCCAGGCCATCTATAGCTTGTGGTGAACATACCAGCCCTGCCTGCAGAAAGGGCTGCGGAAGCCAAGCTGGCCCCTTGCCCGGCAGGCTGGAGGAGGGGAGCGGGGGGGCTCTGCAGCCCTGCCCGCCTGCCCCAGGCCGGCGGGAACAGTGTTTCCCAGAGGTTGCTGCTGTTTGTTTGGGTGAAGGTGTTGAAATTTGGTGGGGTGCTTGTTAGGAAAGAAGCAGGCGAGGAGTACAAGTGGTGAAACGGGGGTGGGCTCCTGAGTGTCACACACACACACACACACACACACACCCCGGACCCTGCTCGCCCACCACTGCGCTGGCTGGAAACCCCCAGCTGGGGCCAAGTCTCACCATTTCTGGGGTCCCTGTCTAACCCCAGAGCCCATGGAGCTGCACCCACAGGCACCAGCCCTACCAGGGCTGGGCAGGGGAGCCGGGCGTGCATGGCGGGGTTATACCCCCTCCTGCCTGCAAACCTGCTTCTCTCCATAGCCAGGTCCTGCTGTTCAGAGCATGATGGTACAGAGCCACTTGCCACCTCCTCACCTCGAAATGCAACTGCCTTCAGTCAGAGCCCCCCATCTGCGTGCCAGACCCCTCGGGGCACAGTCACCTGGGGTTGGGTGCATGGGAGGAGGAGCTGGAGGGGGGATGCTGCTGCGGGGATAATACTGTGGCATGGCCATGGAGCTCATCATTAGGGATGGCAAATTTTTTGCTCACATTAGGGCTAGATCACTGTGAATTCTGGGGTGCCAGTGAGGAAGGAAACCTGGCTGGCTCTTTCTGACCTGTGGTCCAGCAACAGTCCCTGCTTCCCTTCCCACTCCTCAGCATGCAGCACTGTTGGCTTCCAAGGGCACATTCGGGAGGTTTATTGCTGGGAAGGGGGCTTTGGGGGAGCCAGAGGTTGGCAGGGATGGCAGAGCACAGATGGAGTTTCTGACGTTCAGAGGCTCTGCATGGGTTCAAACAGAAGGGACCCACCGCTGCCCATGGGCATCACTGCTCAGCCCGGTGCCTGGTGGGAGCTAATCAAGTGTGGCAGAGACAGGAGCCCTGCGCTTTGACTGGAAAGGCAACAGTCCTTCAAGGATGTATCTTCATCACCTAAAATCTGTGGTGACCAAATCACACTTTCTTGTTCTCCCACAACAACCCCCATCCCACCATGGAGCTGGCTGCAGGGTGTCCTTTTATACCTGGTGGCATTTGTGGAGCTTACCCACTGCAGGTGGCAAACGTAAGAGGTGGGCTTGAAACCTGCCTAGACACCTTCAAGGTGCTAGGGGCACCTTTGACATAGGATTTCAGGTGATTTCTGGAAGCTGGCATGCAGGGAGCTGGGGTGGGAGCCCCACCTGCCATCCCAGCCCTATGCACACAGTCCACACCAAGACCCTGTGGCTGACTGCCCCAAGACACATCCCGAAGGGCAGCACCCCTCTCGATGGGGCTGGGACCCACTGGGGGCCGACGTCCTTCCATGCCAGTGCAGCCACGGGTCCTGCCGCAGCCAGGGCTGTGTGGCTGGCCACCCCACCGCTGCTGGCCACAGCCTGGGGCCCTCAGAAGGTCCCAGCACCACGTTTGGAAACACACGAGGTGGATTTTCTCTTGCCAGGTGCTTTCTGCCACCCAGTGTAACGCTCGATGGCGATGCTGTGAACATGAACCCCGGGTGGAGCAGTTACAGTGGCTGCCATGCCCCAGGAGCCCCCAGCCCCCCATACTGGTCTCACTGGGGTGGCACTGGGGCAGGTGGCTGTGCCAGCAGATGAGAGGCAGGGAAAGGCCCGATTGTGGCAGAAACCACTTGAGCAGCTCAGCAAAGGCAGGCAGGGGCCAGGCTGGGCGCCGCTGGCTGGCAGCCAGCTCAGCCCTGGGGCGCCCAGGGCCGCGGCCAAGCCGGGAAAACCCCCGGTTCCAGCCTTCCGGCCTTTGTGTGTGGGGCTGGGGCGGGGGCGGGGGTCCAACACCCAGCTGCACCCCCCCATGCCCCGCAAGGTGCTGCTGCATGGAGGGAGACTGTGCGAGGTTTGGCCGAGGGGACTCACCGTCCCCTCTGGCGCAGCTGTGCCGGGAGGGAAATTTCCGATACCGCTGGGTTCCCAGAAGTCAGGGGAGGTTTCAGCCCTGGCTCTGCTGTCTCGGCTCACGCTTCCTTCCCGGCTCAGCTTGCAAACCTGGCACTGGGGGCTCAGCGCTGGCGGCGCGGGGTGAGGCCAAGGATGGGCAGCCCTTGGGGCCAGGCCCTGTGGAGCAGAGCCGGGCTCACGCCAGCACCGGCGGCCGCTCCAGCCTTTCTCCTGGCTCCTCTCCCAGCTGGGCTGTCTTCGCGGGCAGATGCACCGGTGGGCTGCGGGCTGCCACAGAGATGCTTGTACCAGCAGCGCTGCCAGAGCCGCGTGCTGCCCGACGCCGGCCAGCTCGGTGATGTCAGCCCACGCCTCATCCCTGTCCCCCTGCCCCACAGCCTCCTGCTCAAGTCCCATAATGAGGTACTGCAGCCCCCGGCAGTGGTGCAGGGTCACTGTGCCATGGGGGACCATAGAGGCTTGCTGGGGGCCAAGGGCTGGGGTTTTTGTCTGTCCCCTCCCTGCCGTGGAGGTGAAGCATCCATTGAGGGGATGCTCAGAAAGGGACAGATCCTGCCTGCCTGCAGCCACAGTGCTGGTGCTCACCAGCAGGCATCGGTGCCCTGGGCACTGAGGACCGATGGGCTTGATCCAGCGCAGGCGATGGAGCACATGGCTGCTCTGGGGTGGGGGAGTCAGGGGAGCCAGGGTGTCTGCCCACGGGTGTCGGGAGCCTGGCCGTATCCTGCAGCAGCCTCCCTGCTGCCTGTCCCAGCCACCCAGCACCGGCTGCGGATGTTTTCTGTTCTTGCAAGAAATCCAGCTGAAAACAAGAGCGGCTGTGCCTGCCAGGTGGCTCCTTCAGAGCTCTTGCTTCAGCTCTGCATTTAAGTAGCAGTGATTTTTGCTTGGAAATGTCCAAATTTTTTCTTTGTACAGGCTCTGATTTTGAAGCCACCAGCACAGAGCTCCCAGGGACTGAGGGACTCCAGGCTCCTGCCTTCTCCTGCCCATCTTGCCTGTGGGACTGGCTTGCCAGAAAAAAATTGAGTCTGGGTCTAAAATGTCCAGCCCAAATCCAATGTGCCTGGGGGGGAGCGCTGACCCTGGCCCCCACAGCCCTCCAGCACCAGCTCGAGCTTAACTCTCTCCTCCACGAGAAGAGTTCAAACCTTCCAGTTAAATCCAGGAAGGAGTTAGCAAGTCTTTGTGGCAGGTGGATTAGAGGCAGAGGTAAAAGCTCCTGCTCAGTGTAATCTGGCTGGTTAAAAGCTCAGCTCAGCCTCTATCCCAGCATTGTCCTTGCTTTTTATAAATATAGGAGACATTTCTGCAAACAGGGATTCTTCCTTTTGCCTATTTGGAAACCCAAGAAATTGGGGAGCGCCTGTTGCCCTCCTCCTTTCCCCAGGGTGTCATCAGGTTTTATTACCACCCTCCAGTGCTCTGTTCTCTCTGGGCTGGGTTTGGTGCTGGCGGCCTCTGATCCTGCAGGTGCAGCAGGAGAGGGATTACAGCCCACGGGGCTGCAGGTCAGGGCAGGTGAAGGCTGCAGAAGCTCCCGGTGTTGGGAAAATGGGGCTAGGAGCAGAGTCAGGGCCCTCTTTCATGCCACAAGCCGGGGGTTCCTCCACATCCATGCACTGGGGAGCACACCTGGATGTGATGAGGCAGGACTGGGGGGAATGGGGACTGGGAGGCTGGGGGTTCTGCTCAGTGTGAAGCATATAGGAACCCCAAACAGAAATAAAAAAAACCACAATTGTATAAAAATAGGCAACAGTTATCTGATTCTCTCTAAAGACCCATATTGCAGAGCTGGCGGCACTAAGATGGGCACAGGAGGGTGGCAGCTCCACCTGTGACCCTCCCTGCCCTGGCCATCCCACCCCATGCCAGGAATATCCCTGGGGGCCCTGTCCCCACTGTCCCTTGCAGGTACCAGCAGACTCCCTGGGCAAGGCTAACCAGCACCTGCGCACTGGCCCCAGGAGTTTGTGGGTGCCCTGGAGAAGGTCCCATGTTCGCAGGGCTGGAGGGTGCACACATGACCTCTCCTGAGGATTATGGCCAGAATGGGGGGCTTTCATGGGGAGCACATGGCGGGCACAGATCAGGGGTTTACCAGGGATTAAGGTATTTTCTATGCATTTAAACTTGTCATCACAAACCTAGAGCTATCTAGGAACGAGTGACCTGGAACACAGCACCCAGGGGGCAGGGGAGAAGTGGGGGGAGAAGCTAATACCCACCCCAGTCCCCATCCCAGGGCTTGCAGGGAACAGGGGGAAGATGCTCACAGAGGCTTGGAAGCCCCCAAAGCCCCAGGAATGGCCTGTGGACCTCGACCTGGGGAGAGACGAACATGTGCTGCACCACCCCAGTGAGATGCATGGTGGAGGAGGAGAGGTTGGGGGGCTTGGGGGACACAGCAGCAGGTCCCAGGGGACTGTGCCCGTGCCCTCTCTGAGGCTGGGACAGAGTGGTCCATCGCGGGAGGCATGAGGGCTGGGTGGCTGCAGGAGCTTGTTAACCTTAATCCTCCCCTGGATTAATGCTCAGGGGAGCTGAGAATCATGTTTAAACCTGCAGGAGTCACCCCTCGTGTTGAGCGTGGCACTGCAGTGGGGTCAGGGGGGGACAGAGGGCACAGGTTAAGGGCAAGGAGAGGGGCAGGCAGTCCCATGCCCTAATCTGACGTGCAGCCTCGGATTTTGCGAGTGTGTTCCAAGGCCCTGCCCTCCCTGAGAGCAAAGGGATGTGCAGCGTGCTGGCCAGCTGCACACTGGGGTCATCTCCAGCAGCGCTGCCCAGCTCCAAGAGGCTGCCACTGGGTCTGGTTCTGCAGGGCTACTGCAGACTGAACCCCTGAGGATTAGAGCAGTCTGAAGGTGCCAGCCCACGATGGAAACCATCTGCTCTTGGAAGGATGCTCTTTTGGGGGAATGCCTGCCCGGGATGAAGTCTCTGGGATGAAATCCCTCTCTTGGTCTGAGCTGCCTTCCCTGGGGCTGAGTTTTCAGCCTGGCTCAGAGGAGTGGTACAAGAATGCTCAGGGATGGTCAGACAGCACACTCTCCTACCCCCACAGACCCCAGGCTGACCCCACAGACCCCTGCAGAGGACCCCTTAGCTCATGGCATTAGGAGCCGCCCCTCCCTGCAGCCACTGGCCATGCTGCGGGGCTTGCAAGCCCACGCAGGGGGCAGAGCAGCCCCGCTCTAACTCTCCCCTCCAAGCAGGTACCAAGAGCCCCAAGCAACCCCTTGTGACACCCTGTCCCAGCCTGGCAGGGACCCCATGCCAGGTCCCCAGCCTCAGGCTGCAAGTGCCACATGGATGCCCTTAGAGGAGGTTCCCATCCCTTGATAGCGTGGATGCAGCTCCCTCCTGGGCATCCCCTGGTCTGAGCTGTTTGCCAGGCAGCTGGCTTCAGCACAAAGGTGCCAGAGTTACACCAGCATTCTCCGGAGCATGAGCACCAGTTACACCTCCTTCCCTCCTCTGCAGGTTTAGCCCCTCATGGGAATACCCTGCCCTGCACCTAATCCAGCCCGTGCCTCCATCCTCTGGGGCTGGCACCACCCAAACCTGCTGCCTGTCCCAGGGAGATGCCACAAGACCTTGTCACCCATCCTGACGTGGCCAGGGTCACCTTGGGTGCCTCCCTGGTGGGGCAGGAGTGGCTTTGCAGGTGCTGTGGGTGCCATGTGCCTGTCCCCTGGGACAGCGAGGCAGAATGGGATGTCCTGTTCTAAGTGGCATCTTAACTAGATCTGATCCAGCGTTGCAAAGCCACAGCGCCTTCAATTCCCTTAGCACTCCAAATCTGCTACTGTGCATCTAAGCGGATTATTTTAAATACCCCATGATGGACTGCTCCTTTGTAATATAATCCAGCCTCATGTGTCCCATTCCCCTCCTATTTGCTGTGATTTAGCTGCAGCTGTGACAGCTAGAAACCTCTCCAGCTCCCCCTGCTCCCTAGGAAACGTCCCACGTACCAGACCCTTCCACAAATCCTGCTCTGCCCTGTGCAGACAGATCCTGGGATGCTCCCTTCCCATGCACCCTTAGCATGCAGTCTTTCATGTCTTGGGATGAGCAGTGGCCATGAGATGTGCTGCCCCAGAGCTGCTTTATCTGCACCTGGAACCGAGCCCCTGCACAGGCATTGCCCCCAGCCACACCTCGGGGCCAGATCCTGCCTCTGCTGCTTTCACGCAGAGAAGGGCCATGCAGGAGCCCTTTTGGGTGGCTTTTACCAGTTTTGAGGCCTCTTCCTCAGGCTGACTGGCTCTGACACCTCAGCCCTACCATGAAGTCAGCCAAGCAAGAAGTCATCCTGCCTCCCGCTCCCACTGGAGAGGGGGGTTTGGGGTGGGTGGGGGCCGGCATGGAGCCCACCCAGTCCTGCTCTCAGCAACGGCAAAGAAGCTGCTGCTTTTCCAAGCGCTTCCCTTTGGGGCTTGTCTGATTAATGAGGGCTTGTTATTTCCAAACTGTTTGAAATCGTGTTTATTTTATCTGCCGCTGGATTCCTCTGTCTCAAGGCTCATCGTTAACCGCCAAAGATGAGTGACAGATCCTGCTAATTACAGCTAATGATGGCCTTAAAGGATATCTGCGCACACATGTGTGTTTGTGTGCACACATGCCAAGGGCCATTTATAATTTAAAGTGGGGAGAGTCGTTAGCATAAACCGTGCCCAGATTAATTGCAGAGAGCGGCCTCTCCGGGGAGGATGCTCACCAAGAGGTTGTGGTTTTGAGTGCTGGATGCTGAGGACGGTACAGGCTGCCCAGGCAGAGGCACCGTGGTCTCAAACTGGGTGTCAGCCTTGGAGACACCATATCAAAGCTACCACATAGGAAATGTTTGGCACGCAGCCACCGAGCAGCTGGTAGGGACCAGGGGAACCCGACATGTGGCACAAACATGACCAGCTCAGAGCCATGCAGGGCCATGGGAGCTGACATCCCCTGGCAGGGTGTTTTCCAGCTGGGAGGAGTGTCGTGCCCAAAAGACCCAGTTCTATCCCAGCTTCTGTGGGTACAGGCAGTGGGAGCACTGGGAGATGCTTTTTATACCCTCCCTGAGGACAAAGCAGCTGCAAGAGCACAACCCCTTACTAGACACCAGAGATCTCACCTAGGGGGCTGGGGTTAGCAGTGCCACCACCTTGTGGAGAGCATTCCGCCTTTAGACCCTGGGTGATCCAGTCCTGGTGTTGACTTCTTTGCTTTTACTTTTCCCCAGGAGAGAAGGAAGATGGAGAAGACGAGGCCTTCCCCACCCCTGGGCTGGAGGACATGGCATGAGAAGCAGCAGCTGCAGGAGGTCATGGCCAACAGCTTGGCAAGGGAATGGGCAGGTGGCAGCTCAGGCAGAGCGGGCATATCCAATGGAAGGGCTCATCAGGGGACATCCACAACTGGCACAGTGGGGTTTGCTCCCTAAACTGGCTCTCCACTTGACAGGGCCGACTTTCCCTCACCCCTGCTAAGAGGGAGCACAGAGACAGACCCATGTGGCCCCCGGCTCCATCTCCTCACCCTCCCCTTCTCAGGGGTCTGAATGATGCCCTTGCCCCTCTCCCAGTCCTGCTGATGCAAGCCATGGAAGAGGCATCCAGAAAGAAACCAAAAGCTGTTCCAGATGGCAAAGGGCTCAGCAGAGTGGAACAACTGCTCCCCAGCCCTTATCTTTCTGCAAACCAAATCCACCCTTCTTGGAAAAAAGTAATTTAAGCTCCTCGGTCTTCCTTAGAGCTGGCAAGTGGGAAGAGTGAAGTGCTGGCGCCGGCTCCCCAGGGAGGGGAAGCGCCACCCTGCAAAGTGCTTCTATATCCGTCTCTGCCACAAGAAGGTCTAAATTGAAAGTGATGGCAGCAGCAAGTGTTGGGATGCTGAGATGGACTCTGAAGCCAGAGCAAAAGGGATTTCAGGGGCTGGATGTGCTCGGCATGGGGGGATGCCTGCCAGCACAGGACACTGCAGTTCTAATCCCACTAAAAGCTGGGAGGAAATGACTTGGACAAGGGCTTTTGGCTTCCTTGCTGAAAAGACCAGATTCAGGTCAAGCCTGATGGCTCATGAATTTGTCTTGGATCTTTTGAATTGCTCTGGATCCCAAAACACTCAGGTTTCTCTTTCTGAAACACTCCAGATGTTTCAACTTAAGGCTTTTGCAGAAACAGCTGTCAGAGGCTGCAGAGCAGAGCTCCCCTCAGAAATGTGCAGCCACTCAACGGTAACAACTGCTCGCGAAACGGCCCAGTGAGGCTGTTTGGGCAGGGCCAGCTCGGGCTGGTGCTTTTTGCATTACCAAAACCCTGTCACTGAGGGTTTCAGTCCTCCAAACCCTGTTTGCACAAGAGTCCTGGGTACTCGTGCTGTCCTGACGCCACTGTTTCCCCTGGGGTGGCTTGCTTGCCCTTGTTCCCCACTGGCACCTTGCAAAGCCTTCTCCAGGCCACCTTCCCCATAGCTTTAAATCCCAATATAGCAGTGTTGGGAGGTGACAGCAGAGATGCTCTGGAGAAGCCATGGGGCTGGGAGTGAGAGGCACTGGCACTGGAGCAAAAGCAACATCAGCGATGGTGGGCATCTGCTTCAGTGGGCTCGGCACCATCTCACTGTGGACTGAGAGCTCTGGCAGCATTGGTGACTTCGGGACCATCAGACTGGACAGTCCATGTCTGTGGTATGCAGAGCTGCACAGTCCATGGAAAACAGGTGGCCCCAGGGTGACTTTGGGATGTGCAGAGCAAACAGTGTCTCCCAAGACCAGGTGAGATGGTTTTCCCTCTGTGCCACGGCCAGGGAGGGTCGGAGCCATCTAAGATGTGGGGTGTGTGACAGGGCAGGCCACCTCGAGGTCCTGGGTCTGGGCACCATGCTGCAAGCTGCTTGCTCAGTGGCATGCTGAGCCCTCCACAAATAAATCCCGCAATTGCCATCACCCAGCGAAAGAGCCTGATTGCAAAGAAAACAGGAAAGCAGCTGAAAAAATAGAGGTGCTGCCATGGCACTGTGCACGCCAGGTCGGAAATTTGGGATGGTGCCAAAGTACAGCCCCGGATGCTCCTCCTGCTCCAGGGCATGAAGGGCCAGTGCAGGGTGGAGAAAATAGGGATGCCAGAGACCAGTGGGAGGGCACCCTGCCGACAGCGCCAGGGACAGGCAGCCAGGACTCATGTGTCTTCTGTGCACTTGGAAAGAGCCAAGGATGCTCAGCAAGGATGCTGCAGCCACGTCTGTGTGGTGTGAGGTCGAATGGTCCAGCCCCAGCCCCATGTCTCCTGGGGATGATGCAGTGCCAGGCTGATTGGTGAGACGCCAACCTCTGTGAGTACCTCGGCTCCTTCACAACCTGCACCCCTTCCCAAATGCCAGAAGTATCCAAAAGATGGAGAAATCTGCTTGGCAACCCCAAAGCACAGCCAAAAGCTCCCAGAGACTTGGTGTAGTTCCCAAGCTCTGGCCATGGGGCAGTAACTCTCTCAGCTGAAAGAAAGGATGAATGGAGATGAACTGGGCAGATGCAGCTTTGCTGGGACAACTGGAAGGTCACCAAGCCTTGAGGTCAGGATAAGAGGCAATGCCAGTGCCTGCCTCCCAACCCTGTGCATACTACTGCCAGAGACTGAGAATGCCAAACTCACTGCCACTCTGCCCTGGGCCGCTGGTTATCTCCAGCATCAGTCGGCCTGTGGGCAGAAGCAAGTCACAGCACAGCTCCAGTGCAGGCAGGGTGTGGGTGGAGGTGTGGGTGGAGGCAGCAGTCCCTGCCCTATCTGGCAGCCTCTGGGATTAGTTGTACGGCACTGGGAGCAGTGCCTGGGTAGGAACAGATCCACACAGATAAGGCAACCTGAACCCTGGGGACAGCGAGCCAGCTTCATTAATCTCTGTGCATCCAGGTGCTGACGAAGATGCTATTGTCCCCTTTTGCTCCCCAACAGCTCATGTGTGGCCGTCAGTTGTGGCTCACAGAAGGACAAAACCTGCCATGTGCATGGGTGGCATCTCTCTGCCGGAGCTACCGAGTGGCTCCCATGTTCGCCTGGGGACACTGCTGGTACAGGGATGCAACCAGTGCAGGGACACACACCTGCATGGGGACAGCGCTGGTACAGACATCCACAGCCAGTGCGAGGCCCCACAGCCAGTACAGAGAGCAAAGGACGGTGCAGGGACATGCAGCCAGGATGGAGACCACCAGCAGCATGGGGACAGGCAGCCAGGCTGGGGACCCTGCCAGTCCAAGGGCACAACGCAAGGGATGGAGACCCATGGACAGTGTGGGGACACATAGCCAGGCATGGGGTCACATACAGGGGGACCCTGTAGAGCCCTGGGGCACAGTGATGCTGCAGGGCAGATGATGACCAGCAGTATTGCCCACCCCTCTGATGGCCTGGGCCTCATCCTCACATCCCATCCCAGCCTCCAGCTCTCCAGCTGCGGTAAGCAAAAGGGTCTGGCACCGTGCAGGCACATTGAAGGAGAGAAGCACCACCAGGTCACTGCCTGCATCCCCATCGCTGGCATGCCGCAGGCTGCTCGGGGACGGGTGCAGTGCAGCGCTCCCCATCCCATTAGCTCTGGCATGAAAGCACCCCCCGCGGCCGCAGCCGGGCCTGGCCATGATCTCCACTTCCAGGTAAACAGATGAGGCAAGCGGCTTGCCTTCCCTCCCTGCCCGGCAGCCCCAGCCGCACAGACCCACCATTCAGCCCCACCGCCCCGCACAAACCCCCAGTGTTCGGGAGAGGGCTCACGCTCCCCTGGGAGCATCGGGGGGGGGGACACATTGCGGCCGGGCGGTTGACACCCAGCCAGGCTGGAGCAGGGCCAGTGGGTGCAGAAAGAGCCACTGTGTTTTGGCTGGCTCCTGCCACGCTGGGGTGGGGGCAGAAAGAGCCCCTTGTGCATGCGGGACCCCAGGGATGTCCCCGCGGCTCGGCCACATCCAGGGTCCCACCAGGCTGTGGCGGTGGTCACTGGTGGGTCTGTGGGGAGGGGGTGGGGAGCTGAGGGTAGGAGCCTGAAGGAATGAGGGGGCTGGAAGTGGCAAGTGGGGGAGCTCAGCGAATGCACCAGCATGCACCGTGCTGCCGCTGCCCTGCTGCTATCCAAAAGATTTGCAAACCCAGACTACGGGAGACAAAAGCAGTGAGAGGGGATTGACAAGGGACACATTCAAGTGGTGGCAGAGGTAGGAGCAGGAGGCAACTTTCCCTGGGAGTCACCCTATGAGCATCCTTCCCAGCTGGTTGGAAGAGTGGGTGCACTCCCAGCGTGTTCGCCCCGCACTCCCGCATGGCCTCTGCCAGTGCAGACTGCAGGTCACCCACTGGAAGTATGCCTGTGGCACTTCTCAGCAGGACCAAGTCAGGCACTTGCAAGGATGAGAGGAGGATGCCAGGTCTTGCCCCCCAGGGCTATTCTCCACCTCCAGCCCCCTGACCCTCTCTCTCCCTAGGCTTTCCTTGGCACTTACAAGGGTGTCTGTCCTGTAGCATGGCCTGGGATGCTCTGGCCGCAGCAGGGCTCAGGGGGCTGCCCATCCCTCTGGGGAGCCTGGCACCAAGCTGAGTGC
Source organism: Ibycter americanus (assembly GCA_035590275.1). Lineage (NCBI taxonomy): Eukaryota > Metazoa > Chordata > Aves > Falconiformes > Falconidae > Ibycter > Ibycter americanus. Next base: position 25,202,737 of record JAVJGI010000032.1, read on the forward strand.
ATCCCTGGGGGGCCTGGCTGAAGGGGAGAGGGGAAAGCAGGAGGCAGAGCCACGATGCTCCAGCATCCCAGCTGCCTCCGTCATCGACAAGTGGCCATCAGTGCCTTTGCTGGGGATGATGTCCCCTCTTCCATGCCTGGTACCTTCCTCCCTTGCTGCTCCCCTGAGAAGGTGTCTTTCTTTCCCAAGGAGCACAGAGAAAGCATTTTCCACCACAGCAGATGAAAATGGATTCGCAATCCAATTTTACCCTAGTACCACTTCAGTGATTTTGATGGAGCCACTCTAGATGGGTGCTGGTTTGAGCCAGAGGACAGCTGTTGCAGCTTCATAGACCAGGGGTTTCTTATCTGTGTCACCTTTGATTACTGTAATTGAAATCCTGCTCTGATCTGAGCCATGCCTGAACGTTTCTGCTGCCTGTGCGGCTCTCAGCTCAAACGGCAAAATGATGTTAATAGATTTTAAAGCCAGGCAAGGCCTGTGAGAGCATTTCTGCCTGACCTCCCGCATAGCAGCCGACAGTCACTGCTTACCCGGGTTCCACGCTCAGCTGCTGGCACAGCCCTGCCATCCCCCCTGTGACTCATTTTCCCTCCTGGAAGCACAAATCCTGCCTTTCCCCAGAGCAGCCCATGTGTGCATGCTGGGCAGCCTGCCTTCTCCCACCCCTTCGGAGAAAGACCAGGATGCTTTCAAGGAAGGCAGGGTCCAGGGGTGCCAGTGGCATCTCAGAGGGATCAGCTGCCCTTTAGCCCTCCTGCTCCAGCATGAAATCCCCTGTGGACAGCACTGGCCTTTTCTGACATCTCCTGACCAAAAGGGCAGCAAGGCAACATGCCTCTGCCCGTCTGCTGCCAGACAGGCTGCAGGGGACAGAAATGCCACCGCACAGGACAGGATGCTCCTGGCTTTGGTGCCAAGCTGGAAAACCGGCTGTGGCTGGCAGTGTGACCGGTGCTTTGTCACCCTCCCCATCTTCTTTTGTGAAGTCGCCGGTGGTGTTTAGTGACAGTCACTGCAGCAGAAAGAGTGACTGCAGCCCAGACAGCATCTGAGGGCAGGAGCCGAGAGGACACGTGTGCTGGCACGCACGCTCCTGCAGTTTGGCTCAGCGAGCAGCCGGCACGAGGAGCGAGCCAGCCCTGGTCGGGCTGTGACAGCAAAGCCGGTGGCTCCATCTGGGATGGGGAGGGTTTGCTCAGCCAGCGTGGTCTCTGGGAGCTGCCCTCAGGAGCAGGCAGGGGCATCCCAGGTGCAAAGCCCCATCCATCGAGCCCTGCAAGCCCCGAGGGCCAAACCCCGGCCATGCCAGACAACCCCTTGAACCCCCAGGTTTTCCAGCCCAACAGCTTCCATGGCCATACAGCTGAGAGCTGGCACAGTGGCCTGGGCTTGCACCAGTGAGGGTCTGACAGAGCCATCCCAAAACTTCATATGCCAGCAGAAAGAGAAGGCGGCTGGCCAGATGGCAGGGCCCCAGCACCCCGCCGCCGGCACACACGGAGGCTCCCTCTGAATCCCGGCTGGCCGAGCCGCAGCATTTCCTCTCCGGCAGTGAAACCCCTGGTGGGTCATGGGCCGGCAGCACACACAATGCTTGGGGTTATCCAGCCCGTTATCAGCTCCGGCCACGCGGTGCAGGGAGGAAAAGGGTTTCAATCCCAGCCGAGCCACGTTTCCGTCGGGAGCCATTCCCCCTGTCATGGGGGAGGGCTGGACCATGCCATGCTTTGACACCAGGACTGATGGAGCAGGGCTGTGACTGCCACGGGGAGAGCGGGTCCATGGGACTGTCACCCTGTATTACCGGTGGCATTGCCAGTGTCCCTCCTTGTGCCAGGGAAGCTGCCGGTCTCTGAGCAGTGCAGTTGCTCCTGCCCAGCTTTGCGTGGCGGCACTGTGCCATGGGCTGGGCACGGCCACCTGCAGAGCTTGGGGATGGAACAGAGCTGGTGACCCCTGGGAAAGGGGCTGCCACCAGGGCGTATGGCAAAGGTCTAGGCTGGCTGAAACATCCTTTGCGGGATGTCACTGCTCCCAGCCTCAGGGAAGCATCTGGGAGCCCTGGCATGCCAGGAAAATGCCTGCCTGGAGCAGTAGAGACAACCTGAGAAACCCCACTCGCAAAGACCACCTCTGCCAGCCAGAAGGGGAAACTGAGGCACGAGGTGATGCTGAGGGAGGCTTCTCGCTCCCTTGTGCCTGGACTGCCGTGGGACATGCTTCCCAGGGCTGTCCCAGCCACTTAAAGCCACTGAAGGAAGGGTACTACGGCACAGGGTTGCTCCTAATTCCTCAGCCCAAAATCAGAAGGTGAGGGTACGCCCCGGCCCTGGCTCCCTCAGCAACGAGCACAGGGCAGGCAGGGGAGCTGGCAGAGGCACTGGCAAAGGCTGGGCTTGCCACGATCCCCTCCTGCTCCATGATTAATTGAACATAGTCTAAAATTAGCTATGGAGGCAGCATCCCTGGGGTCTCCCAGCAGCATCCCACTGCCCGCCAGCTGCCTGCAAGTGGGTCAGGCAGCAGCTGCCTCCCAGCTGGGCACCCTGGGTGCTTGGGGGATCCCGTCCTCTGCTGCAAGCATCGCTCCCTGCTCTGCAGCACGGCTCTGCACCTCTCGCCTCCCCACTGCTGCCCATCTCGGAGGCATTTCCCTTTCCAAATTCACCGGGCTGGGGTGCATTATGGCCAGAGCATCTGGGGAGGCACAAGGCCACCTTCTGGGATGGCAGGAGTGTGGATCCCTGTCATGTTCCTCCCTGTGCCTTCGGGGATCTGTTATTTTTAGCTGCTCTCCCTATCTCACAGAAGCTCTGTCTCTCTCTTCCCTACCACCCTTTCCCCGGTGTTAATTTGTTTTCTCTGTATTATTTGCAGATCAGGGAAGTCAGAACCAGTTGTCTCAGTACAGGGGACCACTCAGCCGTGACCTCCCCATGCTGCCCTCTACCCAGGGGTATTTGTTTGGGGTTTTTTCCTGGCTGTCTTTAACTCCCATCGGCAGCCCCAAGGGGATGAAACACCAAGGGGTAACACAGACCAGAAGCACCCTGAGGTCAATGTGCCAGGCCAGGTGGTGGGATGCTGCGGCTGCACAGGGATGCTCCCATGCTGGCAGGGCAGTGCCTGGACACAGCCCCCAGCATCCTGGCCAGGCAGGGGTCTGCATCCTCCAGGCTGGCCCCTCCTGGCAAGCTCTCTGCTCCCTCCTGACACCCTGCACATCCGAGTCTGCTATCTCCACGATGACACACTGACATCCAAGCTGGGGAAAGTGAGAGGATGGGCTTTTCCCTTGGATTCAGAGGGCAGCAAACAGGAAAACAGTTAATTAAAAACTTCAAAGCCAGATGCTTCTAATTTGGTTTAACGTGGCAGTCCTTCTTGGCGGCGATGCTGTCAGAGGTGCCTGCGTGGGGCTCAGACTGGGAAGCGCCCAGTGTGTCACACCACAGGATGTCACCCACCACCAGCACCACCGCAGCCCTGTGGTCTCCATCCCTGCTGAGCACGGGGGTGTGGGGTGCCACGGTGCTGGGCTCAGGGCCGGGCCTCTGGGGACAGACCCACACCAGGGACCGGATTTTGGAGCTGCTGGGAGAATGACTCAGTGGGGAGGCCATGCCTCGGCTTCCCTGTGGCACAGGGCTGCCAAACCTGCTCACTGGGAATATTTTCAAGGCGCTTGGGCTGGGTGCTGGAGCCCAGTCCGCACCTGCTGGCACTATATCACTGCCCTTCGTAAAGCCGGGCAGGCCTGGGGGTCCTGGGGAGCAGGGGATGCCTGCCTTTAGCAGGGCCCAGCAAAACAGTGGCCCCTGTTCTGGGGTGAGGAGGGGACCCTGGCATTGTCCTGTCCCCTCCAGCCACTGCTCTGAAGGAAGAAGGAGGCATCTCTCTTGTTCGATTCTCACTCTTTTCCCCAAAAGGAGCTCAAATCCTCTCATTTTCTCCAGAAACCTACACCACAGGACAGCAATGCTCCTGCTTGCCATTCCCTGCTGCCTTTCCCTGCCTCCCGCCCCTGATTTTGGGGTTTGGGGTTCGGGGTTCTTTTGGTTTTTTGTTGTGGTGGTGGTGGTTTTTTTTCCAGAATTCTGTGCTGCATGGTGAGTAAAGGCATCCTGCTGTCTGAGGGCTAACGGCTTGCTAGAGAGATAATAAAGCAAAGGGGAGTAAATTAAAGTGGCTATAAATAGCACCAGGAGAGGAAAAGGAGATGAAGTCATCTTCCTTCAGCTGAGCTGGTATTTGCATCACTTCTTCCCTTTGCCTTCCCCTGCCCCCTCACCCCGCTCAGGAAATGGCCCCCTGGTCTCTGGGGTCCTGCTGTGGGGCTCTGTGTGCCCCCTGGGTCCTCACGGGGCTGGGGAATGTCCCCATGCCCCTGGGCTGGGGGTGGCTGCCCAGTGCTGGGAGTTTGCTGCAGAGCACAGCAAGGTGGCCTGGATGCAGTCACTCAGCCCCAGGCTCTGTCTCAGCTTTGCCACGGACCTGGGGCATTGCCCAGTGCAAACCAGTTCATGGCCCCATGCAGACCAGCACCTCCAGCATGACTCCAATGCTGCATCCCACGGTCACCAGGAATACCCTTCAGAAGACTTCACAGATCCATCCCATGCCGTTCCCCTTTGCAGCCCACCCATGGGCCGCTGCAGAGAGCCCCCAGGAGTAGTGCCAGCAGGAAGGGATGCCACAACCTCAACAGCAGCAAATCCACCCAAGGAAGCCCCTCCAGGAACCAGATTTTGTAATTTACATTTTTATTCTTGAAGATTTTCACATCTAAGCCTCCACCATCAGCCCTAGGACACATGGGAGAGAACGGACCCCGACCCCACAGGAGCCTCCCAAGGGCTAGCAGCCAGCTTCGGACCTCACCTAAAACATGACCCTCACTGCCAAGGCAGCCACTGTCCCTGCAGCCCCCGAGCAGCCCCCAAAAGCCCCCAGCTGTGCGCTTGCACGAGGTATATTTACGCCTGAGTCAGAATGAGGTCACACTGCGGTTTCCTCCGTGTCAGCTACTGACTCCTATTCCTGTGCTATGCACACACACCCGCCGTGTTATTGCAGGGTATTTATAGCTATTTTACATGTATAATTATAAAACCACAACTCCACACATGCACAAAAATAATCACAGTGCCAGGACATGGGGGAGTGGGGCCAGGGCAATGGGAGCAGGGCCGGGGCACGGACCCATCGCTAATAATAATTCTTTGCACTTTATATATAGCCCCTTTCATCCGCAGCTCTCAAAAACACTTTGCAGGCTTTTAATTAAGCTTCCCAACATCCTAATGTGATGACAGCCAAGTAATAATATCCTCGCTTTTAGGTAAGAAGGGAGGGGAGGTGGCAGGACTTGTCTGAAGTCCCACAGCGAAGTAGCCGGTGGGGCAGCGAGCCCAGGCGCCACGTGCCCTGCCCCACAGTTGTGGGGTGCCCACGTGGGGACATGCCTATAGGGGAGATTTTTAACCCAGAAAGGAGATGAGGACCCCAGGATCCTGCCCAACCCCTCCGCTCAGTTTGGGGTGGGGGCAATTTTTGACAGCACGGGGTCTGGGGACGGCAGCAGGGACCCCAGGGAGCACTGGGCTGCAGCTACCCAACATCTCGATCAGTGGGTGGAAGAGACACATGGATCTCTGCAGACTTGTGGGCGAGAGCTCGGGGGAGAGCAATAAATAAGATGACAGGTCTGAAAGGGCTGATTTATGAGAAATATTAAGAGTCGTAATCCTGCCTGGCCTGGCCGCCCCCCAGGGAAGCAGGGTGATGACAAGGACCCAGACACATCACAAAGAGACAGGATTCACTGGGACCAACGCTGACAGATCTCCAAGCAGGAGGGCTGGAAACAGTTGTCCCTCCTGGGGGTCTAGGCAGCTCAGTGCAGGGACACATATGGATCTCAGTGGCTGCCTGGAGATGGGATTCCACAGGAACGGATCTCTGTGGTCCTCCAGGTATGTGGCTTGTGCTCCACTGAGCACCCTTCCTCCCTTCCATATACATCCCTGCCTGGATGGACCACTTGCCTCCTGTCCTTAGAGTGCTGCAGGGGGCACAAGGGGCACGCACTTCGGTTCTGGACACCCATGGGACATGAGATGTCACCAAACAAGAGGGACATGACAGGAGAAGGTGTCCAGCAGCAGGCTGGGACTTCAACCACCAGGGCAGAAGAGCAAAGAGGTGCTGGTAATAAAAGGGGCAGAACCGCAGTGCTGGGGGGTGAAGGCCAGGTGCGGTCATTCACATCTGCAGAAAAACACACACTCCCAGCTTCTTTCTCACTTATGGAAAGGTGGGGGACAAGTGCCCATCCTGGGGATGCCCCACGGGGGAAGAAGAAATGCATCAATGGACACAGTGCAATTCCGCACACAGGAAAACTAAATGCAAGTCAAAAATCATAAACCTGGATTTGATCCCTTAGCAAGCACCATCCTGTCATTTTATAGTTGTGTCAATATTTTTTTCTTCCCAGACTGCAGCCAGATCCCTGCTCACTGAAACAAGCTGCACAGCTGCCCACGACCGAGAGCACCCACACCTACCAAGCCCACAAAACAGGAGAGCAGGACCCGCTTGCACCACACTGGGACCAAAGAGCAGCGACACGGACATTAAGCAAGAAAACAGCTGCAAACCTTCTGAGGGTCTGCAAAGAAATGCCCCAAAGCCAGTCTCCCTGAAGAGAAAGGAGGGAGGGAAATGGGAACAGCATGCCTGGCCAGGGAGCCAGCGCAGCCTGGGCACTGCCACAGGGACATCGGTACTTTCCCGTCACCACAGAGGCCACCAAAACCGCCTTGTGACCTGCTGTTATTGCCTCCCCGAATTTCACTCCCACTGCCACCTCTCCACCACCAGCTGGGCATCTCTTACCGGGGGCTGCTGGCACCTCCGCTGCCTCGCCGGCCACGATGAGGGACTCCAGGATCTTTGTGCGGAGCTCAGGGCTCACCTCAGTGCTGCAGGGAGAAGGCAGGGTCCATGAGGGTGCCAGCAGCTCAGTCCCTCCAGAGACCCCCACGGCCCTGGGACAGCCTGCTGCCCTGGTGGATCTCCTGTGGGACCGGGGCAATGCTGCATATCCCAGACCCATGTGTGGCATCACACCTGGTCACCATCAGAATAGGCACAATGTCAGAGCATCAGCTGGGATGGGGGCTCTCAGGTCTGGCCACCCCCATTGGAAAACCCCGGGGCTGAGCCACTGGTGGGCTGACATCCCACAAAAGTAGCTTAACTGGGGGCCAGTGTGCCCGTGTCTGGCTACGGGCACCCTGCTCTCGCCCACCCCATCCCGTGTGTGGCAGGGGCACCTCACCTGGCTGCCGCGGGACGGAGAAGCAGCTCCCCAAAGAGCTCCCCAAGGAGCCGGGGTGAGAGATGGCTCCTGCGGGTGCCCTGGCAGATACGGCAGAAGTGACGGGTGAGCTGGCGCAGGAGCAGTGCCTGGGGCTGTGGCAGGGCTGGGGGGGCCAGCAGGGCTCTGGCTCGCTGGCCACACTCCTCCAGGCCAGGGGTCTCTGCAGCAGAGGGGAAACAGGAGAAGAAAGTTCAGTCTGGGAGGTTGGGGCATCCCCCTGCCTCTCACGGGAGCCCAGCACTTGCCAGCACACATGGCATGACCTGCGGCAGGTCTCTACTCCCTGCAGAGCCCCAGAAACCCCTGACCTCAACCTCTCCCCCAGAAGCCATGACTGCTGCTTTGCAGCCCATCCCTTCCCACAGATGGGTTGTGGGACCTGTGGGTACCCCAGGGAGCACAAGGGCACACAGAGGCGATGCCCTGGGGTTCTCAGGCACCTCTCACTGGAGGCTGCCAGCCCCATTTACTCACTCACACCACCCCAGATCAGACTGTAGGGTGACTTTAGCACATTCCCCCTCTCAGCATAGCCAGAGAGGGAGGGAAGATGGAGAGCTGAGCTGCTCACCTAGCAGAGATAGTGTCTAAACACCCCTTGCTGCTGCTCCAACAGAGAACAGCAAGAGCCTTGCCCTGGTGCACAGCAAAGCCACAGAAAAGGCAGAGGAAAGCAGAGGTGGGGAAATGGGCAGCAGCTGGAAGATCTGCTGAATTTAAAGGCTCAGCCTTCCCCGGGGAAAAAAAAAGCAAGCTGGGAGAGATAAGGTTTTTTAGGTGAAAAAAAGCTGCACCTGAGCTGAGAGCTACAGGCACGGCTGTAGCAAGGTCCCTGCAGTCCTCCCAGCGTGGTCCTTCTTGCTCCCTGAAACGCAGCAGCAGGGAGGGCTGACTGGGGGACAGCTACTTCCAGTGATAGCTGAGTTGCCCATGTGAATAAAAGCAGGTACCTAATGGTGTTGCACATCATAGAGATACTGCCAGAACCCCCCTCACAGGTACCCCCAGCAGCCCACAGCCCTGAGATGTTCCCACCAGTGTCCCTGGTGCCCTCTGGTAGCCTTGGCCAGGGCTCCCCAGTCTTGTGAGCTGTGAGCTCAGCGGCCTGGGACTGTGGTCCTGCCCTGGGTACGGGAAACAGCTGCTGTCCAGCCATCATCCCCTCCTTGGCCTGGCCCTTTCATCTGCAGGGAACGGGGAGCTCCCCAGGGCTGTGTTGCTCTCAGCCAGCTTCAAAGCCCAGTTTGGCTGGGGGCTGACTCAGCTCCCCGTGGCTCTGCACCAGGGCTGAGGCTTGGCTGATGCCCAGCTGGCTCGTCTGTCCTTGGGGCTGGGGTGTGCCAGAGCCAGGGGGGTGGGAGGTCCAGGATCCCCTCCGAAACAGGGATGGCAATGGGGTGCTTGTGTGCCCCCAAATCCAACAAGTTGCTCCCGCAGGATGTTCGGCTTTGCTCCAGGCTTCCCCTACCCAGTCGGCTGCTTTTTGCACCCAAGGGATGCTGCAGGAGGAAGGTCTGCAGCCGGCGGGGGAATCTGGGGATGTTTTCCACCTCACAGCCTCGAGTAGGGCAGAAGGAGCCTGCTTGCAAGGCACACTGCCAAAAACCAGTACCATCTCCTGAAAGACTTGGGGTTTTTAATTTTTTTTTAAAGCTCCAGAGAAATCCCCATCAGTTTCGCCTCCGTTCCTGCCCCCCCTTGTCCTCCTGCACCCATTGTGCCAGGAGCAGAGCCCGCTCCGGCACAGGCTGCGGGGAAAGGCGCTTCCCTTTGAAGTCACTTAACGAGGCAACCCAGCTAATTGCTTCCTAATTGCGTTTTTATCCTTGGAAGGGAGGCAGCCTTTGATTTCTCCTCTCTCTGATGGGTGAGGAGAAGGCATCGTATTGGTGCCGCTGGCCCCGGGGGTATTTCTGCTGTCTCTGTGTCTCTGCGCAGGGCAGGGAGGACAGGGTCTAAGTTATCCCTCATCTCCATGAGTCCCTCCTGCCTTGCAGGAGGCCACGAAGGTCCTGTGGCCTTTTCCCACCTGGACATAGTAGGAAAGGGTTACGCTGGTCTGGCTGTGGGTGATCTTTTAGTGTCTCTTAAGGCAGCCAAGAGCATGATCTGCCCAGGCACTAATCTGGCTTAGGATGGGGAGGCGATGCATGGGGATGGAGGATACCACAGTGACTGGCAGCAAGACCAGAGCTGCTATGAAAGGGGAAATCCTGGTTTCAAAGGTGGCAAGGGGTTCAGGTCCTATTCAACACAGTGAGGGCTTCATGTGTGCCTGGTGATGCCTGCAGGGCCTTGGGCTGCCAGGGGGGGCTGAGTGGCTCTGCAAGGACCCATTTGAAATGGGTTTTGGTCCACGCTCCCTGTTGGGATGGACTGTGGACTCTCCTGACCTGGATACGAGCCCTGCCTTGTTTATTTGAAAAAATATCAAATAAAACCAAAACCTTGATGGTCTTGTACATTTGCACAGAGGCTGGAAAGCTTGCAGGGATCTAAAGGCACTTCCTAACGGCACTAAGCTGAAAAAGCAGAGAATTTTCTATGCCCATATAAAGCCAAGAGTTAACAAGATTACAGTAAAAAATTCCCAGGCAGCAGAGCCAAAATATTATAATAATGCTTTCTTCTGGGGCCAGCATCACCCAGCCTTGGCAGCCGCCCATCCTGGCAGGCAGCACCTCCTCCTCCACGCACTGCAGCGGGAGAGGACCATGCTGCAGCAGGGGTGAAGCTGCCCACTGGGTCTCCCCTTCATTTTCCTGGTGCATCTCCCAAAAGTTGCTGTGCCACTCCAGCACAGGGGATGTTGCCAGTGGTCCTTCTCAGGATCTGCCCTTAATGGAGCATCAGGCAGGGGATGGGGTCAGGAGCTGCCCTGGAGATGCTGGGGAACCTTTCTAGGGGCTTCCCAAAGCTCCTCTAGCCCCACAAAGTTCCTGGGTGAGGCAGCAGCCCAACTGTGCTTACCTTGAGCCATGTGGACCAATTCATTGTAGAGAGCTGGAGGGATGAGGGGTGATGGGAGTTCTTGGAGGTACCACTTCAGGGCGTCTGCCAGCGTCTGGGCATCGTACAGGTCCATGTCCACAGCTGAGGCATCTGCAGAGAGAGACCCAACGGGAGTCCTTAGACCGTGGTGCTGCCCCTCTGGTGCAGAGCTCAAGCTCCTCCATCCCTGTAGGCCTTCCTCCCTTCCTCTGGACATGGATACCAATTTCTTCACCCATGCCCTCATCTCTCAGGTGTGGCAGCCCATGATTTCACTGCCAACCCCTGCCTCTAGCAAATATTCCTGTCCCAGTTTCCACTGACCCTGAGTTCCATGTGCCCACGGAGAGCACAAGGCAGCATCTCTGCTTTGTGTGCCCTATACATCCAGGTTGGGGGGCAGGAGCTTTCACCATCCCACTGGCATCCCACTGCAGGATATAACCCATGGGATGGGCTGAGCAGCTGCCCCAGGAACCCACTAGCCATCAGGGCCAGGCACTATGTGCCAACCTCAGCCCTGGAGGAACTGCTTGGAAAAACGCATCCATGGAATGGGGTTATGGCTCCCAGGCAGTGCATGTTGCTAGAGGCCCACATCATCCCTCAGAAAGCCTGAAATGCTGTGGATGTGCCCCAAATGGTGTCAGCGTATCCCAGCTGGCATCGCTTCTCCCATCTCCAAAAGGCAGCGGCCCCAGGGGAAGAGGTGAAGGATGCTCCAGGGACCAGGGCTCTGGACAGGGACAGCACTCCCAGCAGAAATGTCCCACGGTCTGTCAGGGATGTGTCTGTCTGGGCCGGGTGGCCGGGCTGGCATGGGGACATTGCTTCACCAGGGCCCAGGGGGAAAAGCCCTTTCAGCACCCTGTGATATTGCCTCATGCATTTGTCTTGGAGTTCTCTCAGCCCAGCCGAGCCGGGAGGTGGCTGCCGGAACGATGATGGTCCCTTTTGCAAAGATCTGGATGTTTCAAAATCTGGCTTTGATTCGAACTGGAGCCAAACACAATGTTTTGAAATTCTCCTTGTAGGAGAAATCTGGGGAGGGGGTGGGGGGCAAAGGGGAATAATAAAAAACCCCAAGATATTAGGGGTCGTTTGAGATGGTTCGTTTGTAGAAACTAAATTTCTCATTTCTTCTAAATGAGAATATTGAAAAAAAAGCAAATTTTACACTTTCTTAAAGATGATGTGTCAGGTCTCAAATGGCCCAGTGTGTTGTGACTGAGAAGTAGATGCTGGACTTGCCCTGCCCTGGGCTCCCTTCCCCTCCCCTGTCCAGGTCTTTACCTCTAAATGCAGCTTTACTGAAATTGTTGCCATTTTGGGAGATGCTCCATCTCCCAGCCCAACATTTTCCAGCAGAAAATGCCTTGAGTCTCCAACCATTTCAGCTGACTGTGTGTGGCCGCACTTCCTTCTGCGGTGATAAAGCCAAAAGAGCGGAGAAAAGCTATTTCCTAAGGGAAGGCTTTGGAGGCAGCTAGCCAGCAGGGCTGGGATGGGGAGCAGCACCCCGACGCTTGGGAAAGGCTGGTTTTGGGCATCTTGACCTTGATTTCATCTCCTTGGGGTGTCCCCACCATGGGCCAGGCTGCCCAGGAGCCTGCCCACCTCCTCCCCTGCCTGCTCAGGGACAAGAAGCCGTGGGGGGTCCCTTATGAACAGTGCCTGCCATTTGGCTTGGAGACCAGAGAGAAAACAGATTGACCAATGCCCAAAGCAAAGCCTTTGACCCAGCCATTGGAGACGCTACCTCATTTTCAGGAGCAAGCACCAGGCCTGGGAACCACGTCCCGGGGCAGTGTGGGGACAGCCGGGAGAGATGCCATCGTGCTGCTGTGGGCAGCTGTCCAGCGTGGCCAAACGCAACCCGGGGCAAAGGTGGGTGCTCGCTTTCTGGCACCCCCCAATGTCACAGCATCACCCCATGGGCCACTCTGCCCTCGACATCCTCGAGGCGGGCAGGGCTGTGCCAGCTCTTGCCTGCTGCACCCCAGCCCCATGCTGGTCCGTGCTGATCCTCCCATCTCCCAGCCACACTTCTGTACCTTCTCAGCTGGCCAAAAGTGTTATTTCTACTGGGGTTTGCAGGGGAATGACAGCCAATTCCCCATTTTTGCTAACACTTGCCCTGCAGAAATGAGCTGTCAGGTTGGCTCCAGCTGGGTAGGGGGAGGAGAGCGGGGTCAGGGATGCCACAAGATGTTTCAACCCCCATTTTGGGCTGAAACCCCGCAGTGTGTGGCTAAAACCCAGGGATGCTGCTGGGGGGTCTCGGAGTCTTGTTGCTTGGGCAAGCAGCTGCATTGCAGACAGCTGCTCCCATCAGTGGGATACACCAGGCAAACCCCAAACTCCTCACCCAGGGCAAGCCTGGCTGCTCTCCCCTGCCCGCCGCCGAGGTTTCTGCAGGGACCTGTCACTGGCCTTAAGGATGCTGGTGCGGATTGGGGAGAGCAGCCGCAAGCTGTTTCTGTGCAGGGAAGGGGCTGCTGCCGGGCGCTGGCCCCAGGCGATCAGCCCCAGGCTCTACCGTGGCCTAATTAGCTCGTTTGCATCATTAGGCATGGGCTTGGGGGGGTGTTCAAAGGGAAGGCTCAGCCGGTTTCAAAGCAAGACTCAAAAACAGCTTTACACCCAGAGAGGCATGATGGGGAGACAGGGGGATTCACACCCTGCTAGAGGGACTGATTGCTGATGGCACCATTTTCCTTGGCATGTTGGCTAGAAATATTCATTAGTCTGTTGCCCCCATCCTCCTAGAGATGCAGTGGCATCCTCCTGCCTCAGCTCCCCTCCTTCCCCTGCAGCCACCATGGTGAGCTGGGCTCCCCATTAGGCTGAGAGCACAGCTGGGGGGTGCTTTGAGCTGCTCCCTGGCACCAGCTGCACCCCAGCAGCCTGGGGAGGCTGGGGAAGGGTTAACCCTGGAGACTTCCTAACCAATTACTGCCGCCTGACCCCACGATGCTGCCTCTCCTTATCAGAGGGAGATGATAACCAGCTATAAGAAGTTAATGATGCTGCAGGATGAGTCAATGCTCTCCCGCTGCTCTCCAGATGTTCCCATCCCTTCCCCACAGGAATGACAGAGGGATTCCATTTGCCTGCCACAAATAGAAGGAAAATACCCCAAAACCCCAATCTCAACCCTACACCAACCCCCTCCAGCACACAACCTGCTTGCTGACCTGCCAGCAGAGCAAGCAAGCAGCCAGGGACCAGTGGAGACCGTCCGCTGCCCATGGGGGATGAAAAGCAGGAATAAACTTGGGGCTGGGGAGGGGGTGCATGGGATGATCACTGGCTCAGAGGGAAAAGCAATGGGTACTCCCAGTCTCCTCCTGCCAGGATGCCAGACTCCTCATCCCAGCAGAGGCAGAGGGGTGACAGGGCTTTGGGCTGAGTCAGGCTGGGCAGGAAGCAGCAGGACCTCTCCCAGCAGCTGCAGCCAGTCGGGGAGGCGTGAGTAAGCCTGGAGTTTCGGTAAATGTGGAGGATGTTTAGCCAAGAGGTGGCATGGAGGAGGCGGCGGTGTTGTTTTGAAGATGAGGCTTGAGCAGGTAACCAGCTGTCCCCTGTGTGTGGCCACAGGTGACAGCTGCACCCACATCCCCGGCCAGCGTGTGGGTGACAGGGTGCAGACTGCCCAGCACCCATGGCCCCTCTGGCAGCAGGGTGCAGAATGGAGTCCTACAGCTAAGCTGGACCTTGGCCACCAGGTGTGGCAGCAGTGTGATGCTCTTGGGTGCATGGTCCCCATGGTAGAGGGGCACCCAGACTACCCATACCTGGGGCTGACTTAAATACTGACTTGGGAGTTTCCCTACCCCTTCCAGACCTGTTAGGTTTAACCATCAGCTGGTGCTGCAGGGATGTCCTTGTGTCCAGTCCTGGGGGCTATAACTTCCCATCTGCACGGATGCTGCCTGCACAAGGACCTGTACATCCCCCAGACCTGAGCAGGCATTTGAGGCATCCCACAGTGGGGGTTTACTGGAGAACCGTGCACCAGGGAATATTTTCCCAGCTTTGATTCAGTATCATTGTAACATCTCTCAGCCAGCCTGCTGGTACCTTGTGCTGGGGACTTGGTAGCTGCCAGGACACCCCCTGCCCATTCTCAGGAGCTCCTGGCAGTCCCAAACACCCTCCCAGCTGGGTTTCATCTCGGCATACCCTCAGCCTGCACTCAGCCAGGACAGGGGTGCTCGGACCTCCTTTAAAAGGTGCCCAGTGAGGCTGCCTTCCCCCACCTCGGCTTCCTGAGGGCAGTTCCCTTCCTCAGTTTCCCCAGCAGCTACAGGAGGGGACGGCAAAAACGCACCCCCAATTCACCCCAATGGGTCTGGCAGGGACGTCTGCGCTGCTGCAGTTTATTTACCCTTCTTTCATCACCACCAAATATAAGAGATGATCTCATGCCTCTTGTCAGGCTCTGACGATGCAGGGTTTATTTCCACTGCAGGTATAAATAAAATGCAGCATGCAGGCACCCGGGCGCCTTGTGTTTGGGAGTAAAGTCATCATGGTGGGGTTAATAGCTTGGCCAGGGGAAACTAGAGCCCTCAGGGGCATCCAACCCCCTCTGGCATCCCAGGGATGAGGATGGGGAAGGCTTTCTCCCTGGGCATCCACACTGTGATTATGGGGGGAGTGGTGTGAGGCGCCCCAGTCTGCTTTTCATTCCAGCTCAGCCCTTTCTGCCCAGCAGCAGCTCCCAGTAGCCCCAGTGAAGCCCCGGGGCCCACCACTGCTCACTAATCCCCACCGAGACCTGACCTAATTCCCGGGCACGTGAGCGTGTCTCCAGGCAGACTGTTCTGCGCCGAAGCCCGAGATGAAAGCGCGCAGGATGGCAGCGCAGGCATGGCACGCCTGGAGACACCGGCTCCAATCCACCTCCTGCTGCCTCCGGATTCGCCCCGGCACCCCGGGGTGTCGGCAGCTCCTGCCTGGCCCTGCCAGCAACGGAGGCTTTTCCCAGTGCTGCCCGTGCATCTGGGGAAGGGTCTCAGCATTCATGTCTGCAGCTGGACCCCAGAGCCCAGACTGGGGCATTCGTTATCCAAAATGTGGCAGGTTTCAGGGCTTTGGCACTGTTCTGGGTGGGTTCAGCCCCATCTGAGCCATACAGGGCACCCAGGGAGCCATGGGGTGGGGGGCCCTGCACTGTCTCTGTGCCCTGTCCCCCACCAGGGAGGAGGGATGAGGATGCAGACTGTCCCTACCCAGTGGTGGCAAAGCGCTACCTGGCCACTACACATAGGACTTTGCAGCCATCCCCATGCCAAGCCTCCCCCAGCTCTGGTCCCTCAGCTCCGAAGGGCTCCAGCACCCACCACTGGCTCTGCTGCCACTGGCCAGAGAAGGTCCAAAGTTTCGAGGTTCAGTGGCAGCTGTGAGGAGAAAGCTGCCCAGCACATCTCAGCAGGAGAGGGGTGCGGGCAGGACCCCAAGCAAGCATGGGGTGAGAAGACATCACCCCTGGGCACCGAAGGGGCTTGTACACCTCATGCTCACGGGCACTGGGGATTTTGCAGGTGATTTTCCCCATTCCCTGCACTCCAAACAGCCCGAGCCACGCAGAGGGGACAGCAGGAGTGCTGGGGGCTGCAAACCCTTGGGGTCAGCTTGTGGCTCCTGGCATGATGGGCACAGAGATGCCCCCAGGCCATGAAGCAGTCCCGCAGCCAGGCACTGCAGGGAGCACTGGGGGCAGCCAGGATGAGTGCTGCACCCTGCCACTGATGGTTAAAGCTCTACTTTCTTCTTTTTTCTGCCCATACCTCTTTCCCTGCTGCTGCAGCAGGGCTCCTAGCTGGCTGATCACCTGAAACCCTTTGGTGAGTCCCTCCAGTGCACCGTGGGTCTGCAGCTCCTCGTTGAGTTCTTTTTCAGTGCCACCACGTGAGTCTGACTCTCATGTTCATTGATGTCACATGGCCCCGCTCACTCCTCAGGGTATAAGGGTCTGAACTGAGCACCGAGTGTCCTAAAACAATTTTCCTCTGGAGCCAACATGAGCCAGCTGTGAGCCCAACAACCCTTTGGTCCGTGCTTCACCCACCAGCCCTGTTGGCATCTCAGCTGGGTGGCACTGGAGGCACTCGGTTCACTGACACCCCCTGCCCTTTACCTATGAGCTCTGTCTTTACTTGCTTTTTTTTTTTTTCACCTATAAATAACTTTCCTTGCATCATCCAACATGGAAATACCAAGTTTGATGCACAGGCTCTAGCCAGCCATCAAATGCCACCGTCCTGCAGGACATCACCAGCGCCAGGGTGGCAACAGGCTCAGCCCAGGCTGTAAAGCCATGTGGAGCTGCACTGCGTCCAAGTCCACTGTGCCCACAGCCCCATGAGGATGGGAAACCTTCATCCCAAAGTCTGGGTGATGTTTGGCTTGGGGACTGCCCCATCAGGCAGGCTAGGTAAGGGCTCTGAAAGGGCCAGGGGTGGGGAAAGTGTTCACTCAGCACAGCTCAGGTGCCTGTGCTGCCCGGCCCCAGGACACGATGCCCGTGGGATCCCCAGGACAGCCAGGACCACTCTGACCTGCATGGCTCCTTGTCCCCAGAGAAACCTCCTCCCCCCCACCAGAAGTTCAGATGCTCTTTCAGTGTAGCAAATACCCTGTTTTCTCCAACACATCAAGATTTGGGGGTTAGAAAGACAACACCCAAACTTTTCCAGCCTCTGCTCCTTTTTTCTTGCACTCGCTAGCAGTTTTCCTGCCACCACTGCCAAACACCAGTGTGATTTGGGTATTTGCAGGGAAGCTGAAACCCCCGATGGGAATCCAGTTTTCCCCCCAGCCAAGACGCAGTTCGGTTCCAGTCACCACCAGCCCCGGCTCTGATTTCTCTCTGTTCCCCAAGATGAAGCGTGACTTTTGCAGGCGGGCTGCTGGCAGAGATGGGGTGCTGGAGGGGTGGACCATCAGGAGCTTGGGAGGAAGAGAAACATGACCCTCGCCTCTGCTGTCTCTCGCATGGGGCCTGCAAACTCTCATTTCTTGGCAGGGATGTTTTACTCCACCAAATGCAATGAAAGGGCCTGTATGGGAGCCAAAGCAGAGATGCTCTCCTGCCCTCCCCAGCCCAGTATGGGCTCCAGCAGCGCCCTGGGGAAGCACTGCTGGGTCTCTGGTCCGCAGAAGGCTGCAGGGGGAGCAGGCTGCCAAGCCTGGGGTCTGCTGGGATGTTTGGCCCTGACAGGAACACCATCCCTGTCCTGTTTGCAGAGCATCCCTCTGGCAGGGCTGAGCATCAGCCCCTTCAGCTGAGAGCTAGCAAATGTGTGGCATGTTCTACCCCCTCCAGCCAGCTCTGGGGAGCTCCAGCTTTGCCCAGCTCAGTGTTGGCGAGCACATGGGGCAGCCCCCTGAGTTGCCAAATAAAAGAGCTTATTTAGGTCCTAGAGGAGACAGGGGACTTGGGAGCATCAAGTCACACAGGGCTCTTAGGGATTTTCAGGGCTTTCAAGTGGTTTGAAAACCATGATGTCATTTCCCTGCCCGGTGCTGGGTCCTGCTGTGGGAGATGAAAATCTGGACAGACCCAGCAGCTGCTCAGAGCTCCACAGGCTCTGTTGAAGCCAGTGGATTTTGCCCCTGTGCTGGGGGGGTCTCCCGAGGCTGGGCAGGATTTTGGTAGAGCCTGCTGCGGTGCTGCCGGGGAGCCCTGTGCCTGCCAGGGATGCTGCACCGGCTGTGCAGGGAGAACCGAGGACCCGTAGCTCCTGCGTGCTCAGAAAGCAAAGCATCCTGCTGATGCTGTTGTTGCTGCCCCTGCCCAGCCTGGGCATCCATGCCCAGGGCAGCCGGGGCCGTGGGGATTGCTCTCCGCATGCCTTCACCTCCTCCTGAGAGCAGCCGGGAAATGTGGGCCAGGGGACACGGCCGTGCAAAAGGGCACCCGGCTCCTGCCGTCCCCAGACGGCAGCAGGGGCTCTGCAAGGGGAGGACAGCGGGGTGCTGGGGAGCACCGTGCCCCCCGTCACCCCGGGGTGGGGGGGAGCAGAGCCCTCCTGGGGCAGCGGCACCGCAGCAGCCCTGGGACACCCAGCATCTCCTCTCCTGCATCCCTTCGTGCTCCGCAGCCCCGGCCCCCGCCCGGCAGGGAATCGGCTCCCGGTGCGCGGGGAAGCGATGAGGTCATGTTGCTTAATAGAGCGATTTCATCACAGCCCTTCTCCCCAGCAACACGGCCCGGCTGCCGCCGGCTCCCGCCGCTGGG
>JAVJGI010000032.1:25235391-25246282 GCA_035590275.1 Ibycter americanus
CCCGGGACCGCGCCCGCTTAAAGGGCGGTGGCGGCGGGGCGGGGGCGGCACTGCGGGCAAGGTCGGGGCTCTGCCACCTGCTCCCCGTTCAGGTAGGTTGGGCTCGGCGTTTCGGGGAGCGGGCCCCGTGGGTTGCCCCCTCCCTCTGCCCGTGGGGAGCCCCCAGACTCCCCTGGAGGAGGGCTAAGCCCCCCGCTTGCAGCTGTGCCGGGGTGGGGGCTCCCCCTGATGACCTCTCTGCTCTCCCCAGGTGCAAAGATGGGGTTCTTCACCTTTATAAAGGTCATGATGATCCTCTTCAACCTGGCCATATTTGTAAGTGCACCCCGGCTGATGCCTCTGCCCGGGGGCCCGAGCCTGGCAGCCCCCCCGGCTGCCCTGGGATGGGGGGCTGGGGTGTGTGGGGGGGGCTCCTGGGGAGCAGTCTGAGCTGGGTGGGGGGCGAAGCCTGCCCCTGTGGGCTCCTCTGCCCCCCCATGTCCCTTTCCGTGGGGGATGTGGGCAGTTGGGTGTAGGTGGGATTTGTGCTCCTGGGACCCTGCTGGGGGGTGAGATCTGGTCTTCGGCCCCAAGTGAGGACTAAAGCCCTGGGCTTCTGGGGGGTCTCCTCTTGCCACAGCCCAGGGGACTGTGCTGGGCTCTGGGGACGATGGCTGTTGCATCAGCTACTGGTGTCCCTCCCTGTGCTGAACCTCTGGTGAGGGGTGCTATGTGCCCTAGAGCAGGGGGTTTGCTGGACCCCTGCCTGGGGGCCCCGTCTCTAGGGGATCAGCCCCATGTGTGTGACAGCAACCTGCGGTGCTGGGGGCTTTCAGAGCGCACACAGCCCCGGCTCCCAGCTAGGGCAAAGGGTAGTGGAGCTCCCGAGAGCTACCCTGGCTCTGCAGAGGTGATGGAGCCATCTGGAAGGGGTTACGGTGGGATGTAGCCTCGGGAAGGGGAAGCGCAGAGCCTCCAGGCTTGCCCTGGTGAAACACTTTGTCCTTGGAGCTCCTGCCAGGACGTGGGGCTGGTGAGGAAGGTTGAGTGGGTGGAGGGCAGGGCTGGGGCAGGCTGGAGGCAGCCCTGCGCTGGCCTTGCCAGCAGCATGTGAACACCTGGGGTTGGGGGCTGCTCAGCTGCTCCCCTGGGTGAGTGGGCAGCTTTCCTGGGCAGAAGAACTTGTGGCCACGTGATCAGTGGTCAGTGTCTGAGCTGGCCACTTGGGCCGCTCTGGGATCAGGGAGTGGCTGGTGGCACTGCTGGCTTGGCTGTCCTGCATGAGGGTTTCTGCCCTGCTGCTGGCACCCAAGCCCCTTGGGCTGGGGAAGGGGACAGCTGTGACTCTGCAGCTGGGGATGTGTTGGTGGTGGGGTGTGTTTCGGGGTAGTGACCCATCCAGCTGCCCCAAGTGTGCAGCAGAAACGCCCTGTGCTGCCCTCAGTGACCACAAAGTCTTGCTTTGATATGATGAAAACTTGCAGTGGGGAGAAATACCTGTGGCAGAGCTTCCCCAGATCCCAGCTGCCTGCCTGCCTGAGAGCTGACATTGTCTTTCTCCTCCCAGCTCGGTGGCGGGACCCTCCTGGGAGTTGGCATCTGGGTCACAGTGGATGGACAGTCCTTCCTGAATATATTTGGGACACTCTCCTCTAGCGTCCTGCAGGTTGTGAATGTGAGCTACTTCCTCATTGCCATCGGTGCCATTCTGATGGTGATCGGCTTCCTTGGGTGCTGTGGTGCCCAGAAGGAGAGCAAGTGTCTCCTGATGATGGTATGGGCCTGACTTACCTCCTTATCAAGCCTCATTTGAGCTGGGTCTGTGGTGGGGGAGATCTGAGGGACAGGTTTCTCTGTGGAGATGGGCTCCTTGGATGTTCCCATGTGGTGGAAGGCTGGGTGGACCTTGAAAAGGCAGTGCTGCACCCAGTGTCTGCCTGGGCAAGGGTGAAAGGAAGCAGAAGCTTGTGCTGAGCAGAGGTCTCTCTTGGAGCATGTCTGGAGAGGTCAGCCCCAAGCAGATGGGAGGTTGGAGGACCCAAGCTTGTGCTGCTTCTGCCTTGGAGCAGAGCTGAAGGCAATGAGAGAGGGCTTGAACCCTGAGGTAGGGTCTTGTGGCCCTTGAGAAGCAGATGGGTTCCTGGGGACCCTGTGGACTCTGGCTGTTGCTTTGACCTCCCTCCCCTTCCTGTATCCTAGTTCTTCTCAGTGGTGCTGATCATCTTCATTGCTGAAATCGCTGCTGCTGTGGTGGCTCTGGTCTACACAGGTCTTGTGAGTGACATGTCTGAGTCTTGGGCTGGGCTAATCTGGGACCTGTCCTGCCCTTTGGGGAAAACAGACACTGGGGCTGGCAGTACTGCCCATGGATGGGGAAGCCGGGAGGTGGGTGCTGCTGCAGGAGGAAGGGATGCCGGTTCCTGCTGGCACCAGCTGTGTGGGCAGGCTGGGGTGGCTTGGCTGGAGTGAGGGTGGTGAGAACAGGGATTCCCATTGCCCTAAAGAAATGAGTGTTATGGTACAAGTTTTGCCCACTTCTTTCTTTTAAACACCTTAGTCCAGTACCAGCCTAGGCTTGACACCTCTCCACCTCTGATGGTGGAGCCACATGGGAGAGGAAGTTCCTAATGCTTCATGCTGAGCAAACTCAACCCCTTATTAGGCACCTGAGAAACCATCTGGGGAGAAAGATCACTGCCTCATTAGGCACTGGAGAAGTCAACCGCAAGGCAAACATCATTCCTGGCTCCCTCAGTTATGCTACTTATCTGATAACTTGCTGGTCCTAAGCGGCCTCAGTGCCATAAAGCACTGGTTAGTGGGGAAGGAGCCAAGCTGTCCTCTGGCCAAAGGGACATGGTGTGATGTGGGTCTGGCTGGTCTGCTCCCCATGGACTGAGACCAGTATGGGGGCTCTTGGCTCTGTGGTGCTCCCCAGGACCTTCTCTGATGGCGTTTCTCTGCCCCTTCTTCCAGGCAGAAACGCTGCTGACAGCCGTGGTGACCCCTCTCCTGAAGGAGAAGTACGGGGTGGATAAGAGTCTCACGCACATCTGGAACGTCACCATGACAGAGGTGCGCTGAACCCTGGGGCCCCCACCTGTGGGTCAGGATGCTCCCAGAAGAGGCTTGGTGGCGCACGCCCGGGTGGGCCAGCGGGATGGGAATGGGGACACCATTGCAATCCTGGATGTGCTGAGCTGTCACCACTCCATCAGCTTCCCAGCTGTCTGGGACCTATCCGCTTGGGATCTAGTGACCCTGTAGCTGGGGTGAGAGCTGTACATGCTGGAGTGTGGGGTAAAATCCTGGTCCCAAGAAGGCCATTGAGCACTCTCCTCCCCCCAAAGCTGGGTGAGCCCTTCTATGGGGCAGTGGGGTCCAGACCATGTCTGACCCAGGAGGGAAACCTGAAGGATGCTCTTCCCATCCCTTCCTCTCTCTTCCTCTTAGGTCCATTGCTGTGGCCTCAATAACTACACAGACTTCAATGACTCCTACTGGTATAAGGAACGGGGAACCTACCCGGCGCCCTGCTGTAAGGACCTGCAGCCCTGCAACAGCACGCTTGCTGCACAAAGTGAAGTCCCGGTACGGATGCACCAGCGGCTCTTCTCTTCTGGCAGAGCCTGGTTTGGGGTGTGCCCTGGCTTGGGGAGGGAGACCTATCCTGTAGCTCCAGCTCTGGACATGGTGATCCCATGGGCTTTAAGTCTTGTGGGATGCTGAGATGGCTTTGGCCTGTCCCTAATGGAGACAAGCAAAGCTGCTGCTGTTGCTGTGGTCCTGAAGGGAGCTCTGCAACGGGGCAGCTAAGGAGACCCCAGGCACACTCTGCCTTTTTGGGTGATTTCCCTACCACTTGCCCTCCTCTCCTCCCCCAAATACTGTGCTTTGACCTGAGAAGTAGCTGAGATAAGTTGCCTCCCAGACCTTCTCCATGGCTGGGTAGCTCTGGACTGGAGAACCATATCTCTCTTTCTGGGGAGGCTGTGCCCCAGCTGTTGGGGGACTTAGACCTCTTGCTCATCCTCACCTGCACGGTTGCCTCCTTCAGGGTTGTTTTCATCAGATCTTGGAAGAAATCAAGACTAATGCAGGTGTGGTGGGTGGTGTAGCAGCTGGCATCGCTGCCTTGGAGGTGAGTGCCTGGGCATTGCTGTGCTGCTGCCTCCTTGTACCTGGAGGTGAGCAGTGGGGGTGGGACAGGCCTGGCTGGCTGAGGGGCTACGGGGGGCTGGTGCAGCCCCATGGACCACCATCTGCCCCAGGGTGGCTACTGAGCCTTCTTCCCTGGGTGCACCCAGCACTGGGCACCCTTTGCATGTGCTGGGGATGATGCTATGGGCTGTGACCCAAACCCATGCTGGTAGGGGGGACACACTTAGGGGAGTTGACTTGCCTCTTGCCACCCCCAGATCGCGGCCATGGCTGTTTCCATGTACCTGTACTGCCGGCTGGACCAGAAATGACCCCACAAGGCAGGAGGATGATCTACCCCACACCGAGCCGGGGTGTGCCTGTGGCATGTTGTGCTCTTGGGGGAACCCAGTGCTCCCTGGGCCTGATGCTGTCCTGTGCACTGTGATTTATAGCTGCGTTTTGATCTACTGAGCTGGGATCTGTAGAGTTTATGTGTATATTTTTGTACTAATGTGGCACATTGAGTCTGTACATAGAGATTTGGGGTGTTTTTTGAAGGGGGGGTGGGAGGGAGAAGATGCTTGGTCTGTTTAGCTGATGCCAGTGGGAGATAAAGTGGCACAGGGGCCAACCAGGGCTGCTGATCTGGCAGTGGCACAGCGATGCCTTGAGAAACCCTTGCAGGTGGGTGCTGTACCTCTCCCACACTGTCCCCACTGTGTCCCTAAATGGGGCTGGCACTGGGGCTGGTTTGTGTCCCCCTGTGTTGCCCTATTGGACTGGGGCTGGTGCCCAGCCAAGGTGGTGTAGGTGGTCACTACACCCTCACATGGGATATATCTACCCCTACGCCCATTTTCTGCCAGCCTTGGTGCTGTCACTGTGTTGTCCCCTAAAAGAGGTACTGGCTGGTCTCTGCCCTTGCCCTGGCATGAAGGCAGCCCTGTTGATCCCTGGCCCTGTGGTGCCCTGTACCCCCTGACATTTCATGGTTGAGCCCTTTTCCCTGCTGTAAAGAAAAACAAATAAATTTTTCATCTTGGATACCAATTATTTTCTAGAGTTGATCTTCTTTCAATACCCCTTTCCCCCCTGCCCCAGCCAGGAGCCCCACGCAGGCAGTCCTTACCTCTCCTGCAGCTCCTCACCTGCTCCGGTGCTTGGAAACAAGCAGCTCTGTGTTTGCACAACACCTGGGAGTGGTGGGGGCTACCATTAGCCTTGCAAACCTGCCCTGCCCTTCCCCGAGAGCCGTTGCTCACTCAGCAGTACCAGAAGGCAGGGCTGTCTCTGGGGAGGTTTGTGTCCCCATCAGTGCCAGGAGCCTGAAATAGGGTGGTGAGGGGGAGTGGGTCCTGCTAGCCCCATGTCTGAGCATCTCCATCCCCCAGCACTGTCCCATACTGCCCATGTGATGCACCCACAGTCCCTCTATGCATGGGGATGGTGGGGGTCATAGGTGGGCTGAGGGGGTTCCAGCCATCCTCTTTCTCCAGCATTGCTCCCCTCCCTGCCTTTGGCACCATGCCACCCTGAGTATCCACTTGCTATGCCTCAGTTTCCCCATTTCAAAAGCTAAGCCAGGGTGGGTGTTGTCAAGGGCTGCTTCACCCCGTTTTTGACATGAGGCTCCCTGGGTGTGCGGAGGTGGTGGTGGTGAAGGACAGGGCGATTAGCAGCAGGGCAGGAAGCCAATGTGCAAACAGCCTCCCCATGCACTGCCTTGCTCTGTGCCCACTATGGCACCCCCTTATCGGCTCCTGCGCTGGGTACAGAGCTGCACCAGCACGCCACCATGGCCCCTCGGGGTCTGCTATCTCCCTGGCACCATCCAGCACGCTGGCAGGAGCAGCTGGGTGGCAGCAGGACGGGCACAGGCACCCACTCCCCACCCGGGTGACTCAGCCCTGGGGATGTGGGTTCTGGCCCTGCCCCATGGCAAGGCATGGGGGAAGTTGCCAGAAAATGGCCTCTTCCTCATTACTGAACAGGTGAAGGTCCAGGTTCTACCATAAGCTGGTGACCTCATAGGTGATGTCAGGGCTTTTATTCCTCTTTTTCTTCTCCAAGAAGGCGAGAGTCACGTGGAGCCCAGTGCTGCCAAAAGCCTTCCCTGGAGGTGTCGTGGTGCCTGGGAGCCAGTTGGCACCGAGCCTGGCACTGCTGGGCACACCTGGCCTGGCCATGTCCCCCTCTGCTCCCTCTTCCTGGGGGTGCCTTGCCACGCCAGCTGCCAGCAGACACCTCCTTGCCATCACCCTCGCAGGATGGAGGGGGCTCGGGGGCGATGCCGTAGGCTCCCGGCTTCGCACTTCTTCCTGGCCGTGGGGTTTCTGCAGGGCAGGGCAGGGCAGGCTGCTTCTGTGGTGCTGAGTTCTGGCAATAACCGTGCAACCACCGGCTTGGTTCCTCCTCTCTGCCTCGAAACTCGAAGGACCAGTTTCTCCTCCCAGATGTGATTCCTCAACATCACCCTTCTTGCCCCTTGGCTCCCCTGGCAGCGAAAGGACAGCAGTGGGGCGGTGGGGGGGGTAAGCCAGGCTGGGGCAGCCCCCTCCCCGTGCTCCTGCTGTGTCCCTGCCTTCCGCTTTCCACTGCCCAAGTGCCACCAGAGCTTTTGGGCTCCCCAGAGGAGACCCCCATTCCATCTGGTCCCCCACCAACCCCAGGACGCACCTCAGCCCACCACCCATCCCCACCAACCCATGTGGGTGCCACCGAGCACCTCTGCACCTTGTAACCCTTAGACTTTGCCTGATTCTCCCAGACTGGCACCCCGGGGTGCCTGGCAGCACCCCAAAAGCTGGCAGTCGTGCTGTCAGCGTGCGAGGCCAAGAAGTCCCTGGGGGCGATGGTAGCAAAGAGAAACTTTCTTGCTGCCCCTGGGAAGGCATCCTCGGGCTGGGGTGCCCGAGCAGCTGACATGACGCAGTGTGTGTGCTGGGGTGAAGGGTTACTCCTCTTCACCCGTGACACAGGGTGGGGGAGAGCAGGAGGGTAAAGTCTCCCTGACAGGGGCTGTAGGCAAGCAGGCAGCGCTTGCCAGAGCCCGGTCACTGCTGCCTCCAGCCACACACCCTCTGGTGCTGCCCAGCCCACAGGCTGTGCCCCACTCCATCCCCCTGTGGGCAATAACCCCCCGCGTGGGTGCCGAGCAGCCCCGCCAGCCAGCATGGGCAGAAACTCTGGGATGGGCAAAGCCAGCGGGACCAAATCCCCCCGCTTGCTGAGCCTGGCCCTGGCAGTGACCCTGGCTCTGCTGCCCAGCCTCCCCACACACAACTGGGTCTCTCTCCACCACCCTCATCACCTCCCCAGCTGGGAGAGGGGCAAACCCAACCCAGGAGAAAAGCAAAGTCTGGTCCCTGTGCTCAGGGGTTTGCTCTGTACAGGGAAACGGGTGCATGCAGAGTCCTGCCTCATGTGCTGGGGACCAGCCCAGTGCCACCATATTTCCCCACCACCCCAGCAGCCTTGAATCTCCCTGCAAGAATCCATGGAGCCCACACAGGGAATTTCCCCCTGCTCAGAGAGTAGGATGGCTCAAGGCTGAGCTGCTCCCTCAGAGGCAGTAAGGAAGGGCCCAGCGTTATATGCTGGAGGCTGGGCTGGGTGGGATGGATCCAGCCCCGCCGGCAGCCTCCTGCAGGGCAGCATCCTTGTGGGCACAGGATGGGGAAGGTGAGGGGCTGGAACTCCCGGCCATATGGGAAAGGCAAGTACCTGAAGAGCTGCCTTTCACCCCCAGCAGCCCTGTGGGGTGCCTGTACACCTGTAGCTCTGCCACAATGGGTACTGCACATGGGTTGAAGTCCCAGGAGATTTGTAGGGATGCTCTTGCCATGGGCATCACCTGTCCCAGGGCACAACAGGCAAAACCCTGTGTGGCAGACAGGTATGTGCTGGCTGGGAGTGGGTAGCGCTCAGATATTTAGGAAACAAGCTGCCCTCTCTGTCCTGGGAATTAGCATTGATGGGGAACATGGTCGTCATGAGGGGGAGGAGGAATGACAGCTGTTTGAGTTTGTGTTGATAAAAGGAGTGAATGGGAAGCAGAAGCAAACACATCAGGTATCAGCTACGTAAAGAGTGCTGCAGGGGGTTTCCCCTACTTGCTGTGGCAATCTGTTTCCAGGCTGAGGCGGGGAGGCTGTCCTCAAAGGGTATGTGCTGGTCTGGGGGGAGAAGTAAGGTAATGCACCCTTTCCCCAGCACAGCTTTCCTCCCTGGATCCCTTTCTCCTCCTCCTCCTCCTCCCCCCTCCCCCAGACATAAACCCATTCTGGGCGCGCACCCAGGTTCAAGGGTGCTTTCTGGGCAGCTCCGTGCACCAGTTATTTGTCAGGATATCAGAAGAGGTGATGGAAGGGCTATTGAAAAGGCAGCAGGCAGGAGCTGACATTGGACCTGGGGTGTTAATCATTAACGCTGCGTCAGGCAGAACACAGCGTAATAACTATCACAGCAACAATTCCGGGTACCCAGTTGAAGATTAATTTGCTGCCGGGCTTTGTTGGGTGTGGGCACAGGAGGTGGCAGCCCCACGCTGGGAGGCGCGGCAGCGGATGGGCATAGGGACAGGCTGAGTGCAGGGGAAAGACCCCCCCCTGCAGCTGGGACCAAGGGGAGAAGCCAAGCACAGCCCCTTCCTGGGGGCAGTTTGAGCACCTTGGTGTTGCAGGGCTCTTTATAAAGCAGAGGGATTGGGGATCAGCTCCCTGAGCTTGGATGCAGGTGGTTTGGGCACAGTGCCGCTGCCTCGCTCCCACGCATGGATGGGGCCACCATGCCCTAGGCAGTAGGGTCCCTCCAGCACTGAGATCCCTCCATCTGAGAGGACTGTATCTGTTATCCCGCAGGATGCCAGCTGGAGGGTGCTTCCCTCTATCTGTGGGGCACAGAGGGACCGATGTGCCGTGGGAAGGGTTAGCCTGGACCTTGTCTCCCACATGCCAGCCCATCATCAGAGCACTGGGACTCCTTGCTTCCCCAGCACGGAGATCCCTGCCAGAAAAGCATAATGCATGAAAATAACCACCTCCAGATATGATGCAAAATTCCCCTTCCCCCTCCAGGCTCTGGAAAGGTCAAGTTTCATGCCAAGGCTATTTTGCCTTTGTTTAATTATCAGCCAGCTCCTGGGACGCAGAGCAGCCCGGGCAGGTTCTCCTTTGTACAACTGCACAAAGCCAAGGAGGCCGGGCTGCGGGGGGGCTCTCTGGGGCCAGGCAAGACCTGGGAACCTGCAACTTGGGCAGCACATGCTGGTGCCACATGGGGCTGAGCTGTGGGAGCCCTTAGGTTGGGCTTCCCAGGCAGGGCAGGCCAATGGGCCAGTCACCCAACCAGCTCCCAGACATGCGGGGATGCTCCAGCACCCGCAGGCTGAGCTGGGAGGTGAGTGGGACCCCAAGAAAGGGTGCAATGGGGAGTGGCTGGGCTCCTCTAACAAGCTCCCTGGGACTGAGCCCCTTCAGGCAATGAGCCTTGGCATCACCATCACCTGGGGGCGATGAGCCCAAGCTCTCCCTCAGCCTGACACAGGCACTCCCCTTCAAGGGGGTTAACCTGCTTTTAGCATCGGTGCTCGCTTTCAGAAGGGGATGCCCCTGTACATGCAGCAGTTTGCAGATGCTGGCTCTGTGAGGCAGGCACGATGTGGTGGGTCCCATCGTGAGCCCACGTCACCCTGCAGGGCTCTGCCC
This sequence comes from Ibycter americanus, assembly GCA_035590275.1. NCBI lineage: Eukaryota > Metazoa > Chordata > Aves > Falconiformes > Falconidae > Ibycter > Ibycter americanus. The sequence goes on from JAVJGI010000032.1 coordinate 25,245,219, forward strand.
ATGGGCATCAGTGCCAGCGGCCGGATCTTCTCCTTGCCCACGGCACCCTGGCAGGGGCTCAGCACCGCAGGGTTTGGCCTAAGCAGGAGGCGGATGCAGAGGCTGCCAGGAGGTGGGAGCCCGCTCCAGGACCACCAAGCAAAGCCCCCGTGGCTGGGCAAAAAGCCTCTGGCAAGGGGGTGACCCTCCTGAAAGCTTGTGCCTTGTCCTGGGGAGGGGGTGGCAGCTGCCTAGGAAAAAACCCAGCCTGGCTGCAGGAATGAGGCAGGGGATCAGGAGGCAGGTGGTACGGGATGCAGGTCGTGGCCAATCTGTGCTGGTGGCTGACTCTCCAATTGCAGTTTCATTTGGGTCTTGTGGTCCCAGCCCCAGAAACAGGTGCACGTCCAGCCCTCCCAGGGCTCCCTGCCCCACGGCGGCAGAAATCTGGAGTGGTCTCTTGGGCTTCCCGCAAGTGTCACCCACACAGTGCTGACCCAGAGGCTCTGTGGCTATTTTGCCTCATGTCCAAACCAAACCTGCTCCTCACTTGGCTTCACTTCACCCCTGCCTGCACCCACACCCATGGGAAAGAGGCAAAGGCTGCTGTGCCGCGGAGGTGGCTTTGCTGGAGGTCCCTCCTGCAGCCCCTGGTTTTGCTTTGCTATCCCTGGCCAGAAACAGGCAGGGGCTGAACAGCTCAGGGGCAGTGGTGGAGGGCAGGGGGGACTGGCCCTGGTGTGGCATGACCTGAATTGTCTCTGCTCCAGCCATGGCTGGTTGGTGGCAGGGGCCCAGTCCCCTCCAGCTACCACATCCCTTCCTCCTACTGTGACCTAGATGGGGGGGTCCTTATTCCAACACCCCATTTCCCTCAAAGGAAAGAAACCCAAATCCACCAGAGAGGCCAGAAATGCAGCTCAGCCTGATGGGGGTCAGGCTGCTGGATGGTGGGGTGCAAGCACCAGGGCTGACTACTCATTGCCCCCCACCCTAGGATGTGCAGCCGCTTCCCCCTGCTGACCCCCAAGGGGACACCAAGCCAGGGGCCAAGGGCCATGAGTCTGTAATTCTCAGGGGAGGGC
>JAVJGI010000032.1:25246382-25262602 GCA_035590275.1 Ibycter americanus
TGAATTGTCTCTGCTCCAGCCATGGCTGGTTGGTGGCAGGGGCCCAGTCCCCTCCAGCTACCACATCCCTTCCTCCTGCTGTGACCTAGATGGGGGGGTCCTTATACCAACACCCCATTTCCCTCAAAGGAAAGAAACCCAAATCCACCAGAGAGGCCAGAAATGCAGCTCAGCCTGGTGGGGGTCAGGCTGCTGGATGGTGGGGTGCAAGCACCAGGGCTGACTACTCACTGCTGACACCCCACCCTAGGACGTGCAGCTGCTTCCCCCTGCTGACCCCCAAGGGGACACCAAGCCAGGGGCCAAGGGCCATGAGTCTGTAATTCTCAGGGGAGGGCTGAGGGCAGCTGGAGGTGCCAGGGGGAGCGTGGGGGCTGATTACGCCGAGCAAGAGCCCCCAGGCAGCCGGTCAGAGTTTCTGTAGGTTGCTGAACTGAAGATAAAAGTGATAAAGCTTGAGGAGGAAACAGCTCATAAACCTGTGCCAGCCACTCTGGCACCACACGGCACAGCACAGCTTGGAGGACCTCTGCTGGCATAGGCCCGGGGCCACCATTAGCCCATGGCTAGCCCTGTGGTGTACAGGGCAAAGCAAGACACCAGAGGACAGTGCTCTGTCCTTTCCAGGCAGGTGGCCAGAGCTGGGGATTCCAGCCCTGGGCCACGCGTAAGGCCAGCTATGAAACACATGAGGCTCAACAGCTTTGCAATGTTTACTCTTGAAAAAATAATTCGATTCAGAACGCGGCAAGCCCTGGGGATGCCCATGCACCCAGCCCTACCATGGCTGCCACGCTGGAGCCTTACTGGAGGAATGGGGAGGGACAGAGAACAGCACCCAGCAGGCCCATCAAGGTGTACTGAGAGGGGGGAAGCTTGGAGCCCACCGGTCAAGTCCTGCGGTTTCTGAGAGCAAGGAGCCACAGCCCCGTGGTTGCTGCCAGGCAGGAAGCGGAGGAGAGGGGAATTCGCATTTAACCATTCCCTATCCGTAGGATCACCTTCCCCAGCCCCAGGAGGAGCCAGGAGGAAGCCAAGCCTGAGCCCTGCTAGAGAAGAAGGGAAAGGGGGTGCATTTAGTTTCAGGGAAAAGGGAAACTGGGCCTTAGGAGCAGAGATGCCAAAGAAAGGGCATCACGGTGGAGAGCTGTGGAAGTTATTCCAAAGCAGGGTATGGGGAATGAGCTGCCTTCCCCAGGAAGAAGCCAAGTCCCTTTCCAATCGTGCTGAAAGGACCTGCTTTACCTTGAGGGCCAGCACAGAGAGGCTGCCTGCCCCCTGGCAGGGTCCCAGCAAAGGGCAGTACTGGGAGTGGCAAAGGGGGGCAGGGCTGAACCTAAGCCTGGTATCACAGCCTCAAGAGTGCCACCCTGCACCCTCTTGCTCCCCTCCTGCACCCACCCATCGCATCCCTGCTGCTGGGACAGGCAGGCAAGGGATGGCTGGGGTCAGAGTCCCTGCAGTCATGCTAGAGCTGCGCTGTGTCTACACAGGGCTCATTTTGGCCAAAGAACAGATTTCCCACATTCACAACTATTCACTCCTATGCTGGGCAGAGGAGGAAGAAGGGGATCAGAGGATGGAGCCAGGGGTACAAGAGACACGCCTTCCGTGACTGCCCCTGCACAGGCTGGGGGCTGCCAGCTCTCCACGCTGCTTTTCTGCCATCCTCCCCTTCCCACAAGCAATAAATAAATAAGTTAGTGTAGTGTAGACCCCGACGCTCAGTTCACAGTGAGAAAATGAAGGGAAGAGCCCCTGCGACCACAGGTAAAGGGCTGAGCAGCAAATCCTCCTCCCAAGGGCAAGCCAGAGTGTAGCATCTCTGCCTGAGGCTGGGGGGACCCGGGCAGAGAACAGTTCTCTTGCTGCGCGAATGAGACACGGAGGTGTACTGAGCAAGGGGACTAGGACTGTCCCCAGTGGGTGGGGTGGGCAGGATATTAGTACCGAGTGGCTGAGGGTGGGATGGGGCCCTGGGGTCCTTCCTAAGGCACAGGAGGGGGGACAGGGACCCCCTTCCTCTCCATGAGGGGTGTACCATAGCAGGAGAGCCAGGCTGTCCCTCCTGGCTCAGCTTACAGCTTCCCTGCTAGCAACGTACCATGGTAAGGGTAGGGATTCAGGAGAGGAAACCCTCACTGCCTTCAGCAAAAGCTGGGGGTACCTGGCCAGGGAAGAGGGAGAGACAGGGTACAGTACCACAGGCAAGGACCGCGCCAGAGTGCAGCACCTCTCATTCCAGAGGACCTCAGTCCATCTTGCCGCTGCAGCCAGGGAGATGCCTGCTAGCTACTCCCATCTCGCTCTGCAAGGCACTTTCACCCCCTCTCCCACGACTCAGGGGGCAGGGCTGCTCCCCACAGAGAAAGTGGGTGAGGATAGTCTGAGCCACAGCACACAGCCTGGTCCACTTCCATCTATCCATCTCCAGGTTCCAGAACTGCAGAGGAAGGAAAAGGACACCTGACTGCCCTCATGCTGGGTATGGGGTGTCCCCTGTGTCCACAGCAAGTTCAGCTACTCTTCAGCATTTCCTTTTGCCTGTGAGCTGGGCTGCACCAGTTGCTGCAGCCCAAGAAGAGAAGCCAGTGTGTGGGCAGATGTCCAACCCAGCATAGTCTTTCAAGGTGCATCCATCGTGCAGGAGATGGAAGAGATGCTGGAGGATCCCCTCTTTGCCACCAGGCATGAAGCCAGCCAGGCAAGTTAATAAATAACACCCAGCTGGTAGGCTGCAGCACTTGACAGAGCATGCTGCCTTCTCAGGACTTGGGGGCCAAAATGGGAAGCAGAGATGTTTCTCAAGGCCCTCTCTAGCTCCCTGTTGAGCATCTCCTTCCTCCAGCCTTGCCCAGCCAGGGGACAAAAGGAGTAGCGTTAGTAAAGAGTCTGTTAAAAAAAAAAAAAAAAGTTCCTGGGATGGGGGGTGGCATATCTACAGGGAAGGACCCTGTCCCATGCAAGGGAGAGGGAGACCACAATAGGGGGCTGGAGGGAGCCCGAGATCTCATTTTGCAGCCTGAAATGGGAGTTCGTGTCCAGTCACCAGCCTCCGAGAGCTGCTGCCAACTCTGTCTCTGCACCATGGGGGTCTCTGTCTTCCCCCGGTCCCCTTCGCTTCCCAGCTGCCAGTCTCACGTCTGCTCTGCTGCAGCAACCGCTGGCACTGCCACTGCCCCCTCCTCCTTGGCAGGGGGCTCCATGTAGATTGGTGTCACCGACGAGGGTTTCTTGGACCTGCAGGTGAGGAGGCTGGATGGGAGCGGGCAGGGGTGGTGGCTCCCCTCAGCACCCCAACTCCCAACGGCGCTGCCTGGGCTTCGTGGCATGATCTCCTTCCTACTGGGGCATCCTCCAGCCCTGGGCATGTATCCTGTCCCCCATCCCACCACACTGACTGAGAAGTGGGGGTGGTATGCCCCAGAATTGGGCCAGGACAGAAGTGGATGATGCAGCAGTGCACTGGGCAGGGGACATTGCCATGAGGACAGGGGGGATCACCCAGATTGCTGTGCCCCTGATACTCACGAGTAGGGGGAGGCAGGGACCCCCACCACAAGGAAGTGGTTCTTCTTGCGGAAGAGCCGCCACAGCCCCTTGTGATTCCCGCGGACGTCCAGGTCCCAGATGTGGAGGCACTAGGATGGTAGGAAGGGAGGAACAGGCATCAGAGCCTGGGGATGGACACCAGAGCCAAGTGACCCCTGGCAAGGGAAGAGCCACCACTCCTGCCCTCACCAAAACACAGCAGAGGGCTGCACCCCTTGACTGGGGTGGTACAGAGCAGCACCCCTCTGGCTACTATCAGTGGCAGGAAAGGGGGAACCCATTCCCATCCCTGCCTCAGGACAGGGGGTTTGATCATCACCTCCAGGCGAGGGATGGAAACTACCAGACAAGCTCAGGCCCTGGACTCCCACACAGGGAGGTCATAAAACTTATCTTCTTCACTGAGCCAAGCATCTGCCCTGGATGACCCAGTGCCTTCTGTAAACACCAAGAGCTTTAACATCACCCAAGGACAGCAAGAATCCATTTGCTGAGATGCATCCATGCCAAAGACAAACCCAAGAACAACAGCCAGACATTTCTCAGTGATGCTGAAATCAGCGCAGGGGTGAGGACGGGCCATGTCAAGGGGCCTCACCTTGGCAAGCTGAGTCCAGGTGGTGAAATCTGCTTCTTGCTCCATCCTGATGAACATGACGTAGACCCTGCCTTCAGTGTCAGGCACGAAGGAGTCCTCACAGGGGTTCTTGCTGTGGTCCAAGACCTCAGCCTCGCTGTGGAAACAGAACAGGGAGTGAGAGGGGACTCTACCTCCTCCCCATTCCCACTGCAGAGTACTTCAGACAGGCAAGCAGTAGCTGGGGCCACCAGAGCCTTTCTTCTGTCCTGGTTTGTCCACCCAGTGTGCCCTGTGGTCTCCCAACCTTCCTGCAGGCACTTACCCCAGGAGCCGATGAATTTCAGTCTCGTAGGCATCCTTCCTCAAGCTGTTGGAGGAGGAGAGAACACAGAGATCAGGGCACAGTCAGACAGTCTGATAAGCAGGGAACATCCCAAGATAATTTGTATTTAAGTCTGCCCCATTATAACACTAAAAGGCAGGCTGGAACCAATGAAGAGCATGGACTGCCATGCATCCTGGGGGACGTGGCAGCAAAAATGTGACCCTTCAACATGTCCATCAGGAGCACAAGATCACTGAACCCAACCTCACAAACACCACTGCAAGAATTTCCCAGCAGAGGCCAATGTGCTGGGGCTGGGGGTTATGGCTGTAGTTCCAGAAGGAAGGGAGTCTTCCCCAGCACGAGGGAGCAAGGGTCAGGTCAAGCAACTGTTTCATCCAGATCTCATTCTGACCAGCACTCACCTCTCCACATTTTTCAGCTGGACATTTGGAACAGTGTTGAACTTGTGCTTCTTGAAATAGGCTTCCTGGGAAGAAGAGAGAGGAGAGGGAAGGAGAATGGTGTTCAGGCACGAGTCAGCAGTACTTGGAGGTCACGTCAAGCATCCTTGTTACCTGGATAGGTGGCTGAGTCAGAGCTCAGCTCCAGGATGGGGCTTAGAGGCTGAGAGAGGTCACTCACATGAAAGTAGCCGTTCATGTTGAGCCCCACGATGCCAAAGTGGTAGGAGCGCGAGATGTCAGGGATGATGCACTCCCGGCCCTTCCGCTGCTCAGGCATCCGCATCCACATGTCCCAGTCCCAGAGCTGGGGAGGGAAACTGCCACTCAAACTCAAGTTTGGGGACATGACTTGCCAGTGTAGCCATCAAGGGACCTTTCTGGCTGCCCACGCCAGCTCTAGCCCCTTTGGCTGCAGGTTGCCTGTGCTGTTCCAGCCAGCCCCGTGGCTGGTTACATTGTCCTCTAGTTACTGTCTGTCCCAAATCCATTCTGCTTGGGCATCCTTCTCAGTAGAAGCTCAGGGAGAGACATGGCCCCTCCAAAAGCTGTACCCACAGGGACTGGGTGATGATCAGGGACTGCTGATGGGCAGAGATCAGGTGCAGAAGACAGGGTCGCTCTAGGGTACTCACCTTCTCAGGGGTTGGCCACTTTGGCTCCAGCTCATCCTTGTACAGGCTCTTCCGGAGCACCCAGCCCAGACCTGGCATGGTCTCCACACGGTACAGGAGTGAAGGGTCCTCAGCCGTGTGCTCATAGCCCTGCAATGTTACAGGGAGCATTCAGCACCCTGAATGTACCCCTGGTGCACTAAAAAGGGAGGCATCTTGCTCCACTGAGGCTCTTGGCATAGGGAGCAGGGGACACATGGCAGAGACAGGACAGTGATTTGCCGGGGCACTTCTGAAGAGTGTAGGGCTGGGGAAACAGACCCACTTAGGATGACAGTCGGGGGGGCACCCTCTTTAAAGACAGAACTTGGACCCCACCCTGACATGGGAACAACACAGGGCAGAGACATCCCTGCTCCACCATCCTTCCCTGACCCACCTGGTCATTCCAAGCCGAGATGCAGTACAGGCTCTCATCCTCCTCCAGAAGGTGTATTGACTGGCTCAGAAAGCTGAGGGAAGAGTTGCCCAGTTCCTGGTCAAACATCCTTCCCACACACAAACCAAGGCAAATTTTCCACCAAGGGATAAGCCATGCCCCAACTGCTGGGACTGTTTAACCCATCTCTTGGGCTGACATAGCTGATGCTGGTGTGAGATCAGGGGACAAGCACCCAAACAAGCTAAGCTGCATCTCACTATGGGGAAGGAACAACATTGTCTCCTGCTCCATCAGAGTCTCTCCTCCTCAAGAAGAAACAGAAGCCCTGTCAGACACTGTCCCTGTCCTCTTGCACGGGGCAGCCCCAACCATGTGTGCACATAATGGATCAGTGTCCCCAAAAAGCAAACCAGAAGAGACTCCAGACCCCAAAGTCACCCTGCACTGAGGGCCAGGACAGTGGACTCAAGATATTTTGTAGGCAGAGCTCAGTTATGGCTGTTGCCTGGGGACTGCTCAGCCTTGGATAAGTGAGCGACACAGCATGGCAGGGATCTGGCCTCTCATGAGAAGCCAGAGAGCTTCTAGAAAATGCCCCACCCAAACATGGACCCATAGCTTTACCTGAAGAAGTCAACAGAAATGTCAAGGTCTTCCTCCAGAACCACGGCAAATTTAGCATCCTGTAGGGCAAGGAGAATGTCAGAAGGATGCAGAGGAACAGGACAGAGCAGAGACACCAAGCAAGTGTCCCCTGCCTGTGCTGTTCCCTGCCCCAGAGGATTGATTCCAGCTCCTGTGAGATGAGGGTCACAGATGCCACTCTCCCAGGGAAACCCTGTGTGTCTGGCTCCCAGGGGCGAGCAGCTAGACAGAGCACAGGCAGAGGTCTCGCTCACCGGGAAAAGGTTGAAGGTTGCAGTCAGACTGGCTTTGTAGTGCTACAAGAAAAGACAGATCATTGCCTGTGTTAGCATCACTCTGGCAAAGATGCAGGGCTAAGCCTGCCTCTCTCGAATGCCATCCCAGGTCCCAGACATAACTCTCCCAGGATTTGGGAAAGGTCTCTCACCTGGGAAACTCTGGCATTTTTAATGCTAATGGGAGTGTGCTGAATCCCCGAGAGGCCAAACAGCTCCACGACATCCATTGGCTCCTGCAATGGAAAGGTACAAAGCTCACCAGATGTGTGGGTCTGGATACATTCTCCCCACCCTCTGCCAGCGTCAGCTCCCTGGGACAAGAACATGCCTGTGGGATCCCCTGTATGTGGCTGTCCTCTTAGGGGAAACTGAGGCTTGAAATGATGCTGTGCTGTAGGCCCTGCAGCAAGGAACTCCAAACCCTCTTGGCCCTTCAGTCCTTAAGTACTGGTGTAAGTTTTTGTTAGTCCTGCTGGTTTGCAGACCCAAAGTTGTATCCAAGAATATCTGAGAGGCCCTGAATTCCCAGTCCCCCACTGACAATGCAGAAAGAAAAAGAGTATAGCCAGGAACACTTACTAGCTGCTTAACATCAGAACCACAACTAACTTAATTTTCCCTCACAGCTGCCAAGAAAGGGACCTCTCTGGCCAAGCACATCTGTACTGGGGTCAGAAATAATCCATATTTGGGCTGACATGTCTCTGCTCCAAAAAGACCCCACCAAGGCCTTCTCCATCCCCTTACTGTCCCTCTCACCTCCTAGCCACAGAATAGAGAAGGAGCTCCCATTGCACCAACCATTCCCCCTTTCCCTGGCATCCACCATGACAGCACAAGCATCCAGGCTGCCCCCTCATAGCCAAGGGATGCTGCTCCAGTTGCCATGGTAATGGATGCTGCTATCTTTAACCACTTTAATGTGCTGCAGTAAGAGCCTGCATAAATAAACCAGTTCCTCCAGCCCCACAACCTGGCAGTGGTGAGAGAGGCCTGCAAGGGAGCAAGCCTGTTCCCTTCCCCACCTCCATCACAAGGCAACCAGACAATACCTCACGGGCTGCTGCAGGGATGGGGGACAGCAAGCTCCTGAGACCTACAAAGATCCCACATGCCTGTCCCGAAGAACAGCCCGCTACCAGACAGCCAAGGCCTGCAGTGGGATCCTCCAAGACTTTATAATGTTGAGCTGATGGGAAAGTCTTTGTCCTCTAAATGGCCAGTGCACCCCTGCCTAGCTTCAGCTTTCATGAGCCTTATGAAAAGACCATTTTGGGTCTCTTCACCTGTTACTGAGTGGAGTTGGATAGACACAGCTGGACTGGTTTGTTCTGCTTCATGCGAGGGAGTTGGACAGGCGGTATTACAGCCAGACCCTGCTCAAAGGCTGGCAATACTCATCAAGTGAGAAAAAAGGGGATGGGGAGAGCCCAGCATGACCACCTTATTCCTGCACAACAGCCCCTTTCTGACATGGGAATGTCAACCCTGGGCTTTGGGGAAGGCCAAGGCACCTTTATCCACACCCATGACTTGGCTAAGCTGACTGACTTTGCATAGAAGAGCACGAAGAGCAGTGTGACCCACAGCAGGAGGAAGGGTGAAGGGGCTCATAGCCTGCCCCCCACCAAGGAGTGGGCCAGCACCACATATTCTCAGCCGAGGGACCAAGAACCTGGCTACAGGGACCTCTAGGGGTGCTCTCACCTCGTAGTACCCGTCGATGAACACTGTGATCATCTGTGGATTGACGCCCTGAGCCGACAGCAAGGAGCGCAGCATTCTGGGGAGAGATCGAGGGGCCTGAGTGCAGCACAGCCCCAGTGGGCCCAGGCCGTTCAGCAGAGGGGTATGGATCCCTTGGGGTGGGGGAAAGTGTGCACGGTTAGGGAACAGGATCTACTACCACCAGGATCTTCCCTTTCCCATGGCCAAGGACCCTGGCAGCTGTCCAAGCAGGTCAGCCCATGTCACTTGTGCAACCCCAGGAGGAGACTGGATCCTGCCAGCAGGACAAAGGGGAAGTCCTGGGCCATGCCTGGTCTTAGGGCACAGAGCAGAGAAGCCACGTCCCCTGGGAGTGCTTACCTGTACAGGTAATTGGGGCGGTTCCCTGCAATAACAGCTACAGGCACATCAAAGACTTTATTGTCTTTGAGCTGGAAAAGAAAAATGTGCGTGAGTGGGGCTGGGGGAGCTCACACCAAGCCAAATGATTCTATGCCACTGAGAGCAGGATCCAAGGGGTAGGGATTGGCCTTGCTGTTAAAACAGCAGAGCTGCATACACCTACCCCTTGGCTCAGGACCACACTGACCAACCAAGACTCCGCTCAGCACCGCTGGAGACCCTGCCAGCTCCCCTCCTTCACCCCACCTCAGACCCAGCTTCCAAATCCCAGCTTGCATCCAGAGACCTTTGTCCAAACCCTTCAGTACTGTGCCCAAAGGCCATGATAGCTGCTCCATCTCCAGACATATACACTCTGCTGCTTACACTGACGCCCCTAAAGCCATGGTGAACTGGCAGCTCAGGGCAGACACAGGGCAAGGGGACTCCCCTTCCCCAGCATGACCTGACCACGTGTATCCACCTTACCTTTGTAGGGGCTAAGAGCTTGCCCAGGGGCAGTCTGCTCCATTCAGCTGGTGCTCAAGGACAGGGCTCTGCATCTGAGCTGCAAATACACCTGGTCTAGCCCAGCCCAGCCCTCTGGGAGCATTCCCTGAATACTCTGCCTCTGCACTCACGGGATCAGGGTTGAACTCAATGGGTGTGGGGTCTTTGCAGCTGCAGACGCTGCCGTAACCTTCTACTTTGCTGCAGAACCTCTTCCGGCGGCGGTTCAGCTCTGTGTCGGGCCAATGGCACTCAGCATCTGGTGGCATCAAGGAGAAAAAACAGACCACTCATCCCCACGGCCTCACCTTGCGTGCTCCAGGCTACACTGCCACACACATGGCTCTCTCTAGACTCAGCCATCACCAAGCCAGTCCTTACTACTATGAACAAGCAACACTTGTGGATGCCAGATATAACCACAGGAGCCATTCAGAAGCCATCCCCGCCATATGGCCTCTCTGAGCAGCAATGGCCCATGTTCAAGGCCAGCAGTCAGAAAAGATTGGACCAGGCCTGGTTTGGAGAGGTGACAAATGGCCAGACCATATCCCTGCTTTCCCATCCTCACCTTTTCTCAACCACCACCATGCCTGGAATTGCCATGAAAGCAGGAAGAAGGGAAGCTGGCCCCATTTTAAAAGTTACGATCCCATCTCAAACAGCCTTAAATCCATCCTGTGACCTCACTAACAGACCCATGGCTTTGACTCAAAAACATCAAGGGCAGCAGGCAGACAGGTCCCAGAGATACCTGGCACTGCAGAGCAGACCTCACCTTCCACGGACGTCAGATGAACTTCTGTCTTCAGTAGTACAGGGTCACCCCACGTTGAGAGGGCAGGCGACTTGGCATGCTTCTCCCCATACACTTCCCCTGGAGCAGGGACAGAGGGTCAGGAATGTCTGGAAGGGCCCATCCCTCCTATGTCAAGGCATGACCATGGGCTGTAGCTCAGGGTGGCAGCTTGGCACCTTTTCCCATTGGCCTCTGGCAAGCTGCTGAAGGGATACGCTCTGCCTCCATCCCCTCCCTCACCCCTAGGAACGGAGTGGCTGCTCGCCATGACTTGTTCTCTGCTTATATGGTGTGTTAGGGATGTCTTCACCTGGCTTCTCCCAAAAATCCAGGAGCCATAGACCCTCTCCCAGCCTGTGAAAGACTCACCTCCCTTCTTCCCCACAAATGTCCACATGTCTCTCCAGCTCAGGAATGGTGCAACTTGGCTCCCCAGGCTTTTCAGGACATTCTTGGCTGTGTCCTTGAGGTGAAAGGAGCCTTCATCCTGGAACAAAACACAACCCTGCAGCAGAGGTCTGGCTCCTGATGCAGACAAGGAAAGTCTCCCATCAATACCAAAGAGGTACAGGGGCCACTCCTACCCTTGAACCAGCTGAACCAGAAACCTTCAAGAGCATGTTCCTAAGGTCTCTGCATCACTAAACCTCTCGGTGGCTTCATCACGACCCACAGAGAGGTCGGAGGAGTTGCAGACTCCCGTTTCCTTGAGACCAAATTGTTCTCAAGCAGGGCCATGTGTTCAGCAACACTTCACATAGCTAAACCTGAAATCCTGAAGCAGCCCAGAGTCCCCTGTAAAGCCTGGAACTGGGACTCAGAAGGGTCCCACCACATCCTTATGTTTCCTCATGTCCATTCTCCACCCAACCTCTTGTTTATTGCTGCAGGCTCTGACACATCTGCTTTTTGCTCTCCTGCCTTGCTGGACGAACAGTAGTATCTGTAGTAACACAAGGGAGTGAGAGGACAAGGGAAGTGATCCAGGCAGGGAGAGATAGCCCAGTGGGGATGTGACACAGCGCTGGGAATGTCCGATGACATTCAGGAGGCAACTGCCCAGATAAGCTTTAGGGCAACCTGACTCAAGGTGACTTTTTCTTTTGACGCTAAGGTCACATACCTTAATGGTGAAGATCAGGATCCGGCCCCGGGCAACCATGTTAAGGAAAAGCACCATGGCTTCATCTTCATGGGGAGAATAGGTGTCAAAGACCCTCTTGGCCATCACATGACCCTGTTGGTATTCAAACGTCAGATGCATCTTAAATGCTATATAGTCAGGACACACAGAATTATGGAAATCTGTCCAGGAAGCCTCAGTCCCTGAGCAACACAATGAGTTATTTTTCTGGTATGTCAGGGAGTTAGTCCCCAGGCAAGCTCAGCCCTTGGGCCTTCACCCATGACATGAAGTGCACTGAGGTCCATGGGACAGCGTTACCCAACCTCACAACTCCTCTCCTGCCTGCTCCCCAAGGACAGCCAGGCAAGCACAAGGAAACACTGCAGGGACTCTCTGGGTGACTGTATCATGCTCTGGAAACTACAGACAAATAAGCATCTGGGGACTTCCCTCCTGGCTGCCCTTTGCCTCACGTACCCAACAGTTAAAGAGCAAGGACAAACACTGTCCAGTAAGAAAGACAAACGCAGACACACGGGGATGTTTTACCGTAGCCTGATTTAAGACAATGACGTGGATCCCTCTTCCCTGCTCCCGAGCCTCATCTTCCAGGACCTGCAAGTGGAGAAGCGATGAGAACCACACACCAAGACCTCTTATTCCTTGCCCATTCAGCACAGTAAAGCCCCCAAACAAGAGGCAAGTCTCTCTCCTGTGACATTTTGGCTTTGCTCATGGCAGTGACGGATGCCAGAGCAGAAGACAATGCGGGACGATCCTCCAGAGTCCTGCAGGCAGAAGGGGGATCCACTCCTGACCTTCTTGCTAGCCACTGAAGTGCTCTCACCATCCACTGCTTGAGGCTTCACCCATTCAGCTCTATCCATCCTCTGCTCACATGGATAGCCAGCACCCGTCACTTACCGTCGTCCCATCCACAGCCACATAGACCTTTGACCGGCTGGAGTACACCTCAACATCCAAGACCTTCTTGTTGCTGACAGGGTGCCTAGGGACCTCCACATTCAGCATCTCATCATCTACAGGGAAGAAATGCCCAGTCTCAACCAGCCAAGCCACTTCTAGCTTGTTCCTACTTGGCACTACCCCAGCCAAGCCTCCAGAAGGTCATGCCCACCAGGTATCCCAGCCCAACAAGCCATGAGTCAGAATGTACAGGGATGGCAGGTGAGGGAAATACAAAACAGGTCTGGTCCCAGCCATCCCCACACAGACCTCTGCAGCCAAGTGTGCTGAAGCCTTGAGTAGACAGACCGGGAATGGGAACAGCCTTTTCTACTCATTTTTGCTAAACCCACATGCACAGACCTGTCTTTCATGTTGTAGCTGGTCACAAGTTTGCCTTGACTTACAGAAATTTCTTCCCTCCCCCTGGTTTCCTTGCTTTCAAAAAAAGGCAAGATGCTGCCCCTCACCGTAGTCCTGCGCAGATTCCTCTTCCTCCTCATAAGCAGCTCTTCTGGTGTCCAAGATCAGCTTGATGTTCACAATTACAGTCACAAGCAGGAAGAGGACAGCACCTGTCTGCAATGCAGGACGCTTTGCGTTAGCAACCTGCAACAACCCCAAGATCAGCCCATCTCCTTGGCAGAGGCTGCAGGGCGCCCCAAGCAGATCTTGCAAGGGATGAGAAGCATCTGTCATTTCCCCTGTTTTCTTCTGGGGAAAGGCAAAGAGCAGGAAATACAGGTGACTGAGTTTTAGGGTGAAATGCTTTCATCAGCTAGAGAGCGCTGACTTCTTGATACATGAGAATTAACCCACTTCTGATGTATCCCTGCTCCATCAGATTCACAAGCAGATTCCTGTTAAAATATTGCATCAAGGTTGAGGGTTTCTGCAGGCAAAGAGTTTGGTAATTCAGAGTTACAGCTCCCACAGTAACCTTAACTTCTGCCTCTTCTGCAGCATCGCTACTCTTGTCTCTCCCTCTGCAACCAGAGGACATATTCAGGGTATTTGGGGGAGAGGAGGTGCTGTGCGACTAAAACAAGGCAAAGGGAAGAAGCTGAGGTCTGACTTCAGGAAACTGCACCGTGCCACAGGCTGCAGGGAACTGCCCGCAGCCTTACTGTCTGCAGCAAACTTCAAAGCAACACATGTGGATGCCAACACAGAGGGCTATGGGAAGGTCTCGGGGCTATGGAACAGTCCATGGGAACCCCCAGTGTGACCATCACCATTGCCCACAGCCTTGTTGCTCCCAGACCAAGAGGAGGGAGAAAAAGAGTACAAAATTTCTACAAACACCTGTATTTTCTTAAATGCATCTTGCTCCTCTCTTCCTCAATTTCAGTCTTCTTCCTGGTATTTGGACCCAGTGTAAAGCAGAAACTACGACACTAAAAGGTAGTAACTTTTCCAAGACAGAGCCACACAGGAAGACTTGGACCACAAACATCCCATGCTGGGAAATAATCCACCTGCAGGTGTAAGCTGCAAAAGCACATCTGGCCACAGCCAAGAGGATGGTCTTAGAGCTGCAATGCTGGCCTGGGATGTAGGATTGAAAGACGACACCTCAGTTGAAACAATTTGTCTTTACTTGACCCAGGGAGCTCTGTAACCCAGGGCCTAGGTGCTTCTTCATGGTAGAAAGGTCACAGCAGCATGTGGTGGCCGTGGGGCTCTGCATGGGGACAAAGTCCCTGTCCAGTAGCTACAGCCCTGCCGCAGGGCTGAAGGACAGCTCCAGCAGAGAGCCCAAAAGCTGCCCTGAACAGTCACGCATTGAGGGGAGGTTTTGTTGTTGGATTTAAGACACAAAGACCTGAGCAGCTATTACCTGCAAAGCTAAAACCACTGCAGGGCTCCACCACCAGCCTGCACACCAGGAGGGTCCATCCTGCTCACAGCAGGGCCACCACAGAGGCCCAAATCTGACTGCTATGTGCTGCTGACAGATTCATCCCATGGCCCAAAACCTTTGGCCCCTTGACCCAGACACACTTTGGACATACTAGATGGTTTTCAGTTTTGGCCGCGCAAGCTCAGGGTCCTAGTAATCTCCACATAGCATCCCAGAACTCAGCGTGGAGATGTCACAGCAACCAAGGGAGAGGAGGGGAGAGGTTGGTGGGCTAGGTTGACCAGGCCCAATGCCAAGCCCCAAGCACTGCAGGGGATGCAGGACCAAGCAGTCTCCTTCCCCAGGGAGCCCTTGCAAGTCTTCATCCCCCCAGGCACAAGCAAAACCCTCCCCTGCTCCCTCCCACACCAACCAACCAACCGCCAGATTTCAGAAGCTCTGCTCATCTCAGGAACAGTCCCTTTTCCACAGCTCTGCCACGAGGGGCAAACTTGTCCTTAAGCACCCAGACAGCCCCCAGGATGCCGGCTCTGCCAAGGATTAGCCGTTTTACAGCACAAGCAAGCAGGCCCATGGCTTTCCCAGACACCAGCTGCCCCTGGGGCACGAGATCCTGTTACCCAGCCCTATTTTCTCTGTCCACCTGTTGTGCCTCATACCAGGCTTGGTTTGCAGAGTAAACACGGCAAGGATGGTTTCCCACTGCAGGCTGAGCCCTGAAGCACTCACTCAGCATGGGTCCAGAACCAGCAGGGGAGGAATCGGTCAGGTTTCTAGCTGAAAGCCTCCCAAGGACACCTGGGTAATTGTCCCTCCTTCCATAGCCACCCAACAGGACCGCTTGCAGCTGGAAGGAGCTGCTGGATGTGGCAGACCCTTCCATGCATGAGCACAAAACTACTGGAGGTAGATTTTTCGGGGGGAAGTTATGCTTCCCCAGCACATCAGGTCACCCGACTGCCAGCAGACCCACTTCCATCCACACAGCTGCTCCATAAGCTCACAAATCCTGTAGATTATCCTTCCTAATCTACTGCAGGCCTGCGGGTGACTCACCTGGCACAGCTTCCGCAGCGCGCGCTGGTTCATCAGCTTGTACTTCCAGGCAAGGTACCAGCTCCGCTTCTTGTGGGGCTTGATGGCAGGGTTGGGTTTCCACTCGTCCATAATCACGGGGGCTGGCACAGGGGCAGCCGTGTGGGACAGGGGTCAGGACGCGTGCTGCTCCACTCTCGTGTCCATCGGGTCTCCCTGCCAGGGTGGGATGGGCACAGGGTGAGGGAGACGAGCGCCTTCAAACTCTCTCCCCAGCAAAGACAGGGCCTGGCACAAGCAGTGCCCACGAATGGCGCTCACATACCACAAGCAAAAGCCCCACAGAGTCCCCCCCCACCTTACAGCACCCCTGGCTGCGCAGGGAGCGAGGCCAGGCTTTGCCGGAGGACTGTAAGCAGGGCGATGGGAAGCCCTTGAACCCAGTGAGGACCTCTGCTCCAGGCCAACCCCTTAGCGAGGCTGCTGCAGTGTGGTGGACCCACTCCCACACTCTGGAAAAGTGGCCAAGAGGCACAAGCTGGCGATGGGGCCCGGACGGGTTCCTGAGATGCCATTGCTGGCGATCTCTGCCTGTGGAGTCCCCACTGGGGAGAGGCACCCTCCCTGCCTGCAGCAGCCCCGTTGCCCCTAGCAGGGATGCAGCTAGCCACGGGGACCAGAGCCGAGCCACTGTCCTCATGGAGACGCCAGCACCCCTGGGGCAAGGGGGCTGTGCCCAGGTGAGGCCAGGCTCCCTGCTGGGAGCACCCTGCTGGGCCTGGGTGCGGAGGCCCGGCGGGGCCGGGGGCCTGGCTGGAGCACAGCCCCCCGCAGCGGGGCCAGGCAGGGTGGGGAGCCCGCAGCAGCCGCCTGGGGAGGGGGGAGACCTGGGGGGATCCAGAGCCCTCGGG
>JAVJGI010000032.1:25263976-25284364 GCA_035590275.1 Ibycter americanus
ACAAGCAGCGCTGGGAGCTTTCCCGGGGTTCGCTTCCTGCTGGGGCTTCTCCAGTGGCTAGTAAAGGGTTGGGCTCCGGGGGCAGCCCTTCCCGGGGACCGGGGCAGTGCCGATGGCAGCTTTCTCGCCTCCTCTGTTCGTGGAGGAGCAAATACCGGCGGTGCCTGCGCCTCTGGGAAACGTGGCGAGATTGGGCAATGGGTTCAAGTGCTGCTGGGGGAAGGGACTCTCCCACGCACACACCGAGTGGGCGGGAATGAGCAGCGTTTCCATAGGGAAACAGCCTAAATACACCCGCATCCCTGCCCGCCACCCGTGGAGCTGCGCCCTGCCCAGCCTGAGCCCTCCGCACCGACGCTTTGCCCCATTCAATATTGGTGTAAATCGTTGATGTAAAAGCTTCCACCCTCCCTGCGACCGAGGAGGGGGTCTGTGGCTCGGAGGAGGGGGACGCAGCCATGCGGTGTGCCCTGCCCGGGTGCTGGCAGGTCCAGCCCACACTCTGCAAGGGCTGGCTTTGGCCGGGCGTTATCGGCCTCGGCTCGGAAAGGCTTCTCCTTTCCTTCCCCCGGCTCTTCTCGCCAGCCGGCAAAGAACAGGGACCCTTCACACCCAGGTCAGCAGCCTGGGAATGGCACCTGAGTGCCCAAAACCCAGCACAGGGCTCCCCCCATCTCCCCATCCCCGTGAACAGGGACCAAAATTCCCATCCCAGCAGCAGAGACCAGCAAACCCAGTGCTCGGAGGAGAAGCTGGCCTGGGAGTGAGTGCTGGGAGGAAAAGATGGCAAATTCCCACTCTTGCCTCCTGGTCCGAGGAGGATGTTTTATCCCTAGGGCTAGGTGCTTTGAAGGGAGAAGGTGCCTGCAGGTTTCCTGCATGCTGAGGAGGGGAGCAGGACTGTGTCCCCCTCTGGGGGGGATGCTCTGCCCCCTCTGCCTGCCCCTAGAGAGCATCAGGAGGAGCGTGGCTGTTCCCATGAGGTCGACGTGGTGTGCCCATCACTGCACCTGGAGGAACACAGGGAGCAGCTGGACCTAGGTTTCCTCCCATGCTAACCTTGCCTTGCTGGAGAGGGGGTTTCTGGGGGTGCAACAGTGGGGGTCAAACTGGCCTGAAGTAGCAGCAAATCCATGGCTGACTCTTTCCAGCCAATGATACGGAAAGCGGGGAGTGTTTTTGTACACTCTGCTTTTGGGGTGGCTCCCCTGGCATCTCTGATAGCCACAGTTGCACGAAGCAGAGAAAAATGAGGAACCCCTCCTACCAGGGGTTCCCAGCCTTTCTCCTGTGCCTTGTCCCTGCCAAGGCCAAATGCTTTAGCAGTGCGTGCAGAAAAATCCGTTGTAGGCAGTTTTTGAAATAACTTGCCTAGAAAGGAAGTTTCTGCACTTCGAAGCTGGCTGCTGCCCCAGTCCGGGCACATCGCTGCTATTTTTTATTTAAATCCAGCTTGAGGAGCATGGGGAGGGGATAAGGGGTTGGTGTCGGGTCTCTACAAATTTTTCCCCCCTTTTTTTTTGTGTCCTCTGGACTGAGAGGTGTCACGTGCCAAAACCCTGACTGGAGTTTTCTCAGGCTTCTTCCTCGGATGCTTTTATTGCTGCGCTCGCTGTGGGACCGGAGACAGAGGTCTTGAGAGACCAGCAGGTCACTCGTGGGCGGGTGGGTGACTCTGAGGGTACCGGATGCTGGGGACTGGGCACTGTGCTTAGAAATGATCCCGGGGGATCGTGTGGATTTCCGTCACAGCTTGCTGGTGCTGGGGACAGGGTGTGTTCGTGAATGAGTCCATGGCCATCAGCAGCTCCCAGGCTGCCTGTACCTGTCCTGCAATGGGTTTCTCTCCCTCACCCCGCATTGCTGCTTTATTCCCTTTCCTGGCAAAATATTTGCATCCTGTACAGGGGAAATCCAGTGGCTTTCGGCGGCCAGTATCACACAGACAGGAATGTCTTGGCACGCGGGGCTTTCCGTTAGGAAAACAGATGTTTCTGCAGCAACTAAAGTTTTGCAATGAGCTTCCCTGGGCTCGGAGGGGCAGGAGTCGCCAAGATGAATGATGTGATCAGCAATGCCTGTGTCCCCCCACCCCACTCTCCCTTGTTTCGGTAGTGATTTGGGTCTCAGGCTCCAAATCCTGCTGCATCACATTGTCACCAGGCTTGGATCAGACCCTAGAAGAGGCGAAGTAAATGCAGGACGAGACCCGACCGAAACAGCCCGGGGAGGCGCTGACAGTCCAGCCAGACCCTTGCCCTGAGCAATGTCCCTGCCTGGTCCTCTTGCCCTGCCAGCAGCCTCCTAGGGCCCAGGGGATGCTCTGGGCTCAGATCTAGACCCAGGGCCTCCAGTTCCTTGCTTACCTCTGTCCCCACAGGAGACAGTGACATAAGTGCCCTGGATTTATTTCCCCCAGTGTAGGGGTGGCTGGTGGGTGCCATAAGTCATTGGTCCCTAACAGTTGTGTCCTCGGGTCTTGGACAGGGTCCCCTGGGATGGTTCCCTGCAAGGTGTTCCCCCATGCCATGCTGTTCATCAAGCAATTCAGGAGACCTGCAGCCACCGTGGTGACACCTCTGCCAGGGAGGACTGGGACTTGGGGCAGTCCTTGGCCACAGGGGTCACCTTAGTCCCCCAAAAACCCTGCGCTCTCTGTCTCCCTACCAGGCCTACTTGCGAGCTGTCGACGTGAAGATCCTGCAGCAGCTGGTGGTGGTGAATGAGGGCATTGAGGCAGTGAAGTGGCTGCTGGAGGAGAGGAGCACGCTGACCAGCCGCTGCAGCAGCCTCGCCAGCAGCCAGTACAGCCTGGTGGAGAGCCAGGCGGCCTCGCGGCGGGGCAGCTGGGACAGCCTGCAGGACCCCAACGACAGGCTGGACAGCATCTCTGTTGGTAGCTACCTGGACACCTTGGCTGATGACATGGATGAGTATTCCCAAAACGCCACTGAAACTGCTGCTGCATCTACACCGGGCAGAGCCCTGGTCAGGGCAGAGCAGGACTGGGTCAGGATCGACCCTGAGAGGGGTCTTGCAAAGCAAGAGAAGGGCAAAGCGGAGCACGAGTGGCCCCATGTGGACCTCTCCCCACCCAGGCTGCCCCAGGATCACCGGTTTGCTAACGAGCCCCAGGTGGCCAACGGGTATTTGGGCCAGCAGCCCTCCTCTGTGGAACCAGACAGAGACACCAAATTGCCAGCGGGGGCCAGGGAGAGGCTGGGGAAGGGGAGCCTGGGTGGGAAGGCTTGGAAAGCCGAGGCTGACTTCGAGAACTGCAAACTCAACAGCAAACTGCATGTGGAGTACGATGCCCACTGGCGCTGGCTCCAGTCTCAGGACGATGTGACGTTCTTGTAGCCTGTGGCTTCGCCTTCCCACTCCAGCTCTCCCAACTGTGTGCTCTGCTTCACTTGTCTCTGCTTGGGAGAGTTGGGGTGGCTGGAGAGGGGGGGGGCAGGCTGGCTCGGTGGTGTTGCATTGTTCCTCTGACCTCCCCATCAGTGTTTGGTGATGCAGCCCTAAGGGACGGGGTGCCTACCCTGTGGCAAATTTCTGGGAGAGGTGGGTCCCTGTAAATCTAATCTTTTGCTCTGGGGTGATGCTTGCAGGTGGCTGGTCACTCTGTTGTTCTTGGTGTTGATGGCAGGGAAGGGTTGGTGGGGAAATCTGGGACAGTGAGACTCCTGGAACCTCACCCCTCAAATTCTCAGCCTCCTGTCTGCAAACACTTCCCCCAAGCTGGCTACCCAGAGAGGACAGGAGATGCTCCTACACAGCCACAGCTTGGTGGCACCAGCAGGGCATCCCTGTTGGATGTGCTCATTTCCATCAGCATCTTCAAGGCCAGTGTCTATCCAGGGTAGAGTCGACCTGGAGCACCTGGGATGTGGCCACAGCACGTGGTGGGAGCTAAAACCCCCCTCCCTGCAGGTGACACCTTGCCTGGTTTAAATGCCTCTGTGAAGCCAATCTGAAGTGTGATCAGGGAGGTCACTGTAGCTGCTTCTGTTGGGCTGGGGAGCCTTTGTCTGCGCCCGGTGGGGGAAGGATGATGGTGCAGACTTCCCTTTCCGATATGATTACATGAGAAAGGCAAAGCACTGGGTGAGAGACGGAGATCCAGTTCTCCCAGTTTGTTTCTGGACTGTCTTCCACCTTGGGACCAGGTCCTGCAGAAAGCCTGGGCTGTGGTGGAAGCGTACAGGCAGCCTGACGGAGCCTGCGGGGCTCAGACTCAGAAAGGCTCTTGCTTTCCCCCGCAACGCAGTGTGATGGGGGTGATGGCTCACATTCTCCATCTGTGTGATGAGTGGTGCCAGGTCTCTGCTTCCTACCAGCAACCAGAAACGTGAGCCTCCTCTGCCAGGGTGGATTTGCAGCAACCCTGCACTGGAGACATCTCCTCTGTCCTTTTAGCCTTGGCTTCTGCCTGTGCCTTTTGCTGTCCGTCCACCATGCCTCCCAGCACACCCCTTGCTGGCTTGTAGAGCATGGCTTGCAGCTGGAGCTGTCTGAGAGCTTGGGCAGGACCTGCTGCCTTCACCAGATGATGCAAGGAAGGACCTGAGTATCCCATAGCCACCTGCTTCAAGGAGAGGGGCTTTTCCACATGTGTGGACAAGCCTGGAGGGTCCTGGCTTCACAACCCATGGGTGCCTCTGTCCCCAGCCGAGTGCTGTGACAGCTTTGCTCTTGCCACAGCGCCGTTGTTCCTCTGCCTGTGTGGGTGGCAGCCTGGCTCTTTTCTTGCTGGGGTGGTGGGAGCGGGGACAACATCTGATGTCAGTGGGAAGTGAAGAGAGAGGGAAGGCCTGGCTGTGACTCTTTCTAGATATGAGATGTGGCCTGGCTGTGGCTGGGAAGGTGGTTGGGTGCACAACAGGTTCAGCTTTCTGGCTCTCAAGCAGCACCTTCAGTGGAAACTGCCCTCTGTGCCGAGACCCCTGAGCACCTTCCCTTCCCCTGCAGATCCTCAGGGCTTCCCCAGATGGACATGGAGAGCAGGACAATGTCCAAAATTCCTGGAGATGGCACCTGCTGAGGATTTGGGGGAATCCCAACAAACTGGGACCGGGTTGCCCTATGCAAGCATCCCATCTGCCTGCCCTGGAGCAGCCATGCTTGGCTGCGAGCCTGCGAGCAGCTCGTGGCTCCCTGTGCTCTGCTGCTGCTACTGAGCCACCATGTCCCCCAAGGCTGGCTGTCCCCCGCTTTCCTTCTAGCCCTGCATGCGATGAATCAGCTGAGAGTCCCTGGGGGAGACAGGGTAAGTCCTCCAGCACTGTTAAAATCATTCTCAACAAAAAATAGCTGACTTAATAAATGGTAGTGTTTCTCCCAGGCCACATGTCGATGCTTTGCTGAGCTTACGGGGTTTTCTAGTGGAAGGGGAGAGGCTCTGGGCTGAAACACCCTGGAGCCTGTGGCAGCTCTGCAGGCAGGGCAGGTTTAGCCCCAGTCCCAAAACAGGCACAGACCACATGTCCAGGGATCTGTCCCTTCTCACATCAGGGTGGTGACACATAAAAGTCACGCTTCCCGGAGCAGCTGGGTACCAGAGCGTGTCTGCCAGGAGCGAGGATGCTGGTGCGACTGGCTCTCTGGGCAATGGGGCATATTGAGCTCAGCTGAGCTATGTCTCCAGCTACAGCAACTTTATCCTTCCTGTCCCAGGTTTCCAAGGAAGATCTTTTTAGGTGTTTGCCAGCCCTGTTAGCCCTGTCTCTGTTTGCTTCCCTTGTTCTGCAGCTGCAGCCTTGGCTCCTGTGGCCTCCTCCACCGGGATGTGCAGGGGGGGTCTGGGTGTAGGACAGACTTTTCCAGCCCAGCAGCCACAGCTCGGATTTCAGGCTGTTGGGATTTGCTCCTGGGTGGGTCCCTTAAAACCACTGGAGCCGGTACTCATGCAAACATCAGCCTTTCCAAAGCAAACGCAAGTGGCTTATCCAGCCCAGCCATCCCGGCCTCAGCATCCCTTCTGGCTCCTGGCTTTGAAACTAGGAGCTTTTGCAGATGGAGAGGTGGATGCTGCCGCCAGCAGGACTCAGCAGGATTTCCCCACTTTCTGCTGGGGTGAGGTAAAAAATAAAATAAAATAGAATGAAGAAAATCTTAGAAACAAAATGCCCAGCCCATTCCTCATCCAAACCTTGACCCCCGTGGTCGTATAGCTCTGTATCGCCGCGGATGAGCCTTCACTGGGGCTCCCCTGGGCATGGACTCTTTGGCCCAGCTTACAGGAGCCTAAGTTGCCCATAGCTCCAAAATCAGTGTATCCCCCCAATCCCAGCCCTCGGAGCTGGGGTGGGTGGGTGAGACCTCGCAGTTTTCCTGCCGTCCCCTGTCCTGTCTCTGGGCTGCCTGGACGAGGGGTCACCCACCTCCAGGCTTTGCCCAGGCACATGCAGAGCCAAACCCACCCTGGGGAAAACCCAGGGACCTCCGTCTTGCCGAAAGGTGGGTGCAGCAACGGGGTGCGGAGCACCCACGGATGGGAAACAGCCCACAGCACAGATGTGCAGCCTCTCCTGGCCACTGCCCGGGGAGGAGCGTCTGCCTGGCCCTGCCTGCTGATGCCCTCGGGCTGTTCTTGGGCTGTTCAGCGCTGGTATCAGGTAAGAAAACAAGCAGATAAAGCAAGCAGGATCCCAGCTGGTGCCAGAAAACACCCACCTCTGTTACAGTAAAAACACCAGCAAGCAAATTTTTTTTTTTTTTAAGATATACACAGAGATTAGACTGTCTTAACGAGGCAGTAAAACACTTCAATAGCTCCCCTTGCTAGTTATTAAAAGTCCCTTGGGCTTTCCCCTCCCTGAATGCAGCTCGGCTCTGAAAGGGCCTGTCCCCTGAGCGTTGCAGCCATTTAAGCAATTTATGTTAGTTCCTGTGGGGAGGCAGCACGAAAATAACTTTTTCCTGGGGAGGGGGGGAGAACCTGGTCCCCATGGTTAGAGGGGATGTGGCATCCAGCCCCTCTGCCAACTACCACGGCCTTTTGGTCTGGCAGCCCCGTTGCCACAGACGGTGCCATGGGCTTGCTGGCATGGGGTGCATTGCTGTGGGGTGACCAGGGAAGCGGGTGCAGGGGATGTGTGGGTGCAAGCACAGCCTGTGGGGCTGGATCCTGACACCCCCACACTACTCGGGGCTGGGGATGCTCCCTGTTGTCCCTTGTACCCTTCCCTGTGCACTGCTCAGGGATCAGGTGCTGGGAGGAAAACTGTTCGTTAACACTGCTTGGGGCTGCTCTAAAATGTACCCTTTGAGCTGTGCGCAAGTGCCAGTTTGTCTCAAGGCTTGTCTCAGACCTCCCCACCACAGCCCTGGCTCTGGCACCCACTGCTGAGATGAAAAGGTAAGAAAAGATCCAGATAAAGCCAGTGTAACCCAGGGCTGACGGCATCCCGCCCACTGGTTCCCCCGAGCTGAGCACGGGCTGCTTTGCAGGGTGACCTGCCTGAAAATCCAACACCATGCACCCCATGGTTCTCTGTAACCCTTGCTGGGGAGCAGTGCTGCAAGCAGAGCCCAGGACTTGCACAGCCTGACCCATTGCAGACTGTGGGGCAGGAGGGGCCAACAAATGGGATCTGCCTGCCCTCTTTTGGCAGTGGGGATGGTCTCTTGGGCAAGGCTGAAATGATGGTGCTGACTGGGGGAAGAGTGGTGATCCCCAGGGAGAGCCCCATGACATCAAGACCACCTCCAATTCAGGACAGCATTCAGTCCTGGTCCTGGGGGACCTGGCACCCAGGTTGGCCCCATCGTCCAGTTCTCCTCTGGCCAACCCCTCTCACCCAACCCACTCCCCATGCCCTACCCAGCAGCCCCCTGTACTGGGTTAAACCAGCCCAGTGGAGGGTTCCTGTGTCTGGAGTTTCCAGCTTTTTCTTCCCCCTGCCCCAGGGTTACAGGTCTCCTACAGGTTTTGTGCAAATAGCAGCTGAAGAGAAGGGAGAAGTGTCCCTCACTGCCCATCGTCTAAGGAAGGGTATGCTTGCAGTGTGTGCTCAACCTGTACTACACACTGGAGAGGACACACCAGGCAGGGGATGCTCCGACTGCCCAGGGCGGCTTAGGCACCAAGCAGGAGTCTCATGGTAACAATGTCCTGCCTCCTCCCCATCTGGGGGACCCCTTTCCAAGTCTGCTCTTGGTGACAGTGGCCGTGTGACGGGGAGGCTGGTGAACACGGGGACAAAGCTGGAGTGCGAGCCAGGAGCAAGCTGAGCCGTTGGGAAAGGCATTCCGGGGCTGTTCCCTGCCCGGGCTGGCAGCGGGCCAGGCCTTTGCTTTGGAGACTAATCCTCCTGCTTTAGAGCTTCCCGGCTCTCCCAGGGAGCAGAAAAACAAGCGTGACTGCTCAGGGCCTTGTGGGTGTATGCGCATGAGTGGGTGACGAGGACAGGCTCCATGCTTGGTTCCCTGCCTGTGTCCCCGTTCCAGCCCAGCCAGGGTGCTGGGAGGTGGCACAGCTCTCCCTCCTCCCCGGGTGGTGGGCACCCACCCTGGCCCATCAGGGTCCCTGATGTGCCACCTTCTTCCCACTCGTGTGACCCATCGCTTGGTGAGAGTCCCTCCCTGCCTCCCACGCAAGGCTGGGACCTGGGGACACCCTGCTCAGTGCCACCCCAGGGGTGACACCAAGAGCTGCATGTCCACAGGAGATGTGTGCGCTCCTGTCGCCGCTTGCCAGCCCTGTTTCAGTCACTGCTGGGGAGGGAAGGAAAAATCTGAACTGCTTCTCTGAGAAATTAATCTTCTTTTACCGTCTTAGCTTAGCTTGACCTAGAAGAAACCCCCCCTCCACCCCCACCCCCACCCAGGTTTTTTTTTCCTTGTGGGGTCTTCAAAGGGAAAATTACAGCAAATGCATTGCACAGAGGCTGTGGGAGACAGGGGCCAGAGCTGCAGCAGGGGAAAGCGATGCCAGCAGGGTCTGGATGGTTTCAGGCAGGATTTCCCATGCTGCCCTCTCCTGTGAGACCCTCTGGATCCAGGGGCTGGAGAAAATTGCATCTCTCATGGGCAGTAAAACAGAAAGAGTAAAAGGTTAAAAGATGCGTTTGGTTCCCCCTGGCATGATGCGGAGTTGTGGGGTCAGGGGGGACTTTTGGCTGGAGAGAAGTAAAAGCTGAGCTGCTTAAAAGAGAAATTGCGTGGCAGCCCGGAGGGCAGCTGGTGCTGGCAGGGGAAGGCAGGGGTGCTGCCTGGCCAGGGCTGATGTCCCCGTGCTGCACAGCCACCTCTCAGGGGGACACTGGGATACATCCAACACCAGTGGGAAAGGATGAGGAGCAGGACCAGAGAGGGATGTCCCCAAATGGGAGCGAAGCAGCTGCAGTGCTCGCTGTCCTCCCTGGACAGCTGTGGTCCTGGGGTGGGGGGGGTGACTGGGACTGCAACTGGGTGGAGGGACAGTGCTGGCCACCAGGACAGGGACAGGAGGTGAAATATGCCTCTCCCAGGCACCCACTCCTGCCCCACCAAACCTCCTGCTGTCCCATTTCACATCTCTTTTCCCCACTCCCCTTCATCCCCAGGGATGAAGCCTGGATGGCCCACATGCCATCCCTGGTTTAGCTGGTACAGCCTGGGTAAGGGAAGCCAGCCACCCCACCACCAAAATGACCCTGATAAAACGCTGAAGCTTGAGTCTTGGGGGTTACATCCAGGTGTGGGGCTTTGTCAGCCTCTAAAGCTCATCAGCTGCCCTGCAAAGGGCTCTGCTCCTGCACTGCGGGGCCAGGAGCGCTCTGCCTCTTCCCTGCTCCCTCCCTGCCTCAGTTTCCCTCTTGTTAAAGGAGGGGGGATTGGAAAGGAAAGAAATCCCCAGCCTCCCCTAGCTCCTCTGCTCCCACAGGCTTTCTCATGGCTGTGCCATGGGGTTGGTTCCAGCTCCACAAGTCTCGGAGCAGGGCGGGGAGGCCGGGCAGCTGCTCTGGTGCTCATCCATGCATCTCTGTACATGTGTCTGTCTGTCCCTCCTCATCAGAGTGCTGTGACTGCGAGGAGGGTCCAACACTCCAATGCCTTCTGCAAAGGGGTTTTGAGTCCAGCACCAGCCCCTGCCGGGATCTGTGCCCTGCGAGAGAGGCAATGCTGGGAATCAGAGGTGTTTGAGGCAGATTCTGGGCAGCAGCTCCCATTTTGGAGACTCAGCCCTGGGCCTCAGGGCAGGAGGGCACAGGTGGTGTGACCAGCGGGGATTATGGCTGCTATAAAAAGCACCAGCATCTCTCGTCCCTGCTCCCTAAGGCGCTTAGCGGAGGAAAGAGGGACTTAAAGAGCAACCTCCTGCACTGAAGAGGTGCAGGGACTGCGGCAGTCAGAGCAGCATGGCACCCTCATCAGCCCCTTCCCCCTTGGCACCCCCAAAACCTCCCCTGGGTGAAGCAGCCCCCAGCACCTCTTCCCATGGACCTTCTCCCTGGGCCCCTGATGTTGGATGGCCAGACTCTCATCCCCTGTTTGGAGGACATGGAGGATAAAGAAAGGATGGAGGGGGAATAGCCCAGCCCGGAGAGGGGGACCTGGTGGGCGAGAAGAGCAGATGAGGATGCTGCACCAATCCCCAAACAGCTCTGCCATCCCCAGCCTCGCTTGTCCACCTGGTCCTGCCCTGCCACCCTGCTTCAGAGGTTCTCTGAGGGTGCTGGAGATCTCCAAAATGCAGCCAGCTGCAGGGATGGGTGGCTGGACTGAAAGCCACTGGTTTTTTGGAGGGACAGGGGCTACTTTCAGCCAAAAGCCATGCTCTGCCTCCAGTGTCCAGAGGTGAAATGGCTCCACCGCTTCTTGGGACTCTCTGACAGGCTCATAAGCATCCTCAGAGCTCAGCACCAGTGCAGTGCCTGGGGACATGTTTGGGGACAAATTAGGGGGAAGGCAGGTGCCAGGTGGTGGCAATGATGCAGGGATGGGGGAATGCAAAGGAAGGTGGTGTGGCAAACTGCTGTCCTCTGAGGTTTTCCCCTGGCATGTGGCAGGTTCCAGTGGGACCAGTAGAGAAAGCAGCTCCAGCCATGGGGTTCTGCACAGCTTCAGTGCCAGCCTGGCTCCTGGCCTTGACCAGGTGTGACCCTGTGGCTCAGGGAGGCAGTCAGCGGTTCCCCTTGCCACGAACGCTGCCGTAACATTACCCAGGGCCTTGGTTGGTCTAGGGAATGGACACAACACCAGGACCCCTGCAAAAGAGGGGCTTCAAAGGAGGGGTCCTTGCTCCAGGAGGCCAAGGAGCAGAGTGGGCCAAGGGCAATTTCTCACCAGCCCCTTCCCAGCCTTGAGCAGCCTGGTGGACCCTGGTGCAGGTGGCCACAGGAGGGAGCTTGGCTCCTTCCTTCTCCTGCTTGGAGGACGGTGGCCTAGGGTGGGTGACAGCCATGCTGGCCCTGGGTGCAAGCTGCTGCGTGGTGCAGGAGCATCTCCTCGAGGTCAAACCGCATCATGTGGGACCCAAGATGTCTCAGGAAGGGAGCAAGAACCTGGCTGGAGAGTGGTGGCTGCCTCCATCCTCAGGGAAACCTCCACCTTATTTCCAGCAGCTGGTGGGTGACGAGTCTTCGATGCAGACGAGCTGCTGAGGCTGTTGCCTGCAGCCATGGGGGGACAAGCTGTGCCTGGTAAGTGACATGTCCCCGTGGCAGGGACCGGTCCCTTTGAGAGCAGTGCCAGCGTCGGACACATGGTCTCAGCATCCCCCCGCAGCAGTGGCTGGGAGCACCTGGGTGTCCTGATGCCCAGTCTCTAGATGCTGAAAGGGCAGGGGAGCAAGGAAACCAGCTGTGCCCCCCAGCTCTGTACAATCTCCTGTCCCGAGGAATGCAGACCTTCACAGTTTCCCCAGCCCACAGCCAGCTCTGGTGCTGCAGCCCCACTCCTAGGGGCTGACAGACCTGGGATCACCCCCCAGCATCCTCCCGTGCTGCCGCGGCATTGCTGCCCAGCTCCCCTCAACAGCCCCAGTGTCGGAGCCGGCTGGCAGCTGCCAGAGCAGCCACATTACAAATCCAGGGCCAAAAAAAGGGAGAAAAATGATGGTGGCAGTGATGGTTGTCTGATTGGAAATGGTTAATTACTGGGGGAGAGGTCTGCAGTTCTGTCCTACAGCCTTTGCTTGCTGCAAAGCTGACAAAGCCCCAGCCTGGGACTGCTGGTAATGGCTCTCATTAAAAGCCATCAGGGCAGGAGGTTGAAACCACATCCATTTTCCCTTACTGCTTTCAGAAGGGGAAAATTAGGTTCTGGCCCCTGCTATTAGGGATGTGCTGGGTACCTCAGGCTGGGGAACGCAGGGACCGTCTCCCTGAATGCAGAGGCAGAAGTCCTGACCATTTGCCTTTCCCCGGGATTAGGTCTCCAGGCCGTCAGTACAGCCTGTTTTTTTAGGTTCAGGGAAGATGTGGAGATCAAAGAGATCTTCATAAGAAACAGGCACTGGGTCCAAGGAATTAGCTTCGTCCCAGTGCCTCCACTCTGCTGTACAAAAAACGATGGATCCTGGTTTAAAATCCCAAGCAGGGCAAGAGCTGGCCTTAAAATACCAATGAAACCATCAAGATGCCCCTTTTCCCACTTGGTTTGGGAGCTCACCCCCCACCTTGGGAAGCTGCTGCTTCCCCTGAGCCCCTTAAAAAGGAGGGAGCGGAGATCTGCCTGGAGTTAGCAATGGGAAAGGATGCCTTTGGGCAGAGAGAAGTGACAGGAAGAGAGAAGGGCAGTTTTGGGTGGCAGTACCCTGGCAGGGAAGAGAAAGGCACTCAGGGAGACAAGGGAGGTCTCCCCCCTCCATCAATGCATGCACATGCGGCTGACCCCAGTGCAGAGCCAGCATCCCTCGTGGTGGCAGCTGCTTTGGAGGTGATGAGGGAGATGCCTACACTGGGATGGGTGTGAGGGATGCAGCCATATAGCGGCTATTTTCCCTCATGAAGAGTTGGGGTTTCCTGCAGGTGGGTCCCTGCCCTCCCCTCCAGCAACTTTCCTTGAAGAACTGAGGTGTGCCATATCCCAGCAGGGCTGCTCCTGGTCAGGGGATGCTGGGCTCAACCAGAGCTGGTGGTGTTGGCCCTGGCCTGGGTGTGGGCATGGGGGAGGAAGGCTCTCTGGGGAGGTGGGGCGGTCCCCCCACTGTCCTAGAGCCATGGGATGCACCTGCTGAAATGGGTGGCATACTGGGGCAGCATAACTAAGGAGAGGAGCGATGGCCCAGGCAGGTCATCAACATACTGAGCTGGATCTGGCTCCTACTGACATTTCAGTGCTTTTCTGCAGCCCCTGGCTCTTGCTGCAGCCCCAGTCCCTGCTGAATCCTGGGTCTGTCCCCAGAAACGCAGACAGCCCTATTTCTCATGCAGCCTGCTTGTCTCCTTTGCCCTTTTCACCACCCCATCCCGGTGCCGCAGGACAGCTGCATGCCAAAGGACTGCCCAGCTCCTCTCTGGCTCATTTCTCTTGTGAGCTTTGTTTGGTGGGTGTATTTTGCATTTGCCTTTTTTTTTTTTTTGCTATTCACAGGGAAGAAAGGGAGGTCACAAACCCACAGGCAGATGGTCAGGGCAGGACTGATGAGCCTGGGAGAAGGGGCAATACTGCCTGCCCTGGCAAGGTCCTTAGAGGTCGGCAAAACTGGGGTGAGAAGGGCTTTGCTCCGTGGTGCCAGCTCTGCCCATCCTCTTGCCACCTGGTCCTGCAAGGTGGCTGCTGCACTGTCCCACTGCTCCATCCCTCCACTCCATCCTGTTGCTCCATCCCACTGCTCCCTCACGCCTGACCCAGCCACCGCGCCGGTCATGTCTGCTGCGGCAAGTGACAGGTCTCGCTGATGGAAATGACCACATCCTGGTGCTGGTGGTCCTGGTGCTGCAGTGCCTCAGGCATCTCATTCATCTCATTGACGCTGTTGCTGATGCAGTTGATGTCGCTCTTGTTGCTGTTGTCATCCGGGCTGGGGCCGAAGATCCAATCTGGAGGAGGGAAAAGCACAAAACAAACCCCTGGTTACCTCTGGCTGTTCCCAGAGTCAAAGCTGGCTGGAAAATTGCTGTCCCCTACTACATGTTACCCCTCGCTCTGGGTGTTCACCCCCCTCAGGAGGGTCCCTTGCCCAGCCCTGCCCCTTCACCCCCCTCTGTTCCACTGGTACCAGGGTCTCTGCTCTTCCCCGCACTGTGCTGGCTTTCAAGCTGCTGGGTTCTGGAAGCCCTCCCAGCTTAGGCAAATGAAATCAGTCTGCTAATCCCAAAAATGAAAATGAAGTGTCTCTGAAGCAAAGTGTGCACCTGGGATCACCGGCAATGTACTCCCTACAGTGGGTTTTTGCAGTCAGAAACAGAAGGGACAATTAAATAACTGTGTGACATCCAAACAGTACTGGAGGCATGGCTGGGGACATAGCTTATCTGCCACGGGAGTGTATCACAGCCACACCAGGGCTTCAAACTCCCCATGGGCTGCTTCGGGGCTGTGCTTCTGGCAAGCCACTGGAGCACCAGGACGTGGCTCTGAACTGATCCAGCCACTCTCACAACCCTGGGGGCAACTGACCCTGCTCCAAAATGCAGTGGTCACTGCTGGGTGGTGATGGGACCAAGACATCCCCTGCAGCACAAGGGGCTGTGGCTCAGTGGAGGCAGGTGGTGCCGCTTCCCAAATACCTGGTGGTTTTTTTTTTTTAATTTGGCTGTTTGGGTGGTGAGAGGCTATGCCCAGCTGTCGTGGGGAGGCACCAGCAATGAGGAAAGCCAGGTGAGGGGAGAGGAGCCCCTGAGGCCAGGCAGGACCTGGTGGCTGTGGGCAGTGGAGCACCAGGGCCCCTCCACTTCAGCCCTGCTCCCAAAATAAAGCCGAGATGGCTATCAGGAGGCAGACAAAAGGACTAGCCTGGTTTAGTTTTCTGAGAGATTCCACTTACCAACAGATCGCTCTCAAGAAATAACATTTATCTCCTTTGTGGCATGGGGTATTTTCTGTCCTCATGGGGCATTTCAGTTGCAGCTCTTTGCTGGAGGATGCAGGCTGCCTGGCGGAGCAGGACCAGATAAATGCAATCACAGTGAGATGTTGCCTTTTTCACGGGCTGTGGATTAAAGCTTTGCAGCAAAACTGAGGCTGAATGATGGCAAAGGTGAGGGTGGGATCCCAGGTGTGAAGGGAGAGGAAAATCTAATTTACTGGGTCACCAGTGGTATCCAGACATTGCTGCAGGCATGAGAAGAGAGACGGGAATGACCCGTGGTCCCCCTTGTGCTTAGTATGTGCACTGTAGGTTGAATTCTGGAGCTTTTTTGAAAGCCAAATTTTGTCATTTTTGCAATGCAATATTTGACTTTCTTCTCCAGCCTTAAGCCATTTGGCCACACCCACCCCAAGGGCATGGGGCATGGCTTTTGGGGTGATGCTCGTGCTGTGGACCCAGGATGGGTGTTCACCCCTGCCATGGGGGCTGGGCAGGGTGTGGGGGAGGTTGTGCCCCACTGTCAGTGTGGGCTGGCTGGATGTGGGTGCAGGCTCCAAGGAGGAGATAGTTCCCACCACACTGGGCACAGGTGACCTGTCCAAAGAGCAACTGTTTTTTCTTGGTTTTCCTTTTTTGTTCACCTCCATCCCCGTGCCCAGTGGTGTCTGGTGGTTGTGCGATGGGAAGGGCAGGAGAAGAACCACCACGGTCCACACATCTACCATGGTGCTGGCAAAAGTGATTGGGGAACTCAGCAAAGACGTGGTCCAAAGGCTTCTGGGGAGCCCTGAGTCTGCCCTGAGTCCTAACCTGGGCATTTAGCTTTCACTTGCAAGGTCCACAGCCCCCATCAGAGCCTGGGCTCCCTGTCACAACGCTTCCCTGAGGAAATCAGCCAAGCCCGGAAGGCTCATTTAGGTCTTTTTTTCCTGTGTAGCATCCATTTTGCTTTGATTTACTGGATTTAGACTAAAGCCAAACACTCCACCAGCTGCTTCCCGGGCTGGCCCTGCAGCCCAGGCTGGGTCCATGTCAGCCAGACCTCCACCTCCTGCTCCCAAGACCTCCCAGGCTCACACCAGCCCCCACGCAGCTGCTTGGCGTGAGGAGGATCCGGAAGGCAATAACAAGATTGCCTCCTACAAATACTATTAAAGGTCCCAGCTTGCTTTCCTTGACGTCAGCTATAAGACTCCAGTGGGACCAGGGGCTGGTCCAGCAGGGAAAAAGGGGAATAACATGTAGAAAAAGAGGTGATGGGTCCCCACATATCCTGTGAGCCATCGGGTTAGGGCTGCTGCATGCAATGGGAAGCAAAAAAGCACAGCTCTGCATGCCTGTGAGCAAGAAGTGGCATTTGGTGGCCGAGTGATGAACCCTTGGGGACATTTGCAGGCAGCAGAGGAAGCAAGAACTGGGCACAGCACCGTGGCACCACGGCAAAGGCAGAAAGGCAGAGGATGAGTGTTTTGGAAGAGCACTGGGGGGCTCAGCAAAAGCCATTTCCATGGGAAAAGAGTCACGGTGCATCATCTCCAGAGGGGACGTGGCTGGCCAGGGTGCCCGGGGAAGGCAGCTTGTGTGAGGCTGCCGCAGTCTAATTCCTGGGTAAGAGTGGGCTGGATTGTACGCGCTAATCCGAACTGCTCCTTCCCTGGGAATTATTTCTGGAGCCTGCTGGATCTAATTACCCAGTAATCTGCAGGAAGATGTAATTAGGCTGTCATTAGAGGGTATTTACTGCGATGCCTTTATGATTTGACTGTGTAAGTAAGGAGTGAAGTAATTACACAATTACACATTATTTGTGGCCATTTATGGTCTGTAACTTCAGCATGTTGCCATGTGCAGAAGAGGGGAGTGAGGCCCCGTGGAGCTGGCAGAGGATCTCCTGCCAGCAGGACCCTGGAGGAACAACCATAAAAATGTCAGCACCCTTGTCTCCCCTGTCAGCCACTGCCGGCCGGCTCTGTCCCAGCTGTGTATGCTCCTCCCCAGCTTCCCCCTCTGGCTTCTCTCAGGCTGTGGGTGGGAAACCAGGGTCCCCTGGGGTCCCCCATGGGGTGTCTGGGGAGGGATGAGGAGGAGGAGAGAGGAGACTTGCACATCTTTGGCCGCAATGGGATTAATCCTTGCTCTGATGTGGAAGGACCTTTGCAGGGGATGGGATGCACAGCCTCACGTCATGCACAAGCACGTGTTAGAAACCTTGGAGGTTGTAATCAGGTAATGGAGGATGGTGAGGGGCCAGGAGCTGAGGACCACTGGTGACTGGCTGAAGATAGCTGAAGCCCGTAGCATCACAACAGGTATTTCTCTCTCTCCATCCCTTACATCTGGCAGGGGGTCTGCACGAGCAACAGAAAATGGGTACAATTGCCACCAAGAGGAAAATTAAATCCTCTTTCAGAGAAAAATCCACATTTGAGTTCTCACAGGCTTGAGCAAGAAGGCAAGCAAAGCCAGACTGAACCAGGGCACCTGATGGACCTGCGACACCCTAGGGCAGAGCTGGGGCAAGTAGGGGTTCCATGGTGCACTCCTGGACCCACAACAGTCACACTTCGGAGGTAAGAAAAAATGTTGCCTGCCCCTCCCCAGCCCCTAGAAGGAGCTTGTGACACATGCTGCAAAATCAGGGCACGCACACAGGCGTGGATGTGACTGCTTCAGATAAAAGAGAGGGACAAAGTGACTTTCTCAGCCAGGCTGGGGGAGCAGTATCTAACCCAGAGACACCTCTCCCCGCTCGCCAGGTGCTGCCGAGGCTCAGCGAGCCTGCTGAGGTCTTGCAGGGTGAAAGTCGAGGTGGAAAGTGCTGAGATGGGGTGAGATCGATACAGAGCGATTGATCCAAAGCAGCTGGGGAGAGGAGATAGGGTAGACTTGGTAAATCAAGAGCTGCAGAATAGCATCTCTCCCTAAATAGCAGAGTGATGTGGTGCGAAGTGTCCCTGCACCTCCCTGGCTCTGCCTGAGTCTCCGACAGTATCCCTGGGATGTGCTGTGTTTTGGGGGGCAGGAAAACACTGTTTGGGGCTGCCTAGATTTCACAATGTTTTACCCCTCGTACCAGCAGCATGAGTGATGGTCATAGTTCAGAAACCCCTTACAGTGCAGGCAGTGGGGAGCAGCCATCCTGCTGCCTGTGTGCACGGCGGCACAGGGATGCTCTATGTCAAGTCCCATCCCAGGCGGGTGGCCGGGTCTCCTGCATTCGCTAGTGGCAGGGTGGGATGTCCACGAAGCACTTCAGCCACTGGAAAAGAGATGTTTCTAACAAAAGAGCAGAGGGAGGTGGGAGAAGGGGCTGAAATTTCAATGCAACCCAGTGAGCGAGACATTCACGCTCCCTGCAGAGATGGAAACAAGCAATGGAAGGGAAAACATGTTAGATGAACAATGAAACTCGTGCTCTAGTTTTACTTGCTTTAAATGGAGCTGGTGTGAAGACAGCTGCTAAAAAAGCCCTTTCCCCAGCAGCAGGAGCAGAAGCACCAGCTCTGGCCAAAGCATTCCCTACAGACATGAGTTCAAGGGTATCCCTTGTGTATTTGACACGATGCAGCAGTCTCAGCTGGACATTGTACCTGTCTCATTTGCAGGACAGACTCTGCTTATTCATTAGCAAAATCAGCAGATATCTCCCAGGTTTGTTCTGCTGGAAAATCTCTGCCTCTGGCAGTAGTAATTTGTTATCAAGAAGCCCCCCTTTCACCCCAGATTCATGTCTTTCTAAATTAACTTGCTGTTGGAGTCTGTTCTCCCTTCCCTGTTTTGCAGAAATTTCTTAGGCTAGCTGTGCTGGTCAAGTCAAAACTGCCCTGCACCCTGAGCAACACCAGCGCACTGCTTTGCTGATGGACAGGTAATGACACTGTCCCTCTGCAGAGCTGTCACTGGCATGAAGAGTCTGGTAGGAAAAAGGGGTGACATGGTAAAGGCATTCAATTAATTACAATATTATCTTTAAAATAGCTTCTCTGCACGGGTATAACCTGGGACCAAGCCTGCATTTGATCCCAGTCCTGTCTGCCGGGCAGCATTGCTACTCCAGAGAGCGGGTCTTGGAAAGGTAATGACTCAGGTGTGGCACATGGGAGGCAGGGATGTTCCTGGGCATCATTTATTGCTCTGCGCATCCTCCAGCCTTAGGTGTTTGCCATGAAGGAAGAATGAAGATGGCCAGAGGGTGAAAAGCTGCGCTTGGTCTTAGCTCAAGAAAGACTAGCACTTGCAGAGGAATAGAAAGGCACAGTCCTCGCCGCAGGGACCTGACGCAGCCCATTGCTGGACCACACAAAAGCAGGAATGGGATGGCGTATCCCTGAGGCCAGCCTTGGTTGATCCCTGGCAGTGCGTGCTGGGAGCCATCCTGCTGTTCGGGTTTTGTGCTTCAAAGGTTTGGTTGTGAAAGTAGCTGTCCTGGAGTGGGGCCACCTCTGCCTGCTTTTTGCAGAGCCACACCACTGTGGCTGCTTGTCTGACTGACAGCGGCAGCCCACAGCCACGGCGATGCTAGGGGGGATGCAGAGATGGAGCATCTGTCCATTATTACAGTAGCGGGGGGTGGGAATTAAGCTGGTGAAAACCATCCTACAGCAGCCACTGCTAGACATCAGCACCCCTAAACAGCAGCTAAGGAACCTCTAGTGCAACCCCATGCACCAAAAGAGAAACTGAGGCAGTGGGTTAGTGTCAGAGATAGGGTAGCATCGAGATAGGGGAATAGAAGGGACCTGACACAGTCTCTTCTTTTCCCACAACTTTGGGACGCAAACGAATCATCCCCGAAACAGAGTCTGAAAAGAAGACATAAGTCCTGTCTGATGGGCTTGAGACACTATCTGCAATTCCTGCCACTGAATTATCCTAAGAGCCCTGCAGTTCTGTGTGGAGCAATTAAAAGCGGATCCCGAGTCCCTGCAGGATCACCCAGCAGCTATTTTCAGCAACGCTACACTCACGCACAGTTTCTTTGTTCAAGGAGACCGTTTCCTAAAGAAACCTGAAATGTGGCAGGTGGAGATAAGGCTGAAAAATAAAAATATAGCTGGTGGGTCAAAAGGGCAAAGAAAAAAAAAGACCCCACTCCAAGAATGGCTTAGGGTTTTCAGCAGTCCCAAAGCCGTCAGCCAGCACAGTCCTGCCAACATCAGCGAGCCTGCCCTGCCTTACCCCAGCTGGGTGTCTGCCTTGGGCCCATTCCTAAAGGAGAAGTTTCCTCAGGGTCTCCTCTGGAGATCAGCAGTTCAGAGGAATCCTCAGCTGAACTGGGTGACACTAGTAAAGGTCTACCCGCAAAGCATCAGCTCCCACGCAGGCCAACAGACCCTTCCCGTGTGGTTCCCGCGCAGGCAGCGAGATGCTTTCCTGGGGACCACACAGCACAGTCTCCATGGCAATAGCTTTGTTTCCAGTCAAAC
>JAVJGI010000032.1:25284464-25358561 GCA_035590275.1 Ibycter americanus
TTCCCCCCCCCCCCCCCCCTTTTTTTTTCTCCCTTTTTTTGTGTTTAAATAAGGGCAATATTCAGTGAACTGCTGGGGACAGAGGAGGGAGGGAGGGCTGATTCCCATGGATTGCAGTAATTAGGCGCTTCGTATGTTGGTGACAGGCTTGTCATTTTCCAAGCCGGCACTTCACCGCAGCGCCGTCTCTGGCAGCTCTCCAGTGCTCCCAAGTTAAGCCGCTTTCCAAATGTTTCGACCCAATTTGACTTAACTGGTAGCCAGGTCTGAGCTGCGCTCACACAGGGAGCCTTCCTCCCACCTCGAGGGGCTCGCATCCATCCCCAGCCAGAGTCTGGTGACTTTTGGGAAAGTCACAAACATGAGACTTTGTCAGCTCAGAGCAAGTGGGGAGGGATCGGAGAGAAATTAAGGTATTTTGGGTTCTCCTTGGTCAGGTCCCTCCAGCAAGAGCTGAAAAGGGGGTCTTTCACAGTCCTTTTATCCATATTCAAGTGTTCTGGGGGATGAGGACAGACAGGATCCCCACCCTGGCTGAAGGGGAACTCTGCCTTCCTCCTCCCTGACAGCACACCTTCCCCTCTCCTCTGATACACTCTCCCATTTTCTGCTCCTCCCCACCCTGCCGGGCATCGCAGCAGCATTCATCTCACCCCAAGGATGCCTGGAAAAGCCCTAATTGAATTTTTAAGAAGCGTCTGTGAGAGAGGTATCGGTGTCTCAAATACCTGTTCAGATTTTGCTGGGGAAGAGCTCAGCAGCATCCCGGGAGCCCCTCTGCCATCCCAAACCAAGCCCAGTGCCTGCTTCTTATGGTCCTCCTGTGCACGCAGCTGGGTGATGCTTTGACTCCCCCGGCCATGTCCTACAAGCTGTTATTGAGGAGTCAAACCCATCCTTGATGTCTCTGAGAGAGTGTTTAAAGTAGCGATTAACTATTCACACTTTAATCTCCCTGAAACAGGCTCCAGCCCTTTGGCATCTTATTTCCATCTCTCTCTGTATCTTTCTAAATATGATTAGCACAGAAACGCTGATAGCAGAGGTTGGAGCTGCTGCCGAGTATGTAAATCCAGGCATTGTGTTAAGGCAGCTAATAGACCAGTTTCTTATTTACTATCCATTGGTCCCTCTGTCCTGTCCCTGAAGTCATTTTATGCAAACTCATTCACATGAAACCTTCTCTTTAAAGGCTGCTGCTTGGCAGTGTTAACAAACACGGTCTCGTCCGCTCTCCTCTGAGGATTGGCTCGTTTTAAGTGTATAAATGGTGTGAAGATGGGCCCAGCGTGCTAAATAGGAGGACCCAGAGGCAGCCTTCAGCACTGAGGGATGCTGCTGGAGTTCGGGCAATGCCTTCTCCTCTCTGTCTGGGTGGGGCAGAAGGTCACATCTGGATTCCTGATCCTAACTTGGAGAGATGTCACCTCCACCCCGGGCAGGGGGGATGCTCTGTCCTCAGCGAGGGCATTCAGCTGGGAAAGGGCTTGTCGTGAAGTGGCAGAAAGCGGGTAGACCCCCGGGCTGTCCCTGTGCCTGTCCAGCCCTG
Source organism: Ibycter americanus (assembly GCA_035590275.1). Classification (NCBI taxonomy): domain Eukaryota; kingdom Metazoa; phylum Chordata; class Aves; order Falconiformes; family Falconidae; genus Ibycter; species Ibycter americanus. The sequence continues at coordinate 25,286,014 of JAVJGI010000032.1, forward strand.
GTGTGAAAGGCTGTGGAAGTCCCTTTGCAAAGGGCTTTGCAAGGGAAGGGACACCCTGCTGGCCTCATCCCACACAGACGCAAAAGCAGAAGGTGCCCAAGGTCACCAGGGAGCATTGGTGCTGAGCTGGAAATAGCATGGCAGGGGCACTTCAGCCACTCTCCCTGCTCAGCGGGGCACAACATTTACGTGGATTTTGGCTCTGCTTTGCAGTAGCCACCCAAGGGATGGTTTCAAGCATCCACATCCATGATCTCCTGCATCAGGGACCCCAGCAGTTGGGGCAGGGGTCTCTGCTTCGTGGGGGCACTGTGGCTGGACCGGCACCAACTCAGGGGCAGTTCTGACATGACCTGGCCCTGGTCCTTTCAGCATCTCAGGGCAGGAGTGTGCATATTTTTAGGTGCTGTCCCTGCTGCCTACTTTTGTTGGGAAGGCAACACTAAATCAGATGAGCAGCAGGGCTGGGAGATGTTACAGCCCCAGCAAGCTGCTGATTAAGTGTTATATTTAACACTTTAAGACAGTATCTGTTCCCTTCCAGCTGAGGTGAAGAAGGTCTCCTCAGCAGCAGCTCTCTGCTGTTTTCCTGGCTGAGCCTCCTGTGAGATCCCCAGCACTGCTCCCTGCCAGGAGGTTTGACCTTTCTTGTCCCAAATACCTCCTCCCCAAATACTCATGTCCCAGATCTGCCAGCCCCTTCCCGGTCATAAGCCCCTGCCCAAGGGGCTTGGCTTGCCCTCCCATCAGCAAGGCACAGGTGCTGCCTGCCCTGCAGGCACTGGTCAGAGTTTTGGCTGGTGCATATATCTCCTCCACCCCAGCAGCAGGGAAATAAAGGGGAATCGTGAATGAACATGTGGATTTTGCTCCAAACAAGTGTGATCTCCCTCACGTTGCAGAGTCGGAGCCTGCAGGGCTGCATCCCTGGCTGGGGGGCAGGCTCAGAGCAAAGGGAGTTCAACCCCACTCCCTTGCAGAGGACATTGCTTCCCAGAGCTTTCTGAGAGGGTATGCACATCTGCAGGAGCCAAGAGCTTAAATCCCTCTGTGGATCCCTCCTGGCCACCCGTCTGAGCTGGAAAACTGCCACCAGCTCCCTGCAGCAGGGCCCTGTCCCCCAAAAGGACATGGCAAGCTGGCTGTCAGGTTGTGGGATCTAAAAGTACTGGGGATTCAGAAGGGAATTGGGCGTATCTGCAATCCCTGGCATCACCAGCCTTACAAATTATGGGACAAACAGCAAGAGTATCACTGAGGGTTTGCTGTGAGCAGCCAGGTACCTCTGCCTGCACCTCTGCCTGCCCACGGTGGCTGCAGCCAGCAGAGTGTTTGTGTTCTTGTCCCCGACAACGAGGGACCTTGTTCATCAACAACAGGATGAAACTGAAGAGCCAGGAAGCCAAACCTCATAAAAATGCACACTCTGGGCTATCATTGTATAGATTTGTTGTAGAGGCTGTGGTGGTCGTGCTAGGTGCTGGACAAGGGAGCCAGACTGCTGAGCTGTGTTTCCTAGGAGTCTGTGGATTCACTGATGTCTGATAAGGGATTAAGCTCATATGGCAGCTTTTCTTTCACAATGCACTAGTGGGTTGTTTACCTGTGCTCAGGTATCTGTTGCCATGAAACTTTTCAATTTGGAGACCTGTAATCCAAGCTCAGTTGAAACTGGCCGATGGATTTTACAACTGTTCGGCAGCACGGACTTACACACATACACATTTATGCACACACATACACATGCACAAACCTCATTTCTTTAGGAAAGGAGCTAAACCCAGGGATTTTCTCTGGGAAGCCGATCAACATACAGCTCAGTTTGGAGAACCCAGCACATCAGATAAACTAACACTCCTGTAAATGTGAAAGGGTCAAGGCTTGGTCTGAACTCCACCCCAATCAAAGGAGAGATGCCAGCCAGCATCCCCAGGCTTTGTACCAGGGTCTTTTTGACCGCATGCACACAACACGCGACGTCTGCACTCACCTATAAAGTCATGGATGAGGTCCTTGATGAGATGCCCGACGATGGCGTATGCCACTGCCACCACCACCAGGGCTGCCATGAGAAGGTAGAGGACAGCCTTGGGCAGAGGAATGGTGTCTCGAGGAGGAGGTTTGTACTCCTTGTAAAGCTGGTCATTGTCCGAGTATGAGTACTGGAACAAGTGGTCCAGGCCAGCCGTGAAGTTGCTGGAGTTCATGGACTGGCTGTTGGACAGGTAGTTGTCCTGCTCAGGGTCCTGGAGGACGCTCACCACTGAGCTGGTGGTGGCTTCCACTTGCTGTACCAAGTTCAGAGTCTTGTTAACGCTGGGGAGGATCTGGGAAAGGAAAGTGCTCCAATCTTTGATGGCACTGATGTTGCAAATAATCATAATTGCAATGAGAAAAGAGATCTTCAAGCCCAAGAGACTTAAAAGGGAGAGAAAGAGGTGAGAATTGTTGTGCATACACCAAACCACGTACTGCGAGCCAGGCAGAAAAGGTCTTGCTGGGGTACGTTTCTCATTTGCAAATTCTTATGTGATCTGGTAGGGATGCATTTGTGGTAGGTCGGTCGTCACTCCTGGAAATGCCCGCAGCAAACCCCTATGGGCATGAAGTTCCTTGGGAAAAAGTAGGTGCTGGAATGATTTTGACTGATACCATTTTTGTTCTGCAGACGTCTCTCCCTGATGCTACTCACTGATGAAAACCAGAGACACAAGATCTTGTAGGTATTTTCAGTCATCTGGAAAATAAAGATAAATTGCCCTTCTCCAGCTTGTTTTCACAGGTGATGGTCCTTGGAGAGACAGAGAGACAGAAATCCCCCTTTTGCCATCGCCCAGGCTCTGTCTGGGTGACAGCAGGTGCAAGGTGTGCGGTGCGGTGCTGTGCCGTGCTGGGACCCTCCCCGTAATGCTGCCCGAAGCGTCTGCAGAGGAGAAATGTATATTTAAAACCCACAAAGTTCAGCTGCTCCCGGTGTGTGACGGAGCCGGCGGCACGCAGCTCCCGGCCGCGCCAGCCTGGCTTTCAGCAACTTCTTTTGCCGGCATCTCCCGATTGCTTCCTTTAAAAAGAAAATCATAGTCAGAGATAATGACCACGACAGCAGTGAGCCCGGTGCCCGGTTTCTCTGAAGGGCAGCCCAGCTGAGGAGCAGCTGCTCTCGGGTTTTACCTTAAGGACTTTTGCAAGCGAACAGATCTGCTCGCCTGATGCTCCGGCTTGTTTTATTCGGCGCTCGGCTCCCTACGGACCTCCCGGCAAACAGCAACGGATCCTGTGCCACTGCCTGCCGTCTGCGGGCTGTGTGTGCATGCGTGTGTGTGTGTGTGCACACTCCTCCTCGTCCTCTTCCCCTCCTGCCCCTTCACCCTACGGTCCTGCTCGCTCTTCCCAGCCACCGCGGCTGCCAGCAGCGAGGGGGATTAGCCACCAAGAGGTTGGCTCCACAACTCCTGAGCACGCTGTGAGGCAATGCGTGGTGGGAGCGTAGGCTCAGCCTCCGCCTCTGCTCCCCAAGGAGTTAATCCTTTCGATGCCAAAAGATGTGCCTTGATCCGGCTGCTGGATTTTCCTGGAGGGGTGGAGGGGAAGGTAGGGAGCAGCGTGGAGAAAACGTGCCTCTGTGTGTGTGTGTGTACATGTGTGTGCACGGGGGCACAGCTGGCGTGTCCCAGTGGCAGCCTGGAGATGGGTCTGGTGTCCCGTCGGGGGTGACCCCCAGCTCCAGCCTGCCTGTGAGTGCTGAGCACAGCCTTTGTCTGGGAGCTGCGCTGCTGGCAGGGAGAAATCAAATCGTGGGCGCTGCTGGGAGGAGGGCAGACATCATCAATCCCATTGCTGGCATCCCAGGGGAGTGATGCTCCCCACAGCCCTGGTCCCCCTCCCAGCCTCCACCCAGCGAAGTTTTGGCATCAGTGGGATGCCTGATTTGCAGAAAGCCTGGAGGATTTGGGACTCAGTTCCCCTGCCATCTCCCCTCCCTGGTTAGCTGTCTGCGTAAACTGGTCACCTTGATGACGGTTTTAAACTGATCTGGGTTCCCTATAAACACATCTCCTCATCTGTCTTGGCAATGGGATTTCACTGGGGTGCTGGCTTGGTTTGAAGGCACTGGGACTTATTTAAGGAGGAGGAAGAGGAAACCTTAGAGAGGGGGAAATTGTCTTTCTATATTTGGAGGTGAAAATAAATCACAGCTCTGTTTTTTACATCTACTTTTTTTTGTGTGCAGCTTCCCCGTGTAAGAAATAGCTGTCACAAGGGCAAGGAAATCACCACATTAGGCCTGAATGCAGCCAAATGCAGCTTCTGAGAAATAACAGCAAAAGATTAACTTTTTGTGTGTGTGTGTGTTACCAGCCAGCAGCAATCTTGCCAGCTGCCTGGGTGTTGGAAGGGTAGAAAATAAAATGGCAACATCTCTCCCTTACAATAAAATCACTATGACTCAGGTAGGTGATGGAGCAATTGTACAGCCCAGAAGCAAAGAAAATGTGGAGGAAAAAGCTTTTCTTCCCCCCTTGGAGTGTTCATGGGCTAGGTTACAGTGACTTCTGTCCCCCAGAACCATTTTACAGCATCCTAAAATTTCTTTTCACAAGTGACAGAGCTGTGACTGGTTACAGAAACACATCTGTGTAGCTGCATGGAGACATATCCTGCAATGGGACATGTCCTGATGTCCTCCTGTCCCAGCATTATGATGCCTTGGGTTGGAGCTTCTCCTCTGCCTCCCAAGCATGAAGCTGAGGGGATGCTTTGAGGGCCAGGGCAGAAGTCAGGAGCTAAGGGCACATGGCTCCTCTCTCAGACTCTGAGTCCTGCCATGCCAGATTTTATCTTTCCAAGAGGGAACATGTGGCAAGATTGTTATTATTTTCTAAGAACTTTTCAATGATGAGCTTTACCCTCTGTGCAGGGGTGGGTGCCACAGTGCAGTCTGGCTTTGCCCCACTCCAGAGGCCACATCCTTTGACTGTGGTCCCCAGGAGGAGAGGACAGCCCCTGGGATGTGCCCACTGGTCCTTGGGGACTGAAGCTGTTCTGAAGCTGTTTTTTCACAGCAGCTGTTTGGTGTTAGCAGTTGCCATGGCACCAGTGCATCAACCAGAGGGAAAAGGAGAGTGTCTGGTCCAGGCTGAGCCATCCCTGTGGCTGGCTCTGGGTGCCGTTGTCCCAGGCAGGCTCCCACCACACTGTGCCCCTTTATTCCCAGGAGGGGATGGAGCAGAGTGATTTGCGGCAAAGTATTTGCAAAGGTGTGTGTGCACGGGGAGATTAATCAGAAGAACTGAGGGCAAAAGGGGATAGTGTGTCTCTGGAGGTCTTAAGGTCCTCAGCACCTTCAAGTGCTTTAATCAGATCTGGGTCAGAGTCTCTGGGGAGCTGGGTCAGGGTCTCTGCCCCATGTCATATGGGTCAAAACACCTCAAATGGAGGAATTCATAGGTAGTGCAGACCAGCTGAATAAATGGCTGAACAGGGTTGCAGGTGGGAAACTGCTTCCCCACCTATAAAACCATGTTGACAACAGCCCTTTCCTTCCTGCCATGCCATCAGCCAACTGGGTTTTCTTCTCATTTTAAAACAAAGGGAGAATGTACTGAGACCTGGCTGACACCTTCCCCTCCCCACTGCATCACAAGTGCCAGCCAAAGGAGCTGCGCTGCTCGGCTGTTTCTGAGCCCGCGCACCTTGCCCCGGTGGGGCTGTCAGGGGTTCACTGTCTTTGGCCACCCTTGAAGGCTGGGACCCGTGGTGACCCACTCACAAAGCTTGCTTGGACTGCCCGGTGGCTTGGCAGTGTGGATGCCAGTGGTCCCTGTCCTGCTCCCTGCAGGCAGAGGTTTGCAGCACAGCTGGCACAGCTGGCATGGCTCTGCCTCCCATACCTCACACTGGGCTCTCTGGGAAACACATGGCTGTGGATCAGCATGTCAGAGGGTGAAGCGAGGCATCAGCTGGCAGCTCTCTGCTTGCCTGTGGATAGCTGGTGACAGCAGCTCAGGCCTCGCTCCAGTGGGATGGAGGGCAGCGCCCTTCAGTTTCCCAGAGCTCCACTGAGCACTTCTGGGAAGAGGCTGGAAAAGCGCTTGGGGGAGCTCTGAGGTCTGCTGCAGGCGCTGAATTCATTAAAGGGGCTTAGGGTAATAATAAAACAAAAACCCTCCACCTTTTACATTTCCCTGCAGTGAAAGTAAAGTTGGCTTCTTTCATTTTCATTAACACCCATATCAATTCAAAATGACTAAATAGATGCTTAATTGTTCATTATACACTCTCTGCATCTCTTGTCTGAAAGGGAGGTTTTATTTCCACAATTATCGTCCATCCCATTTCAGAGGGAGAGAGCATGGAGAAATATAAAAGTGTGGATTTTAATAACCTTATATTTCAAGCTCTCTGTTATTAAATAAAAAGTTTGCATTTGCTGTGATGGGGGTGGAGGGGGAGATTAAGAGAATTGCCATGGATTCCACTTAGGGAACACCGCTAATGATTTCAATAAATTACTTTAAATAAAAATCACAATCTCCACAATTCCACTCAAATGACATTTGGCAGAGGGGTTGATCATGGGAGCAAAATGAATTTCAGAATTAGCTGCTTGTCCTAATGTAATTGGACAAATCAAATTTATGGATACACACATATCCAATGACACACGTATCTCATGCAGAAGAGCAGTGTTTTGGCCCCTGGGAACAAGAACAAATAATGTTTTAGTGGGACAAGAAAGATCTTGTCCCTCATGATGGATGTTGAGTGTTTGCTTCAGCTGTTTTCTTAGAATTTTTATTTTATGGCTTACTCTCTATGTAACTACAGTCAAAGCACTGGTGTTTTATTTCCATACAGGCAGGATCAAACTGACTACTGGGACATACCTTTGATAATGCTGGTGTCCACGCAGAGCTGAAAAACTGCTCTGACACATCGCAAGTGATGCCCTGAGCGGACAGTACAGTTTCTTGTCTATGACTTGGACCAGATCCCAGGGTTTCTGCAGAAGATGAAGCCTGAAATTGTCCTACAGCCCTGGCGCTACACCATGGCCAGAGGTCTGACCCTGCTCTCAGCTCCACTGCGCATGGCATCCTTTGCAACAGGTAAGGATATGGAGGCAACAGCCTGTGGATGTGGCTGGCAACAACTGTCAGGTGCAAACTGAGCTGTAAGGGTGGAGAGCAGCCAGGAGTTTATCGCCGTGAAGTGTGTCATGGCATAGGGAGGCTTTGTATCCCACCCTGGCTGAGAGGTATCCAGAAGTTGGCTGAGAATATAATCAGGAGGTGCAGCTCCAGCAGCAGTATGTCCATCCATACTTTTGAGTGACACTTTCATTTGCTCAAGGGTCATTTTTCAGTCTCGAGGGTTTTTTGTGTCTCTCTTCTGCACTGTTGACACCATACCCTGATCCCCACCAAAGATGCCACCACAGCTCTTCAGCAAAATAAAGAAGCACAAAGATTTATGCCCTCATTTGGCACAAGGTAAACCAGTCTTCACAGGACTTCTTCAAACCGTTCGCATTTCAGCTATGCAGAGTGACATCTGCATTCGTATCCGGATGCTGGCTCGTGGGGGCTGCGCAGCTCGTGTCCCAGTCCCTGCAGCCTTCCCACGGATGAGGCATGCTGACCGTCATTCCTTCCTGGATGGGCCAGATGCTTTTCCCTCCCTCTCTGTCTGGCTCTGTGCAGCTGCTGCACTACACTCCGGAGCAGTGACTTCATTTCCAACAAAATTCCAGACTTGTGCCTAGGTTTTGTCAGTAATGTTCCTGCAAGAAGTTGTGAAATACAGGCTTATCCTGGCTTTCCATTCCTGGCGTTCCTCTTGCCTAGCGATTTCTGCTTGAAAAAAACAAACAAACAAGGAACAGCAGCAATTTTTAGCAGATGAATCAGTAAGCTATCTTTATCTATCTATATATAAAAGCACCTTTTAAAAGAGAAGTTTTTTTGATGCTGTGTTATTCATGCTCCCAAAGCTGAAAAATTCCAGATTATATTAATAAATGACGTCATGAACATGCCATATTAAGTGCAATGCCTACAAAGCCTCCTCCTTGTCTGCTGTGTCTGGTAAAGAAAGTGGGGTTAACTCTGCGTGTGGCACCATCTATGGACAACTTGGCTTATTCAATGGATTTGAGGTGCTGGAAGGCATGCACAAAAATATCCAGCATTAAATGCTTGCTTCGTGAAAGAAAGGGGAGCATTTCCCAAGTAAAAAAACCCAGGCCAACAGAACTAATTGCAGTGGAAGTGAGGTGGGAAGAGTGAATTACATGTTCTGTTTGCAACACTAGAAAGAACTGCTTGGCCACAGAACAGGTAAAAATAGCTGAAAATTATCTGTGGGTAAATCTGATATATGTGGGCAAATCAGAACGGGAAGGCTTCATCTCACCAGGTGGAAAAGTACTGTTTTTTTCATGTTCCCCTCCACTCACAGCTTTGCTATCCTGAAATCCAGTGAGAAGGTGAGCCAGGCTGTTGGCATCCAGCACCTCCCAAAGCCTCTCAAAGGGATCTGGAGGGAGAAGCTGGCAGTCTTTACATTTCCTATCTTCTTCACCGTCTAAGCTGGATAGGTAAAGCTAAAATAAAAAAGTCACCAGCTGTTTCTTTCAAGCAAAATGGAGAAGAAACTGCATGGATGCAAACCCTGTCTGAGTCTTCAGAGAGTTCGAAAGGGCAGGACTGAGGGATCCGTCCGCTTGCTAATGTCTGGGCTCCAGGACGAAACTTTAAATGTCAACAGCAGTAGACGTAAGGTAGAGATGAAGGAATTGAGCAAGGCAAATAGGAAAACTTACCTGATTCCCTGAAATATTTCCCCCATTGCAGCTAGAGGTACAGAAACAGAGACCTCCCCACGGGCTTGTGCTCATTCCCCTGCGGACACACACACAGGAGTGTGTAGCTCTGCTGTCTGTGCCTCGCTAAGTCTTTGCTCCAGTGTTTTCTCCTCCCAGACCAGGACCTGATTCTAACATGGGACTTGTAAAGTCACGCTGGTATTTCAGGTGTGGAGGAAGAGCTCAGTAGCTAACGCTACTGGTGTGTGAACCCAGTGTGTGAAATGCAGCTGGGTTGCCAGGCAGGTAACAAATACACTCTGTGACTCCTGATTAATCTGCCACCGCATCTGAGAGGTGATGCAGTGCTCTCTTCTGCATTGCAGATTGTGCCCCAGCCGTGCCCTTTCCCTACCACCTTTCATAACCCTGACCTGCTATTTCACAGGCACTCATTCAGCTCAGCATCACACAGTGCATTGCATGCCTGATCTATATGTTGTTGCATGTTTGGGTTGTAACTGTGTCTGCAGACTGCTTCTGTACTCACAGGTGGGACAGCAACCCCCGGGGGCCACGTCCTGGCTGTCCCTGCCACACCAGGCATGCTCACATTAAAGTAGCTGACGGTACAAGGGCTTAATATTAGCATGTGTTTGTCTTCTAGTGGGCAAAAGCAGATACAGTGTCCGGAATGAAAGTGGGTAACTCCCTTTCCTGTGCTCCAAAGCAATGTGTGCAAATGATGGGTGAGACCATCCAGCTGCTATAGGTACGTGGGTGCTGGAATGGAGGAAGTGGGCACAGCTCCTCTGGGCTGAAGGCTGAAGTTGGATGATAGCACCTCACCTCCCCATTCCCCTCAAGCAAGATCAGCCAACTCCTTGTGAACTGCAGGAGCCCTGGACTGAGTGACAGGAGCATGAAGAAACTCCAGCCTGGACTGAGTTCTGCTGCATCCCAGCAGGGACATTGCCTCAAGCACCCTGTGGTGCTCCAACTCTAGCGGCAACGCTTCTCTTGTCAGCAGCAGACAGTTGTTATTGGCAGTGACAGCAAAACGCTTGATTACTTTGGGATAGGATAAACTCAGGAGCAGAAACAGCAAAAGTCAAAAATATGTATTTAACAAGTATGGAAACCACTTTTAACCCACCTGCAACCAGAGGTGTGATTGCACCCCTTCCATCTTTTTATTTTGTGATGAAAGTGCTGCACGTTGTGTTTTCCAATCTGCCTGCTTGACGCTACTGAAGAATAATTTAGCCAGTCAAATGTTCCCTTCTAGGAGTTGAAACCTCAGGAGAAGGCTGAATTAAGACTAAAGGTAACATTCATAAGGAGCAGGGCATGATTTTGTTGCGTAAGTTGCTAACCACACAGAGACATAATCCTTTGACTCCAACACTTTACTGCTATGAAGGTATTAAATGTCCACTAATGTCATGTCAAATAGTCCACAGCTTACCAAAGCTCTTGGCTTTGAAAATGTTGATTGCATTGCACGTTCTTCTGGCTGAACCTGCTGTTCCACAGATGGAGAAGGTCTCTCATCAATGAGACGCTATGCAGTCAGTTCTTGTCCTTCAGTGTCGGATTATAGCTTCTCCTAGTGAATCCAGCTCCAGTCTTCTTCACTGCAGTTGGAGTCCACATCTTGCTCTGTTCCACCAAGCACAGAGAACTTCCTATTTCCTTCTTTCCTGGAGCACTCTGATGTTTTTGATGGACAGAGCTATCTATAAATTCATGTAAAAATGACCTTACACACTTCATTTATCAGAAGGAAGAGAAAGAACTAAGCTACATCCACTAAGTCCATGCACATTTAGGCAATTCAGAAAGAAAGGGTGAGAGATGGAGCAGCATCCCCTAAGTTCATGGTGGTGCTGAGCTTCAATGAAATTGATGAAATTGCACATAATTTTCTCCGGAATGGGACCCGGCTGAAGGTGACCCTGGGATCTCACCAGTGAGAGAGTACAGACACTGAGTTTTCTGTCTCAAAACCAGTTCTGGCTGTGGACTTACGCCCCAGGGAAAGAAAGCCTGGGCCCTAGCAGAGATCATCGGTCTATAGTTCCCACCCTAGACTATACCTGTCTTCACTTTTACCCTATGCAACTGCTGCCTCCTCATGTCAACAAAGCAAAACTCCCCCTTTAAATAGGTGAATGCACTCTACTCTTCTGTGCATCTCATCCTATTCCCTGTCCTGCGTTCCCTGCACCAAGGCATGCTGCACACTGACTTTCTGGCCTTTGCTTTTTTTTTGCTGTCGTGTTTTGTCTGTGCCAGCCTCTAGACAGAGAGCAGACAAGCGGCCCTTCATCCACCACTGCTGATGATTTATAAGCTTGTCAACAGCTCCAGGGCTTCCAGTCACTGTGCGGGTAATGGCTGCTACCAGAAGACTTTGCAGTTTTAGGTTTTCTTTAACAAGTGTCCAACATGCTCCTGAAACATAACTGGGTTGGTTTGATTATTCTTTTGTTCAGCTCAGTCCAAGGTCAAAGCCAAGAACGACATGAAGATGCAATAGTAAAACACAAAAAAACCCTCTGCAAACTTCCCTGCAGGGGTCCAAAGCACAAGTGGCTTTCCGAGGGAAGCCAGGAACAGCATCCCTGTGTCACAGGTGGGGAAACTGAGGCACACAGCAGCTGAGCACCAGATCCCAAACTTATTCAGAACAGGGACTAGATCCTCCTTGGTTTCATTTGACTTTAATTCACAGAAGGCCAGGTGAGATGTGTAGTTCATTCGCTACAAACAAGCTTTCTTAACCCAAAACAAGGCTGTTTCTTTAACGAAGGAAAGTAGCAGTACTGGGAGGGAAGGAAGCACAGCAGTGGAGCCGAGCTGCTAAGCCTCTGTGAGGAGGGAGGGGGAAATAGAGAGATCTCATATCTGAGACCCCAGCATTAATTCATATGTTGATGAATGCCATAAATTAGATTGCAATCAGCTTGCATTCTCCAGGGACCTATTCTGTGTAACGAGGCAGAGTCGAGTCTGTTCCAAATCCAGAGAACTTCTGGAGACTCCCAGTGCAGTTCCTTCCTTCCCCACCCTCAATAAATAAATAAAGTTGGAAAAGAGGAAGGTATTAGCTTTGAATGGATTTTAATTGAAGCAATGGTAAATTCATTTCTTAATCTTTAATTAGCAGAGATGCTTGCCAGAAATGTAATTTACAGGAAACTTGCTCCTTCACTTGGAAGTCACTGGAAGGTCCTAGTGATGGGGCTGAGAAGGGGCTGTGGTCTCTGCAGTCTTGTAAATAATGCATGAAGGGCCAGGATGAAGGTACTTGTCTCTCGGGATGAAGCAGGCACAACAGGCAAAGGGTCTCATAGCAGATGCAGACCCTGGCTCCAGGCAAACCTCTGTCCAGCTTCTGGCTGTGGTGAGAATCAAGCAGGAAAAAACTATGAAGGTCAGATGATGGCTGTGTTTGATGATCTGAGTCTGTGGTTATCCACACTTCACACAGCCCCTCTCCAGCTCATGACCTTATCTTGAACCTCACTGCTTTTTGCAAGCAACGTCCTCTGTCCTTTTGTTTTACTCAGTCTCTTGAGATCCTACGGATCCCCTCTTCCTGCTGTCCTCCACGAACCCTGGCCCACGCAGGTCCCAGAGCTCATCTCCCGGTACAGCTCTCTTAGTGAAGGTGGGCTGGGCAGCTTTTCAAAGCAGCGAAGAAAGTAGGCAACTGTTGAAACTGCTCCTCCTCCTCCAACATGTTCTCCACTGCAGGATGCTCTCTCACCTCAGGACATTTTCAAAGCCCATCACTTTGGGAACAGGACAGGTCATGAGGGATCCTGAGCAAATTCTGAGAGCAAATTCTGAGTGGTTGAACTGGAGACATCCAGAGGTCCCTTCCAGCCAATGTGCCTGTGAGTCTCTGAAACTAAATTACCCTGTCTGGAGCTCCCAGTGAAAGGAATGGCTGTGAGTCACGAGTGGTGATTAAGGACAGCTTTAGGTACAGAGACTCAGAATAAAATCATAGGGCTTGCTTCTCTGCTTTTCTTCTCTCTGTTCATGCTCCACTTCTTGCCTGCTTATGCTGGGATGAAAGCAAGTTTCCTTTCATCTCAATTCCTAGCAGAGCTAGAGTTGTCCCAGCAAAGGGAATGTGAGCTGGTTCTACTCCTGCAGTCTGTTGACATGTTGCTAAAAAATCCTCCAATTACTAGGAGAGGAGGAAGGGAAAGAAAAGAAAGAAAAGAGATTTTGCCTTTCCATGCTGAAAATTTTGTGGGGTGTAAGTGAGAGAGCAAATCTACCTTGGCAAATAATTGGTGCCAGCTGGGAAGAATTAGCTTGACATGTGAATCCCATGTTGGGTTTGTTAAGCCAGCCATGAGAAACCAAGTCTGTCCCTGGTAGTATGAGGGTACTTTGCAATGAAGCCGTGGGGAGAGGGTTCCCTGTGCCCTTTCACCAAACATGGTTTTCAGACTTCATGCCAAGTGTGGATAACGCAGCTCCCATGCCTCAGTGTCTCCTTGATAACAAGGGAATGGCATTGAATTGCTGGGTGTGTAGCACCTGGGGTGCGTGGGGTTGCAGAGGTGGTAGACCTTGGTACCCCATGCCCACGCACAAGGTCAGCATCTGACCATCTGAGTGTGGGCACGGGGAGGTACCCCAAAGCTGGGGAGTCCAGTGGGGACTGTGCTTGTGTGTTGCTGTCTGTGGGGAGATCTTGGTTTGGGGTGGCCTTGGAGCATCCCTCATGAGACCCAAGCATGGCGTGCTACAGGGATGGATAGGTCCAGCCTCCCTCATTCCTGTAAGTAAGGGGAATGAAGCAAAGCTGAAAAGAGATGCCCTTCTGGACGCAGCAGGGAGCTCCTGTTTTCTTTCCCCTTCATTAAATACTGTGTTTTCGTCTAATGAAGGGGCCATCCAGAGCAATAATGAAACTCTTCTCACATCTCAGTGTTTCAAATGCCACTTCCCCTTCCTGTGTCGAGATGAACCCCAGCTTCAGCAGCTCCGAGGGTGGGCATCTGCCTGCTACCTTGCTGTTTCTCTAGCAAAATAAAAGCAAAATTAGTTCCCCAAGAACTGCAAAGCACCCATGCAGGAGGTGTTTTCATTCATCCTTTCTCCTCCTACCTCAATAACACCTTAATTTCCTTCCCGCTGGGCTCTGCTGCGTGCTGCCTTGCTGGAGAAGGGCAACACTGTGCTCCCATGGGGCTTTCGGGAGCTTTCTCCCCGCACGGGCACGGGCTGCCCTGTCACTGCACCCGTGTTACCCAGCAGGGAGTCACCACTGGGACCCAGATAAATCTGACCAGTCTGTGCTTCATCTTAGGTCTTGGGTTTGGGTGTGTTTCTGTAGGGTGTATCGTCACTGGGGTATACCGTCCCCAGGTATCTGGAAATTGTATATTTCTCAGGTTACTCAGGACCCCCGGGCACATCTGAGCCACCCAGCTCTCCATGATGCTAACGAGCGTCCCCTGTTCCTGTTAGAGGTGATTAGTAGAAAGTCCTGTCAAAGCTATGAGCATCCTTCTGTTAAAAGTTCAGCAGCTTGTGCCTGCCTCCTGTGAAAGTCTGGGAGCTGCAGTCAGGCGATGCCCTGCAGAGCAATGTGACCAGCCAGAGGGTGCTTCAGGAGGCAAGTGTGCCAGGTATTCCATCAGCTCCTGGCATCTGCCCCTCAGGTCTTCTTGATTTTGCTCAGGATGGGGCAGCTTCTCTGCTGTGAGGATGGGTAGGGGTGGCAGCAGCTCCAAGACTGACTGCAGACACAGCGGATGGCCTGTAAGTGTCTCCTCATCTATCATCAACATGAAGTTCAATTACAGCCTATTGGGGTTTTCTCGATTTGCCAGTTAATTAATAAAATCTGCATCGCAGATGAGTTCTATTTACATAAGAGCTGAAGGAGGCAAGTCTTCATCTTATTTAATAGCAGTGAATATTCAGATGTCAGGTTAACTCATTGCTTTCAATGCCAAAGTGTTATTTGCTTGGCTGTGGTTTAAAGATACTCTGAATTTCCACTTTCTTATTGTGAAAGAGGCAGTAACTGGATCTTTGTTTTCTTGAGCCCTGGTTGTTTTATTGAAACGACTTTCAATGAGCTGCAAGATTGGTTCTGTGTGAAGGCAGGACTCCCTGGCTAGATCAAGAAGTGCCTAAAGGGGCAACGACAGAGACCTATCATGGACAGTACAGAGCTGGAAGAGAAGGATTGCTGCCCTCTCCTCATGAACAGCTGTTTCTGAAAGCAAGAAGGCAGTAGACTTGACACAGATGCAAGCAAGTACTTTTTCACATGAAGTGCAATCACGTTGCCCATCCTGCCGCCACAGGGCGTTGCGGAGGCTGACATGAGTTCACAAGGGATTTGACAAAGTGCCAGTGGATGGTAAACCCTGTGAGCTGAGTATGGCTTCTAGCTGATGAAGACCCTTGAATCACAGATCACCAAAGCTGGGAAGACTGGGTCAAGGCCACGTTGTATGCGCCCTGTTTCTGTTGTTTTTTGTGCGTCTGCTACAGCCACTGAACAAGCTGGGTGTGCCATTGGTCTAAATCTATAAAAGCCATTCCTATGACAATTTAGCTGATATTTGGAGAAGAGGCAATACAGGTCCCTTTGCTTCTACAGTTGGTAGGAGTCAAGCAGATGTGTCTGAGAAGTCTGGTAGATAGGGAAATCTTCAGTGGAAATGGGGTTTTATCTGCCTTTGAAGTTGTCATGAACAACATCTTAAGGTGAAGGTGTGACTAGCCAGTCTACCATGTAGAGTAACAGCATGAGAGAGAGCTTCCCTTTGGATATAATTCACATCTGACTTTTGTTTGTTAGCGCCTCAGCATTGTCCTTGTCTGATGAGCTTCTTGGAGGACTGAAGAATTAAGAGGCTGTGGAGGTGCCAAAAGAAATTAGGGAATATGATTGGGAAGGAAACCTGGGAAATGAACCTTGCTTTTTAATCAACATACTAAGCAAAGCAGGGCTAATCAGCACTAATCAAGTAGAGCACTGTTGTTAGATGGAGCCCCTGATTTAGAACAGGGAGCTCTACTAATGACCCAGCAGAAGTAGAAGAGCTTTTCCAGCTAGAATTCCCTTGCCCAAGTGTGATTGATCTGCTGAACATATATTGATCTGCTTTCCCAACTGCACAGCAGCTTGGGCTCCACAATCACTTCTCCTTTTTGCAACGGAGGTGCTGGGCAGCCTCCCCTGGAAGTGAGTCACATGGCAGCAACCACAAGCCAGGCAATAAAACAGCATCCAGCAGGAGTGAGGCATTTTTGTCTTCATTATTCAGCCAGCATGTGGGTGTGCATGGCTCTGCCCTAGCAGCAGCTGTCATCTTGTAGGCAGAAACCCGCACCCTGTGAGAGCAGGAATTCCCTTGGAGAGCAGCCACCACCCCACAGCGATGCCCAGCAAGCTCTGCAGGTGGTATGAAGGAGGCTGAACGTAGAGCTGCTGAAACCAATACCCTGGGAGGTGCCTTCAGCTCAGCTCTTCCAAAACCCAAGGTGGACACCTGCAGCCTAAGCTAGTTAAACAGCATGGACAGAAAGCAATGGGTCGTGTGGGTCTGCTTTTACCCCCACAGGGTAGAGATTGCTCCAGAGGGGCCAAGGTGGCCATGTCTACATTAGTACCTTAGAGAGCCAGGGCACTGTCTTGCATTGGTCCATCCTCTCTCATCATTAGCCTGCTCCCTAGCACTGTTCTGGTCCATGCCAGTTAACATCCTTCTGGGCAGTGACTGGGCATAGCTATGAGGACAGACAGGCCAGGACCTGTTCCCATATGGCAATATGGATGAAGCCACCCTGCTCCGAGGAGAAGAGCTTTTACCTAGACCCTCAGATGTGGGCTGTACCATGGCCACTTGCCAGCAACCAGAACCAGGCCTGTTTTGTTTGGGTAGCTAGAGATCAAGGGGCTAGCGTGTTGGATACTGTCCTTCGATGTAGTGGGAGCCATTCCCAGATGAAACATGGGAGGGATAATAAGTGGGACAGGTGGAGAAACTGAGGCACAAACCTCTGCCTGGGGTCGGTGGCAGAGGCATGAGCTCAGTTTTCCTAGGACATGTCAGGTCCCTCTCCACACCTAACAGGAACCTCTAAGAGTGGATTTCACGTTCTGAGGTCACATCCCATGCTGGCTTTCAGTGAGTGATGAGGGTGCTGCCTCTGCCACTCTCACAATTAATGATTTACAAATGATTGCTTTCTGTGCCATTAAGCCTGGGCGTGCGGGCAATAACCTGGAGGCAGAGCGCAGTGGGGAGGCTGAGACATGCTCTGCTTTCCAAATGAGGCAGCTATATTTTTTGGAGTCCTGTTCCATTCCATTAGCCAAATCCTCCCCCTGCCTTTCTGTCCCTGATGTCTGAAGTGTCAGACATGAAAGCAGAGGGAAGTCAATCAGATGTGCGGAGGCCTATTGGAGATAATTGCTAGGCTGTCTCCAAGAGAGTTTTCCCTGCTCAGCTGGGTCAGCTGGGGAGGGGGAACATCACAGAAGTGATGCCACCAACTTCTCTGTGATCTTTTCTTCCTCTTGAGCAGAAATGGGCTGAGAAACAGCATCTGAAGAAGCCATGGAAAAGAACAGCTGATCTTGAGGGAGTTGGGCAGATGGGCCCCTTGCCTGCCAGAGAGGAGGGGAGGGCTGTGCGGGCACTGCGGACAGCTGTGAACGTGCTCTGGAGGCTTTATGAGGACGATATGGAGAGTCAAAGTCAGGCTTTTAGCAGTGGAGCATAGTGGGAGAATGAGCAGCAATGGACATCATCTGGAACAAAAGAGATTCAGACTGGTTATATATATCCCCCTTACATGGCACAAGTTTTTCCTGTGAGGACAGTCAAGCAGTGGGACGGGTGCCCAGATGGGCTGTGCAGTCTCTGTCCTTGGAGGATTTTAAGACCTGAGTGGACAAAGCCCTCAACAACTTGGTCTGACCTCAGAGTTGATCCTGCTTTGGGCAGGAGATTGGACTTGGAGACATCCTGAGCATCCTTTCAACCTGAATTATCCTATCACCCTAGGAACACATCCTTCTCAGTGCCTGTGGAGACAGAGGGAAAGAGGAGGTAGGAAGACTGAGGCTGTACACCAAAGAAAGCCCTCCTGGAAGTAGGGAGAGTAAGTACAGAGATGCCTTGGTGTGAAATAGGGAGTTTATCCATCACTGGAGGTTTCTAGGAACAGATTAGATGCATGTGGATTGGGACCAATGTGGGCAGACTTAATGTGACTTTGTGTGCCTTCACGTGTGAGCCTGTGGCTCTGAGGTGATGCTCCTGCTCTCCAGACATCCCAGCATTGAGCTGGCCCTCTCTGAGGATGAGGGCTGCCCCTCTGCCTTTCACCTCCAGCACTCTGGATCTGGAGGGTATCCTGTCTTTCTCACCTCCCTGACCCTCCCTCTAGGTCTGCTGCCCCCCTCACGTGTTCCTCCTCTTCCAGCACCAGCACCAGCACCAGCACCAGCACCAGCACCAGCACCAGCAGTGCTTTCTAACCACACCCGCAACGCTTTGTAGGAATCGCCACATCCCTTTCTAGAAATTACTCTGGGTGCTTTCTAGAAAATTCCTTAATTTCTTTCCAGGAATTTCCCCATTCCTTTTTAGGAATGTTCCAGGACATTTTTCAGAAATGCCTTGTGTTGATTTCCAGGAATTTTGCAGGATGCTTTCTAGGAATTTCCGCTTTGCTTTCTCTGTCCTGTGGTGCTTTTCAGGAACACATCGCACGTTTTCTCAGAATTTTCCAGAGTTCTTTCTAGGAAACTCCATGTTGCTTAGTGGGAATTTGCCTCTATCCCTGTAGGATTTTCTCCAGGTGCTTTCCATGAATTACATGTGTTGTTTTCTAGAAAATCCCCTGATGTTTTCTAGGCATTTCCATGCTGTGGTTGCTTGCCAGGAATCTCCCTGCTGCTTTCTAGGAATGTCCTAGGATATCTTCTAGGAATCTTCCTTTTCCTTTCCTGGAATTTCTCCTTTTTTTTTTTTTTTAATTTTCCCAGGATGCTTCCCAGGAATTTCTTGGGTTTCTTCCAAAGAATATCTAGGTATGATTTCTAGGAATTCTCATATAACTTTCCAGGACTTTCTGAGCTTCTTCCTAGGAATTTCCACATTGCTTGCTAGAAATTTCCCCTTTTTCTTTCCAGAAATGTCTCCCATTGCTTCCAAGCCATTTCTCATGTTGCTTTCTAGGCATGTCCTAGAGTGCTTACCGGGAACTTTGCAGATGTTTTCTCAGAATTTTCTAGGATTCCTTGTAGGAAGAATTCTTTGCTTTCTAAGAATTTTATGTCACTTTCCAGGATTTTGCCAGGATGCTTTCAATGAATCCTAGAACCCCCTTTTTGTTTCTTTGCTAGACCCCCTCTGCCTTCATGCAAGTCTTTTTGAGGCTGTTTTCCCAATATTGGCATGGGGAAGTGCCTGAGGTGGCTCCATGGAGGGGAGGCATCTTTCCTTTTTCTTCCTCCACTGACTTTTGTGCTGAAGCGTGCTTGTTACAGCAGCCCTGGGGACTATTTCCGTGCTGTGTTCTTGTCATCGCTTGTCTTTGTGGAGACCTCAGAGATGCAGGCTTCTTTCTGCCGCTGCTGTCTTTGAGCCTCTCTCCAGTTCCCTTCCTAAGTGAACACCGGTTTGCTGCTTGCTTGGGGACCCGACCATGCCCAGAGCCACTTGCAATAACTCAGGTGTCAAAGCATCATTTATTGAAGCAGTGCTTAGGCCTCCAAGCTGATGCTGTGAAGAGCAGCAATGTCCTCTGCTCTGTCTTAGCAATAAAAACAGTGCTGAGGAGGTTTCTCTTCTGCCACACGAAGCAGAGGCGGTTGCTTATCACTCCAGTCGTGTCCAAGCTGCCCAGGCAAAGTGATCATAAAGCATGCTGGAGAAGGCACCTGGATCAGCAGTGCTAATGATGTGGAAACCACCAGTTCCTGTGCAACACAGTCCCATTAATCTCCCAAGGAAGTAATGTGGTTTGCGTGTAATGCCTGGAGATGAAAGATGGGCTGGAGATTTTAAGCCATTAGTAAAATCCTGGTGCTATGAAAGGCAATAGCAAAAGCCAGTGAGGGATCCAGAGCTGGTCCTAGAGTTTCAAACCTTTGATGTGATGGTGATTTAGCAAGTGACCTCGGGTGCAGCCTTGGTTTTTCACCAGCTTTGGTGGGAATGAAATGGCGAGGGCAGCCATGCCTTGCTCTGCCCTCATCTCTGTGTCAGAAGTACAGCAGGTCTATTGAAGCTAAAACTTTCTGTGGGTAAAAAAAGAACAGCTTTGACAAATGTCTCAGTTAAAAAAGAGCCCTCAAATTCTTGAAAAGTCCCATTTTGACAACCAAGGTTTTTAGTTTCCTAATTTGAAACACCCTTGTTCTGCAATTTAAGCTGATTATTAACAGCATGTTCAGAAGCTACTGAAACAAAACATTTTAATTGGCCCAAACCACGTGGTTTTCTTTTAGGTTTGTTTCATTTTTAGCTCACAGAAGCTTGAGACTTTGGTCTTTCATCTTCAGCTGGAACAGGAGGGGGAAAAAAGAAATCTCCAGAAGGTTTGTGAGGTAAACCCTTTACCCACACTACTCTTAGCACTAGTACTTGGAAGAAAGGCTCACGTATTTATGTCTTTGCCTGTTGGTAGGCTCACCAAATCTCCTTCTCCTCCAGATAAGTAAAAATTGCATCTCTCAGCTGGGTATCATCTTGCAAGCAAATGCACTCAGCTGTGAGCTGAGGGGGCTGAGGCACGGGCACACACCTCTCTCATCTGCCCTTGTTGGTAGGTGACATCTCCCAGTGCAGAAGACAGGTAGGTGGGGCGGTATTTTTCCCTGAAAGGTTCCTAACCTGGATTTCTAAGGTTGTTTGTGTTTCCTCGGTGGGAAAAAGAGATGAAAGTCTGTATTACCTCTTCTCCCTGAATGTGCGTGCCTAGGCTCTCTGTGATGCTCATGCATGAGAGAGTGCTGAGCCTCAGAGCCCTTCAGCAGTGCTCCCCGTGAAGCAGGACCAGATGATCTTTCGTTGTACTCACCCAAGTGTGTGCAGTCCAGCTCTCGAGGCTGGCATGACAGATGTAAATACACAGCTCATTTGAATGCTCGGCCTTCCCTGATGAGGGAAAGTGCTCAGGCGTGTTAAGGGGCAGCTATTTGTTTTCCTCAGCCCCCATTGAGCTTTCCAATTAGCTAGAGAGTGTGTAATGGAAGGAAGCAATCACACAAGCTCTGTGCTGTCCTGCACTTACCTGCTATGAAGTGGTATGAGAAGCAGCTCTTTCCAGGGAGCGAAACTGCTTAGTACTCTGGAGAGAAAGCCCATCAGCCCCAGCATCTTGGTGGATACTTGACTAATGAAAGTCTAGTCTGTAGAGCAGGGCCTGGTACAGAAGATGCCTGTGCTGGAGTGTCAGGTGAGCTGGGTAACTGCAGCAGGGGTTTTCTGGTTCATTGATCAGCTGTTCTTAGTGCACTGGGATATTCCCTGGGGAAAATCAGGTGAGACTGTGCCTTGAGCTGGTGGGATTCCACGTGGCATTCACAGAGGGGATTCAAATAGGACTTTGACTTAATATGGGCACAATGGGTGATGTAGCAGATCTGTCAACATGCCAGATTTCTGCTAAGGTCATCCAGAATCTACCTAACATAATTAGGCATTTCATAACTCTTAAAATTCTCTCCTATGGTTCTCTTAATGGTGTGCAAAACAGCTGACATTGGAAGGAGGAAATAAATAAAAAAAGCAAGTTAACCATGTTCAATAAAAATTATACACCGGGCTTCATGGCAGAGGGAGGCATTTGTTTTGCAACTGCCTGGCTTAATTTGGAAATAAAGGGCAATCAGTCAGAGCCAGTCACACCTACATTGCAGAGCAGGAAAAGACCCGGCTGATGGTGTGTGGGAAGGCACAACAGAAAGCAGCAGCTCTGAGCGTTTCATTTTAATGTTCTCCCCCTGTAGCATTTTTTGCTTTTTATGTAGTGCCTCTCCTCTTCCAGGTCTGCTCAGAAAACTGGGACTTGCAGGGGGATATGCAGCCAGCTGTGGGGGGCAGTGGGGGGCACGTGAGCCTGCAGCTTGTGAGCTAGGAGCTTGCAGTCAGGGACCTGGGAGCAGGACCTCTGCTACAGTAGAAACTAGTGGTCGTCATGAGTCTGGTTCTTCACCTGAGACCAAACTGCCCTGGCGCTAGGAGACCTGAGCCCTGCTCTGAGCCAGAGGGATTTCTCCTAAAAGAAGAGATTTGTATTTCATCAGTAGCCTTCAGACAGGTTTTTTTTAACTTTTGGGATCCCTCTGTGTGGGGACAACTTGTGGCTCAAGGTCATGGTTTCAAGCCCTCGGTGTCCCCAGAGGGAAGTTTCCAAACTGAATGATAGACTCCAGCAATGCCCATGCCAGTATGAATGTGCTCTTCAGTATCTCCATGCTAGGGGTAGCTTTGCAACTCAGCCAAGGGATAGAGGTGACAGTGCTTAGCAGAAGCTTGACATCAGTTTAAGTAATGGGATTACCTGGGGATGAAGAGGGAGAGGGAAGGTGGATGGGAAAGGTGAATGTCAGGGCAGGAAAGAGGGGGGAGAGGGAGAGATGTGTGTTATCCAAGGGGAAACCTGTCCCCAGGGACTGGCTACACCTTGAGATGGTACCGGTCCTGCTCTCACCCAGCTTCCCAGTGCTGCTGTGGGTCCATCTCCCAGACTCCTTCCCTGTGAACTGAGCTGCTGGCAGGGAAATGCTTTGCAACAGGGCCAGAGAAGTATGTGATGCTCTAAGTTTGTTTCCTAGAGGCTGAGAGATACAGCCAAGGTGTTAGAAGGACACAGTCCCATGGTCCTGTTTTCTCTCTGCCATGACAGCTCCTCCGACCTCTGAAAACTCACTTTCCCTTTTCCATGCCTCTGTTTCCCTGGTCTGAAAAACAGTGCTGATTATTCTACTTCTCTCTGTTTTCCTGGCTGGTTTCTACCAGTTTTCAAGATGGCCTCTTTGGCAGAGGAAATAAAGACCTTTATAGTGTATGACAGCAGCAGGGCAAAGTTTGTCTGACTAAGGAGGCCAGGAGAAGGATGACAGGCAGGCAGCTGAGTAGAAGCAAGTCAAAAGTTTCAAGCTGTGAATGACCCTGGATTTCCCCCTCCTCCCCGTGCCTTAATCCCGGCTATTTATTCTTCAGATGATTATTTCCAGAAATCACAGTCATTTGAAAAGGAACAAAATATTTTCATCAGACTGGAAAATTCTCCTGAGGGAAGAGAACAACCAACAGCACAGAAAACAGTGAAACCAGCTCGTCAGGTTCAAGCAGGTTGAGAGGAACGGGGAGTGACGTGGCACAGAGCGAGTTCAGAGGACTTGCTGCTGTCCTTCATGCCTGGATGCCCAGCTCACATTTAACTTTTAAACCTGCTGCTGCTGCCTGCTAATAGCATTGCTCCCACAGCTTATGTGAAGTCCAGTGCTCTGAGGATGAGAAGATCTTTGTGTCGGGGACAATGTTCAGGGATGACTTTTTTTAAGGTGATGAATGAGGGTGGGCTCCTTTCCATTTTGACTTGGTTGACAGCAGACATGGTGAGCAAAAAGCAACTGGTTGTTGACTGTTGTGGAAATGTTTAGCTCAGTTGCTTGGGAAGCTTCAGATGCAGAGCTGGTCTCTGCCTTCATTTACACACAAGCAGCCATTTGGGTCATGCAAGTGAGCAGAATTCGGTGACAACCCTAAACAAGCAGGAGCCCAGAGTGGTCAGCAGTATGAGCAAGAGAACCATCTTTGTCACTTGAAAATTGATTGCGTTTGACCTGAACTCTGGTGGCACACTGCAGCGTTGTTATGGAAAGGGTTTTCAAATAAGAAGCTGACTTTCATGTAATTTTTAATACAAAGGTGGAGGCTCAGGGCAGACTAGAAATCCAACCTGGCTCCATCCAGCAGCTCCTGTAGCCAGATTAAATTCCCTTTGAACTGCTCGTGAGACTGTACCTGCAGGGAGACAAACACTCCAGATGCAAATATGAGGAAAAGTACAAAATTATACAGGGCTCAGTTGAAAGTGGGCTGTACATCTTTAGTGGGAAAGCTGACCCACACGTGATCCCAGGAGCTGGGGTATGACAGACCAAGCCTTGACTGCATGGAGGTACGCACCCAGCGGAGGAGCCACTGTGGGCAGGGATTAAGCAGTCACCAGTCCTCAAAGGGGATTGAGGTGTCAATGCTCTGACCATGTCTGGGCTTTGCTTTATGCTCACGATAAAGGACAGAGATTATCTCCTGGCAGTTCCTGGGAGGTCTGGCCTGGTTGGTTGGTCTCAGGATGGCTGGTCTCAGGGATGGTGTCTTATGGGATGGTGTAAATAAGCAAGAAAACCAGCTCCACCACAGAAATGGGTCTTCCATGCCTGAGCACTGCTGTGCTGCCGGGATCTTGTGCTTCCAGTGTCTCTTCTAGTTGGACTGCACAGTCCTGCTGGTGAGAGTCAGCTGTGTGATGCGAATGCAGCAGGTACCCCCCAGCTCTAATACTCATGCAATGCAAAATATCTTCATTATTTACATGAAAGGAGTTGTAGCGAGGTGGGTGTCAGTCTCTTCTCCCAGACAAGAAGCATCAGGACAAGAGGAAATGGCCTCAAGTTGCACCAGGGGAGGTTTAGATTGGATATTAGGAAAAATTTCTTCACTGAAAGGGCTGTCAAGCACTGGAACAAGCTGTCTGGGGACGTGGTGGAGTCACCATTCCTGGAGGAATTTAAAAGGTGTGTAGATGTGGCACTTAGGGACATGGTTTAGTGGTGGACTTGGCAGTGCCTGGTTAGTGGTTGGACTTGATGATCTTAAAGGTCTTTTCCAAACTGGACAATTCTATGATTTGCTCGTGTCAGAGGGGCAGTATCTGGCAAGGGGTTGAGATCAAGAGCCTGCCAGTAATTTCGGGAGAGATGTAAACCACGACAGCACCCTCTGTCATTTGAGGAAGGGAAACATGCTTGCTGCATGAGCAGATACAGCCACAGTAACAGCACCACCATGAACAGGGCTGCAGGGAAACGGGCACTGGGACGTGGTGCCTCGGAGCAGCACCTTGCAGGGAAAGGGAGAGGTTAATCATGGCTGCACAGGAGCGGGCTGCCGGCAGACGCCAGGTTACGGCAGAGACAGATGGTGGCAGAGATGTAAATCCGGCCTGTGGGAAGTGCTGCCAGGGCCTGGAGGCAATTAATCACTTCGTAGGCGAGGCATGGAGCCGGTGGGGCAGTGGCATACAACCCTGGGACCGAGGGAGTGGGAGGCTGTCCGATCTGAGCGGGAGGCAGCCACGTAGGATCGCTGAAATGCTGGACAGGCAGAACCTTTGCAGCCTCCAGCGCAGCCTCCTGCTCAGAGCAGGGCTGCCAGCACGGGATCAGGGCAGCCCCGGTCTCCCCCTTGCCCGAGGAAGTGAGTGGGACGCTGCAGTGACCGGAGGCCAAGGGAGTGGGAGGCCCAAGGAGTTGGAGGCCAAGGGAGAGAAGCTGAGAGGTAGTGGGAGGCCAGAAGAGAAGTGGAGGCCAAGATGTAGTGGGAGGTCAGAAAGGTAATGGAGGCCAAGGGGTAGCGGGAGGCCATAAAGAGGTGGGAGAGCAGAAAAAAAGTCAAAGCCTGAAAGTGAGTGGGAGGCTGAGAGGGAGAGGGAGGCCAGAAAATAAACAGAGGCCGAGAGGGAATGGGTGGCTGAAATGTAGTGGGAGGTCAGAAAAAGAGCACAGGTTGAGAAGGTAATGGGAGGCCAGAAAAATAGTGGAGACCAAGGTAGCTGGAGGCCAAAAAACCCAGTGGAGGCCAAGAGGTAGTGGGAGGCTGGGAGGTAAAGGGGGACAAGAGGTAGTGAGAAGTCAGAAAAAGAGTGGAGGCTGAGAGGCAGTAGGAGGCCAGAACGTAGTGGGAGCCCAGAAAAAAGTGGAGGCCATGGTAGTGGGAAGTCAGAGAAATAAATTCAGAGCTAAGAGGCAGGGGGAGGCTAGAAAACGAATGGAGGTTGAGAGGATTGTGGGAAGCTGAGCAGGAGTGGGAGGCTGAGAGGTAGTGGGAGGCCAAAGAAAAAGGGAAAGGTGAAAGGTAGTAGGAGACAGGAAAAAAAGTAGAAGCTGTGAAGTTTTAGGAGGCCAAGCAGTACTGGGAGACCATAAAAGAAATGGAGGACAAAAGACTGTGGGAGGCCAGTAAATAAGCAGGGGCCAAGAGCAGAGAGATGTGAAGAGGCAGTGGGAGGCCAAAAGGTGGTGGGGGGCCAGAAAAGATTTGAGACTGAGAGGTAGTGGAAAACTGGAAAAAGTCAGGGACGCCAAGGGCTATTGAGTGGCTGAGATGTGGTGCAACACTGGAATGTAGTGAGAGGTCAGAGAAATAAATTGGAGGCTGAAAGGAATTTATAAACTTTCTGGGAGGCCAGAAAAGAAATGGAGGCTGAAAGATAGTGGGAGGCTGAGAAGTGGTGGAAGGTATAAGGTGGTGCAAGTCCAAGAGAGCTGAAGCCCATGGAGTTGGAGGCCAAGGGTCTAGGAGGTCTATGAAAATGGTAAGTCCAGTGAATGGGAGGCTATCATGAGTGGAGGTCCATGGAGTGGGAGGCCCAGGACATTTGGAGGCCATGAGACTGGGAATCGCAGTGAGTGGGAAGCCCAGTGATGGAGGCCCAGGAAATGGGAGGCTAAGAAAGCGCAAGGTTCAGCTAGTGAGAGGTGCAGGGTTGTTCTCCTACCACCAAATACAAATAAGGATGGAAAATGAATGTGAAAGGGGATGATAATTTCATTCCAATAACCCTGTTCACAGTCTCAAAAGTAGTGTTTTCACATCCATCCCACTGCTCCCAAGGAAGACTTTGGATCTGCAGGACGTTTCAATTATTTTTCTTTATTTTTTGGTTTTTCTTTGAAAAAGGTGGGGTTTTTTTCCCTTCCCTGTCATTCAAACATTCTCTAAAAAAGTGCATTTTGGGAATACGGTCTTGGGGTGTTTCCAAGCCTGCATTTTTTCCCTGCGCCATGAAACCAAGGCAGAAGAGGTTCCTTTTGAGGAGGGGTCTGCTCTGTCCCTGCTTCCTGCAGCGATGTGATGCTGGGGTGTTGGACCTGCTGCAAATACTGCTCAGCAGCCCTGCTGTCCCTGCAGCAAGCTGTGGGCCAGTAGAGGCTGAAATGTGCAGTGTTTCATTAATGCTGATCACTGGGATGGGCAGATGGGGGTACAACCTTGTACTGTTACTCTTTCAGGTGCCATCTTCTCTCTTTTTTCTTTGGTGTCTCAAAGGACAAGCAATTAAGCTGCATGGGGGCAGAATTCCCCTGTTAGTACCCACATTCCTAATTAGTTTTCTAAATACATAACAAGCTGCTACAGCAGTAGTATAGATCCAGTTGACCTTTCAAGTTGTAGAGCATACTTATTAAATGCCAAGCTGCCAGAAAAAACATGCAGAACTTGATTTTTCTTGAGTCTGTTATATGGGTTTTCTGAGGGATGGTGATGAAGAGGGTGCCTAACCAGAGCAAGGACAGCCAGGAATGTAGAGGGTCTTAGAAGAAGCATAATCAGGAATCGTCTCCCAGTGAAATCTAGTTTGGAGGGATCATTAAGCAAAGAACTGGAGGGTGACATGACTTTTGCATTGCTCCTCATGGGCATTTTGAAGATGGTGAGGCACTCGCCAACAACAGGGATGGTTCCACATGGCTTTTGATCTAGTCATGGGGACCTTCTGCTGAGGTGTCGGGGTATAAACTCAACCTAAGCTCAACCCCTTCTGTGTGACACTGGTTTTGTATGGACGGTTCCTGGAGATGCAGGTAACAGACCAGCAGAAACTCCTACATAGATCAGGCAGTGAACTTCCATAACCAAGAAGCTTTTGAAGATCTGCTTGTAAGGGCCACCCCATCACAGTGCTGAGAGCTTTGATCCAGCTCTGGGAAAGCAAATAAATCCCCAGGTGCTGTAGACTCATCTTGGGTGACTAAGCAGCCAAACCAAAGTCCATCACTGATCCCGTAACAACCACACAGCTGTCTGTGCTGTCTGCGCAGGCTGTTGTCACACTCTGGGTGCTGTAACCCAAAGTCCTTGTTTTGGTGGGCAGTAAAATTGGTGTGAAGTCTCCTTGTCCCATGTCACAGTGCTGCAGCTCTGTGGCACTAGGACACTGGCAAACATGCACGCCTTGCTGCTGGGAATGACCCAGGTCCACCCACAACAGCTTGTGTGTATGAAGATCTCTGTGATAGAGAGAAGTGTGCTGGGGGGCAGAGATGTCTCCAGCTGGAATGGCAGGCCACCAAAGACTAAAGCTCCCAAAATTAGTTTTTTAAGGCAAAAAGTGTAGTGCCTTAATCAGTACAACACAGTGCATATTCAAGGAACCGTCTTGGAGTCCCAGCATTTGATGTTACATTTTTTTAGCTGCATATATCTACCTTATATAAGGGGGTGGGGGTGGGGGGTGGGAAATGGTGTTTCCTGGAAGTGGGACACAGAGTTAGCGACAATGCAGGGAGAAGAGCCCAGTCTGACAGTAGGACAGATCTGCCCTGCTGGTGTCCCAGTCGAGGCCCCAGTCCAGGGACTGGGTCTTGTCCCCTGAAGTCCGGACCTCTGTGTGGATGAGTGATGCCAGACAAATGCAGCGTTTGGCAGAGAAATCCAGTGGAGTCCTGAATGGGCGCATCAACACAACCAGTGCCACGAGCCTGTACCATCACGTGTGGTACCAAGAGGTGTAGAGAAAACACAGCCATGGGCCAGCAGGAGCCCAGCCCCGGCTCAGGCTAAGCAGTGCTTTGGTACTTGAGGGGAGGAAGAAGGGGTGACCATCCACAATGAGAAAGGCCAGCAGGTCAGCCGCACTGAGCCAGAGTCTGTCCACGAAGCCATAATGCAGCTTAGTGATGCGATCCCAAAATAGTCTACTTGTCCAGCAAGAAACCCTCTCTAATTCAGCCTGCATGTTTATTTAAGGAGACTCTCGTTTCCCTCAGCCCGGCTTCCCTGGCTTCAGTAACCAAATAATCAGCTGTCAAGTGGCTTACACGGTGACAGACTAGAGGAGGGAGCACAGAGCAATGAGGAATAATCGCTCCAGGTGTTTTTTTAATATCCAAGAGGCAGTGGCAGACAGGAGAGTGATGGGAAAGTGTGGACTCTGGCCACAGATCTGCCAGGAGCTGGCTGCCTGTCCTGCAGGCAGAGAGGTGGGCTTTTCAGCACACGATTCATCAGGAGAGTAACCTGCAATATGAAAGGGGAGAGGAACACCAGAGGGTAAAGACCTGGCCAAAAGGCACAGGGGAGAGCAGTGTCCCTGCAGCCAACTGGGGCTCAAAAAGGCTGTTTGATCTGGGGTAAGAAGGGATTGGCAGGAGCTGGGCTTGACGGTGCCCAGATCATCACAAATTTTAGCCAGGTTAGTCTAAGAAGGGTGAGGATGGACGCTTGGGCAGTGCTCATGGGCTGCAGTGCACAGCCTCCCTGACCTGTTTGGTGACACCCCTGGTGACAGGGGCTAGCAGGAGGGGATTCTTGCAGTCTGCGAAGATTTGCTCATGTATGTTCAGATTTCTTGTTAGTGGGACCCTCTTTTCACAGCCAGCAAAAGGGCTGGGATTAGTTTTGTCACACGAGGGCTTAGTAGTACCTTTCTTATCTTCCTGTGGTCCTTTGGGAGCTTTGCTCCAGTCTGCAGGTCTGGATGGCTTTGAGGATTTTGCATCTCGGGCTCCAATTCTGAACTTTCATTGCAGTGCAGTGTGCAAGCTGCTGTTCCTGGGGACTGTACCTGCTGCCCTTATCTGTAACCTCAGCAGTGAGATGTAAGGCAAGGTGACTGTGAAGGCAAAGTTCCCTAGGTATTTCCTAGACAGATACTTTGTTTGTTGCTTGTACCACGCTCCAACTCATCAGATATGCAGGGAGTTTTGTCTGTGCAGGCTGTGCAAAGTATGGCACACTGGAAGCAGCTGAGCATTGGCTTTTAATGCAGCTGAGAGATGATATTGCCCTGAATCCCCAAATCCAGTGCTTTATTACAAACAGTGGCTAAACCATGAAGAATCTCCAGTTATTTATTGCCATGGCCTCCCATGGGATGAATTTGCCTGCTGTCAACATGACCAGTCCTATTGATGAATTCTTCCCGAAACAACAGCTTCCCCCCACCCCCCCACCTCCCTTTTTTTTTTCTTAATGAACACCTTCGTTTCTGCCATGACCCTTTCCCTTCCCAACCATCCAGGGAAAGATGCTCACATTTCAGGGCTGAATGTATGTTAGAAAAGAATTCTCTATTTCATTATCCTACTCAGCACCTCTAAGAAGGTATGATAAGAGTTGAATTCTTCCCTCCCTTTTATTGCTGGTTGGCAATAAGCTATTAACAGAAAAAGATCTAGAAACACCCCTTGCTACTTTAGATTTGTTTTCACTTGTCTCTGGGCCTGATTTATCACTTTGCCTCCCCTGGGGCTGTCAGTGGACCTGTCATCAGCACCCTGCTCTGCTCCCCCTGTCCAGGTGCTGGGGCATCCTGCTCTGCTCTTACTGCTCTCTGACACCCAGCCCGTTTTTGTTTCCAACTGAACTGTGGTTGGCAAATGCGCAAATATAAATGTTAGCGTGAGTATTTACTGAAAAGATTAAGTGTCCTTCTACCTCTTCTTTCTTTAGCTGCTTTTATCCCATTACCTGATATGGCTCTAGCTAAGCCCCTTTTGCCAGTTAAATGGGTGCTTTCCCGCCCCTCCCCGGGGAGCAGGAGCTGGACTTTGACCTCCAAAGCTGGTTATTCTCCTTCAGGAGCTGAAAGAACAAGTAGGTTTTTATCTTCTTCCTGAGTCAGAGGGCCAGCCTGATGGATCATCGTGTCCCTGGTCTGATGGGAGTGGGTGTGTGCCTGGGCTTGCAGCATGTAGAAGTGTCCCGAAGCTGCGGAGGTCATGACTCCCAACCCTCCTGTTTGCTCCACTGAGCCTTAGGCTGGGACCAGGGATGGCAGCTGCGGCTTGTTCATTCACATGTGCCTTCCCCAAGGCTGTGCAGCTCTACACTGGCCCGAAGTGCTGTGTGACCCCTAAGGCAGGGGAAGGAGGTTGTGGGCTGACCTCTATAGCTTTTGCACAAAGAGTCTCTGCTGGCAGCCGCATTGCTGCTTCCTCTGTCCCAGAACTTGGTATGCTCAGAGAAGGTGGTGCCATGCTGTGTTTTAGGAGAGAGATCATTGAAACACAGATCCTCCTCTTCGACCTAGGGAAATTGCCTTCTGTGTTCCCACGCCTCAGTGCTCTCTGGTGTAGCTGCAGTCAGGGCCTCTTGATGCTCACACACCTTTGGATTGAGTCTCCAGTTTTTCATGATCCCAGACACCCCTTAATACTTCCATACTCCAAACATAAAATGTAGTTTTTCTTAACTAAAACTTCCTAAACTGTCCCCTATGTGAAATGCAAACTGAGCTGGCTCCAGCCCAGAGGTGCTCCTGGTGCAGTGGTATCAGTATAAGAGAGATTTTTCCATCTGTGTCCTGCTGATGCCATTTTTGGAGGTTTCTCTGCTCTTCAGGCAGTGAGTGCAACAGCCCTTGCCTCCTCTGCTGTACTGTTAGCTCATTTTGCTATTAAAATGACAAATGGAGGAGGGTGGGGATACGCCTACCTGTCCTTCAGCAGCAGTATTGAAAAATATTCTTAATTACAACAGGATCATGCTTCAGCCCAGGTGGTCTTGCCTGCAGATGGGTGGTTCTAGGGAAGGCTACAGGCACCTCACGCTCTCCAAGGCCCCCGGCACTGATTTCTCCTCTGGGCAAGTTGTGTTTTTCCAAATGCAGGACTTGGGAAATCAGAATGCCTTGTTCCGACAGTTTGGGGACTGGATGGGTCCCGGCTTAGAAAGGAAGTTTTCCTGAATTTTGGTGTTACTGTGCTGTAAGTACCAAACAGCTCCAGCACTGCTTTGCATGCATGGATGTGTAAGACAGCCAGATAGATGTGGGTAGGAATAAAGGAGAGGAAAGCTGGATGGTAGGAATGAAGGGGTGGATGCATGAGGAGAAAGATGTATGTGGCATACACAGACCAAGGCCTTTCAGTCAGTTATGGGGGTTTCTTGTTCCGCTTAAGGGCTGGGACTTACTCCTGAAGTAACAGGGGGAAAAGCTCCTGCCTGACTCCAGCAGAATTTGTTCAGTTATCATCAGTGTATCTCTGTAATTCCCTGTGTACCTCTGAATCCTGCTGCCTGCGACAGGATCCGGTCAAGGGGAGGGTGTCCTGACCGCTAGCAGCGCACACATTCCTCCCCAAAGCACCTGCCTTTCTCTCAGGTCTATTTCTGTCCTCCAGTGTCCTTTGATCCCCACTTCCAGGGGATGCTGTGACTCTGTTTTTTGCTCTCCTTTTTTCTTGCTGTTAAATAAGCATTTTACTTTAAAGTGAGAAGGAGGGGGTGAGCAGAAAGGTTAAACCAGTGAGAAACCCATTCCCTATCCACACGGGGGAGTGTATTGTTTTGACAGTTGGTTTCAGGTTGCTTCTCTTCCTCATTCCCTTTGGGGACCTGGCAATATTATTAGATGTCGGTTTGCAGATTATTTTACATGGCTTCCCTCTGGTGCCTGTCTCGTCAGGTTCTTCGTAGCTCCCAGCTGCAGCATGACAGGAGGGACTGTGCACTGTGCTGTGCAACAGGACAGTTGGTGAGCTCTGAGTCACCAACTCCAGGCCCTTTCTGCTGTTGAGTGTCTAATGGGGGGAAACAGAGAACCTCACCCAAAGCATCAGTCCTACACATGAGCTCAGCTCTAAGCACGTGGGCAATGGATCTAAACCCTTTTGAGGAAACCTAGAGGTCTCCTGGAAGATGTATTTGAGTTCATACCTGGTATGAACTCTTCTGGTACCAGAAATGGATGATTTGGGGACACAAGTTCTGCCTCTTTTTTTTGAGGAGGGATGTCATGACTTTTGGCAGGGGTTGTCTGACCCAGCTGTTGGGGAAGGCAAATCCTGTTTGCCTGGGAAATAGCTGTGGGGAGAGGGGCAAGTGACAACACACAAGAGATGCTGAGGTGTTCAGCTTAGGGTCAGCTGATGGTATGTTGGTTTCTGTGCATCATGGGGTTGAATTCATTCTAAAGGCATCTTCTTGGAGCTGACTTAGAGATGCTTGTGAGACATGGCCTGCTGACTTCTACATCTGAGCCCTCTTGCCTACCAGCTGGTGGGGTGACCAGGCTGCCTACCTGGGGGAAGAGTCCCTGAGGAACCAGCTGCCAGCCTTACCCTGCCTATTCATGAGGGTAAGGGTCACCTCCACCCTGTGACTATGCCAAGGCTTCAGCTATCTGAGGTGTAGGAAGTGCTTCTTGGCTTTGAAGGCTTTGTGATGCGGCTTGTAGGTGCAGAAAGATTCTCTTCCTAAAGCTGCCAGTCACCAGGTTTTAACAGGGCTGGAGCTTTCATTCCTTGGATTCTCAGCTGTTCAGGCTACAAAGACCACTGTGAAGATCAGACTCATGTGCTCTCTTGTTCCCAGCCTACCACTTCAGTAGGCAGGTTATATGAGGACCTGCAGCTTTTTTCAATGCAGACTGTCCCTCCACTGTCTCTTATTTGCACACAGTTGAGTTTATTGCTCACAGGCTCTCTGCTCTGAGACTCCTCTCTGATTTTCTTCTCCGCAGCCCCCCACTGGGTGCTTTCCATTGCCTCCCCAGCTCACTCTATAATCAGATCAGCTCCCTGCAGGGATCCATGGAGGGACACTCATTCTCAGTGTCTAACTGATTGGGTTTGTTTCAACACAGGCTGATTGTGAAGAGGTTTTCTCAGGGCTGTGTGGTAGCTCTGCCTTTGGAAATGGAAATGTCCTGCTATTTCAGCAGTTAATCATGGCGTTTTGCTGATGAGCCCTGACCGAGCTTTGCACAGAGATTTTTCTTGGGAAGGTTTTCATTCCAGGTGGTGTGTTGGGGTTTTTTTTGCTGGTGTGTGTGGTTTTTGTATTTTTTCTCCCCCTTCTGTTTGAGGCTGGCTACAGGAGGAAACAAGAAAAGGGGCAAGCATCAACCTGCAGCCAAATGTTTTGGCTTCACTTCTGTGGTCAGATTCCTCCTTTTGGAAGATGTGCCCCTGGGGCTGACTTAGTATTTTCTTGGTTTGCAGCTTGCATTTTGAAATGACTGTCGCCTGGATCAGAGTTGGTCACATTTTTAATGATTCTGGTGCAGGTTCCTTCATGGCTCTGTCCTCGCTTGTCTGTATCCTGCATCCTGGCTCTGCTCCTCTGCATTTTCTGTGACCAGTCACACCTCCATGTGTCTGTTCACAGACCACCCAACAGCATTAAATGGTGACGACAGTAGTGAGGTATGAGCCCAAGCTCTAGTTGGGTAGAAGCTTCCTGGAAGGGTGATGGAGTTCAAGACCCTGTTAGGTGACCAGATCCCACCTCAAGGCTGGAAGTGTCTCTTGATGTTCCCTGTGTAGTGGACCTTCTTCTTGCACTGGAAACTTTTTGGTCTTGTAGAGGGCTGCAGAAATCCAGTCTCCTACTTTCCCTCAAAGGAGGACATGTTCATAGAAATAGACTGTGCTCCACGTTCAGTCTCCAGCCAGATGTATTCCCCCGATGGGTTTTCCTGTTGTTTAAGCCAATAGAGTCCAGGACTTCTCCCAGTGAGCGCAATCTCCTATCTGCTGTTTCCATGGCAACCTCTTATCCTAAAAGAGCCTGAAATCCCTTTGTAAACACAGCTTGAGGATATGCCCACAAACACACATGGGAGGGAGGATGGCAGGTGCCCCAGAGCCCAGAGGGGCACCCAGAGGAAGTCAAGAGTCATCTTGTACCACTCTGGCTTTGCAGGCAGATTGGAGAGATTTATTTTTGCCAGCCCAGCTGGTGCTTTAATAACTCTGCTGCTGTTTTGCGCTCAGAGGAAATGGGTCAGAAGACCCGTTGTGCCTGTAAGTAGCTCTGGCTCTGGGCTACTGCGAGACCTTCATGGCCTGGACCTGGTACCTCCATGGCTCAGAGACCTTGGCCTCCTCCTGGCAGCTCGCATCTCAGGAAGACTTGATCCAGCATTCCTGGGTGTCAAGGGAGAGGTTTCCTTGAGTTTAATGGGCATGGCTCACATGTGGTGTGAGCAGGGCCCAACCTGCTTTCTCTGCAAGATTGTGAAGCCAGGCAGAATATGCCATTGGGATAGAAACAGTTAGTGAACTCAAACACGTTTCCATATTTGTGATGGGCTGTAAATTCTTGTAGCTCCCCTGGTTAAATCCAGCATGGATCACAATCCTCTGAATACAAATTTGCTGCTGCTCTCCTGTTCCCCAGGGATGCTGAAGTCCTTCCTTTGGCTGAGACACTGCATCACTGGTGCATGCTGAATGCACTTGCTAATAGTTATTATTCTTTATTTGCCTGATGATGGCATGCAAAGGCACCCAGGTTGGTGGCAACATGAACAGCTGATCAGAAAGGTCTGCCTTTAGGGATACAGACATTCATCTTGCCTTTGGCCATGTGTACCTGCTACCTACCGAGTCCTTGAGTTCCTCAGTGGCTATGTGGGACTTAACGATTCAGGGATATTTTTCTACTTCCCTGTGGATTTTTGGCTTGAAATTTTCTAGAGGAAATCTCATGGCATTAGACAGCATGTTTGCCTACCTTCTGCCTAGGATAGACAAAGGGGTGGTGTAAAGGCCACACAAATGCTCAGAATAAAGACTTTCTGGTCCCCCATCATCGCTGAGACCAGTAAGCAATGGATGCACACCCACAATATGTTTCTGGAATGGTTTTGCTGAGGCACTAGGGAGCAACTGATTTTCCCCAGCATGCAGGCAGTCCAAACCATTTGGAAGCTGAAATAATTGTTTGATGGCGAAGTTTCCAGCACAGGTCAGAAGAACTATTTTTTCTAGATCTGGTATTTCCTGATAGCTGAAGTGAGGACAGCTGAAAAGGTCAGGAAAATACATTTATAAAGTGTCAGATTCTGCTGTCCCCAGGCAGGCATGGCTGACCATGCGTGTGAGTAAGCTGATGGGAATCCTTTCAGAGCCACCTCAGAAGAGGTGCCCAGCCACAACCTCTTCTCAACAAGTCTTTCCTGGAAGTCCTCAAACACTGATTGTGCTTGACTTTAACGTGCCAATGGCCTTCTGAGGATGAACTTCTGACTCTGCCTAGCTGTGTTGCAGCACTAGTTGTGTGAATGATTTTGAGGATGTGGAAGTTGTGGTTTAGCACTTACTCAGTTTCATTGAAAGGAGCAGAGGGGTTGAGTAGCAGAGGAGCAGAAAACCTCTGTGGTGTAGAAACGCAAAACAATTGGCATGAAATTATGCTGATTATTCATGTATTAATTGGAAAAAGGAAAAGGTCTGGAGGAGGCTCAGACTGCTAATTTCCCTCCTGAGACAGGCACAGAAATGTCTCTTAGAGCAAAATCCACCCCCTGGGAAGCCTTCCCTCAGCCTTGCTGAAGCAACATTAATAACACAAACCCAGGGAACTTGTCCTGGGGG
The DNA here is from genome assembly GCA_035590275.1 of Ibycter americanus. NCBI lineage: Eukaryota > Metazoa > Chordata > Aves > Falconiformes > Falconidae > Ibycter > Ibycter americanus. Next base: position 25,322,448 of record JAVJGI010000032.1, read on the forward strand.
TAATGTGTCTGGTTAGACAGGGTGAGGTGACAGTGTCTTCTCACATGCTGACGTTCCACCTCCCCTCCCAGGGTTAGGTCTAGGTGGAAACACAGAGCTACCTTGTTGACACTTGGGCATCAGCCCAGACATCATCACCAGCTGCTCAGCTCTGGAATGGGATTGGGGATCTTCACAGACAGGGGTCTGAGAGCTGATGGTTAGAAGTAAACCAAGAACCATCACCTCTGCAGGTGAAGAGATCATCCTCATGCTAGACTGAAGCATCAGACCCTCCCAGGCAACCCTCACTGCAGGGAGTCTTGTTTGTTCATAGGAAAATCTCTGCCAGCTGTGAGAGGCTGGAAGGGCAGCAGGGAGGAAAAGACAGGGTTGTTGCTGGGAGACAGGGAATGACAATGGTTGAAGTCACTTCCCTGGTTTTTGGTGTGTTGTTTTTTTTTTCCTCACAGGCTTGTAACTGCCTGTACCTGTGAAAAATGGACTCTGAAAGCCAATACACAGGAGAAGGAGGTGTAAAAATCCTGACCTTGGAGATGCTGGGAGTGTGACTGTTCCAGTGACTTCATTTATTTTGCTGCGTTCCTCTAAGGGTGTGCTGCTGTGTAGTTTAAACCCTGGCCAGAAGTTCAGCTGTTTTAAGCCTTTGGTGTGGGTTGATCTTTAGATCCCACTCCTTTTCTTTATAATTGCTTATTGCCGGTTCAAACAGACTGGTGCTTGGAATGTGCTCCACCCCAGAGGTGATGTGGGCACTTGGGGTTTCTCGCCATAAGGAAGTTGGTCAGTCCTTGAACACTGTTTGTGCACAACACACGGCAGTCTGATGTGGGTCAGGGATTAAACTGCAGGACATGGTGAAATTGTCCCTTCCTTCCCCCACTGAGGGGACAAGGGAACCTAAATCATGGCAGTAACAACTAAGATTTTACTAGAGGAGAGGCCGTTATGAAGGTCTTAATCTGCCTCACACAGACACGTATCAGGGCAATACTGCTTTCAACAAGAAGCACGTAAAGTAGCAAGAACAGTGCCCCTCTGCTTACTTAAAACAGATTATTTGCCTTAGTAATGAAGGAAGAAAATATGAGCAAGGACAAACTGCTCTAGACCTGCTGTTTAGCTAAGAGCCTGTCTACGTGTATTGGTAAACAGAGTGATCCCATAGTGAGAAGCCTGGTCACAGCTGCGTGGGTGTGGGCTGAAGTGAGAGACTAAAACACATGTGAGCTCCAGGTAATCGATGAAGAGATTTCCCAGCTCCTCAGGGTTCTGCTGTGTGAGGGGCAGGGATTCTTGGCTGCATTGTGCCAGTGGCTTCAGCTTTCCATGGGAAACCCTCCCTGTGCTTGCTAGTCTGGCTGCTTGCCTGGGTTAGTGCCGGGTGATGGATGGTGGTTTGGATGTCGCCCAGGCAATGAAACCTTGGTCTTGCCCTCCTGGGCATACAGCATTGCCTGTGGTTGCATGTGAAGGCTTATATTCCCTGTTCTTCCCCTGGGCTGTTAAAGGAGATGGGCAGCTCTGACCTCCCCAGAGAAAAGCTAACCTGCTTCCCCGAGCCGCCCATGAGAAAATCAACGGTCCTTGGAGACAATTAATTGAAGAATATGGAGGGATAAGTTAAAAGCCTTTGAAAGCCAGTGCCAAAATAGGTCTGCTTGGGAACTGTGGTGTTAGCAGTGGGGCTGAGTTGTGTGGGGTTGGAGGAACCACCATGAAGGAGGCTGCTTGACTGTTCAAACCAGGACTGGGTCCCTGAAGAGGAGCACTGTGCAGCTGCTGAGCTTGGATTAGGGTGAGCAGTTATCCCTGTTTAGCCAGCCCAGTCTGGAGGTCCTGAAAAAGCCCTTGGGAGTCTCTTTCAGACATGGGATGTGTCAGTACTTATCTCAAACCGAGGCTTTGGGAAGTGCCTGCTGCCAGTGCTATGGCAGCACAAATGGGGACAGAGGACTCAACCCCAGCCTCCCCCAGGTCCTGTAGCTTGGTGCTGGCTCCATCCTGGACCAGCGAACCAGCAAGATGTTCCATGAGCAGCAGAGCTTAAAAAAACCCCACAATCTGTTCTTCTGGTTTTCCCTGGGATCTAAAAATGTATGAGGTGGGGCATTGTGTGCTCTCCCAGGGTGCTCTCTGGTGTCTAGTAAGGGGCTGAGCTGTCCTCACAGCCTGTCTCAGCAGGGTCGCTGCTCTACCCTGTCCCAATGGCTGTTCCAGTGACACATGCACAAACTGAGTCTTCTGGCAACCTCCACCTTTTGAGTTACGTGGGTTGAAATTAGCTGACCGATTAAAATGTTCTCAAGGTTGGCTGACACGCAGGCAGTTACATGTGGTGTGCTGTTACCTTTCTTTAGAAAACCTGGTTAATAACAGTAATAAAGCCAGCAGCTTTGCGGCTCTGGTGATGTATCAGCATGCTGTCACGCTCTGATGGCAAAACACTTCAATCCAAGCAAGCAGAAGGTGATGGGCCTGTGGAGAGACGTATGTTCCTGCTCTATTATTTTTATTGTTCTTAATAACAGTGATTTTAAAAGCCCTCCATTTCCTGATCACACCTTTAAGTGACAAAAACTGGTCTCCATACGGTTAGAGGGCACGAGGAGAGACCCAGAGGAGGCAGGGACATCCTCTCAGGCAGCCTCTGGTTAAGCTCCATGGCTGTGGGCAGAGCAGGTTGTGTTGTCGAGATGGCAGTGTTCCTGAGAAACCGTTTGCTTTGTGTTTAACCTTCTCTGGCTGGTAGCAGCAGCGTGCGCTGAGAAAGCTCTGCCACACTTATCAGCTCATCTTTGTACAAGCTGCCCTGAAGAGGTCTCAGCTCTGGGCAGATTAGTGATGCCCCATCTGGACTGATTTACAGGCAGAAGAAGCACCTGGTTTCCTTGCTGTCCTCCCCAGAACCATCACTGAGACCTCCCTCCTGAAGCACCAACATCTTTGTAGCCAGCTTCAGCTCAACTAGCATCGTGGACCAGGATGGGGACAGGGTGCATTTAATCTTTCTCTGCTGCCCCCAGCTCCTAACCAAAGCAGGAATGCGGGGGTGCAACCCCCCAGCAGTCTGTTGGAGTGAGATGACTCTAAAACTGTACCTTTTGCTGAGAATTGACGAATTCCTCCCTGTCAGGGGTGACCAAATGATTTAGCTGAGCCAGGGGCTGGTGTCCCTCACTGTAGAGTCACACCAGCTGTGACTGGGATCCAGATCCTGGCCCAGGGGCTGTCATCTAGGTAGGGCAGCAACCTGCTCTGTGCTCAGAGATCCTCAGAAGCTGTTAAATCAGGAATCGTTGGAGAGATCAGAAAGAACCTGTACTGTTGGCGCTGAGACTTTTGGCGTGACAACTTCTGCTTCCAAAGCATTAGAGAAAAATGTCACCCTGCAGCAGCAGTAAAGAGTGCACCTGGCCCTGGGCTGGTGACGAATTGCAAATCACTGGTGTTTTGTAATGGGGTAACTTCTGGCTTTTCTCTCCACCTGCAGGAAAAGACATTTCTCTTGCAGATCAAAACAAAATAGATTGAAGTAAGAGTTCAGATGAAGAAGCCTGTCCACCCAGGGAACCCTGTAAATTGCTTTGCCGTCTGCCTGGGAGAGCAGGGGGATACATATGTATTTGCTCACCATTTCCAAAGAAAATGCAATGCAGGGAGGTTTGGAGGCAGCGAGACAGAGCTCAGGAGAGAGCCACCTGCGTGGGTGGAAGCACTGACAACCAGGAAACCTCCAGTCTAACAGAAAATGCAACCTGATGGATGCATTTAACGGCAAAGAGATCTGGGGTTTCAATGCCTGACAATCAAATGTGCGTGTGCAGATGGATGGGGCCTGCTGAGAAGAGGAGAGTCCTGACCCAGCAGCTCCTGTATACACGTGACAGCAGGGCCTGCCTGGGGGTGTAAAGCTGAGTCCGTGCCTAAGTGATGGTTTAAGCAGAACTGACTGTTATAAGTGGTGGAAGTGGTCAGGTTTCCCGCATCAGTGATTGCTCTCACCCAGTAAATTCAGGATATTTCCTTTCAGATGCATTAGTACAGGGGTCCCTGCCCTGCTGCAGTCCGTCCTTGTTTGCAGCACAGCCACAGGGCAGCACTGCGCCTGGGCCAAGCCTGTGTAAGCCCAGCATGCAGCATCGTCTGTGACCTTTCTGACCTTCATGGGCCACAGCCAGGGCATTTGACTCTGTTTTCCCTGCTGGTCAATGCAAAAATGACAGGTTCTTTACTCTGCAAAATGCTTGGAGCAGTAGCAGGAAGAAAGAAACCAGTTTTGGCTGAATGGAGTTAGAGAGAGAGGGAGAAAATGAAAGGATGCATCCCCGGCAATCTGTGAGCTGGGTTGGTTTCAGTGATCAAAGGTGACATTAGAGTGGTGCTGGGAGAGGAGCCGCTTTAAATAAGTGGGTTTCATCTTAATTGCATCTCTCTAAAGCCAGTGTAGCTGTTGTGTGAGGAAACCTTTCTGAGCCAGAGCCTGATTGACAGGATGGAGCAAAGGAGGTAGGAAGGGGAAGGGGGAGAGCACGGTCGCATCCCCTGCCTTCAGTGAGGAAGGCTGGAGGAGGCTGAGACTTGCCAGGACACAGGGGTGTGTGTGTCCCTGGCACTCTGCTGTTCTGGGGTCTTGGTTTCGAGACCTCCTTGTGTAGAGCTGTCAGGATGATGGACCCAAAGGGAAGAGCAGTGGCTTCTGCAGGCAGTCCCCAGAGACTGCAGGCAGCCCAGGGGTATTTCTGTTCCGTGTCACAGCTGTGAAGGAGAAGGGATGAGACCAGTGGTGACTTCTGCCTGCCCAGGGCCTGGCTTTTGGAGCTGCCACATCCACAGTGACACAGTCAGGAGTTGGAGCCCCCTCTCACTCCAGCACTGAGGGTCCCTCCTCCCTCTAGCCAAGGGGCCAGATCTCTCCAAGTGCCCATCCTCAGACATCTTAGAGATCTCCCATGCAAACAGAGGTAGCCTGCCTCATTGCTGGTAGGAGTGGGTGTCTGGGTCCCCACATTGCAACCAAGCTTTGTAGTGCACCAGGCAAATCACCCGTGTCACATCCTCTAGTCCTCAAGAAACCTACTGAGGTCTCTGCTCTCCCCAGGTTCTGTCCTGCTGTTTGATTTTGAGCTGGTAATACACAGGTGCTCTGTGCATGCATGCACAGAAATACCCCTCTGCCGCCTCCTGAGATATGAAAGTGGGTGGCAGAGCATGGGTTAATTATTTCATGTGAATTAACAGGGGCTGGCAGGATGCGGGGGTGTGAGGATAACGGGATGGATGGCACCTGCAGAGCACAATCCTCTGGCTCAGCCTCCTAAGGGGATACAATTTCATTGCCATAAATACCCTCTCCTGGCTCTCTTCTTTGCAGATAGACTGCTGGGGTTGAAATATTCTGGAGTAGCTTTAACTCCATCACAGACCTGGGAAGTCTGATGGTGGGAGAGGCAAGGTGGTGGCCATGGGCATCAGCTGCCCAAGGGCTGTTTAAGCCAAGCTGCTGTGGAGGTAGGTGGGATTGGTTTTGAGGTGGCTGTGAGTGATGTGAGGATGGAGATGGGAGAGCAGACAGTAGCACACTCTAGGGGTGTGAACCAGGAAAGGGGGTGAGAAAGCGGGGCTACATGGAGACCTGAAGGGATGTTTGGACAGGTTATGAAGTAGCTTTTGTTTTTGCCAGCTGGCAAAACTCTTCCTTTCCAACAATATTGGTTTGCAGCAGCTGCACTGTGGCTGAAAGGCTGGATCCAAAGCTGGCATGAAAATGATGGTGCTCATGCTGCTCTTCCATAATCAGCTGGCTTCCCTGCTGGCTGTTTTTAGGGTCAGAGCTGTTGGCTCTGTGGCCATCTACAACTCACTAGAGGTTGGCCTGAGCATCTTCTGTGGAGGTCATGCTGGTGGGTAAATGAAGTGGCTCTCATAGACCTCTGTCTCAGCATGCTGAGTTGCGTAGCACCTCTTGCATGGCTCTCAGTACTTGGTGGCAGTTGGCTATCCCCTGGAAGCCTCTCAGGGACCAAAATTCCCTGTCTGAGACTCAGAGGCACAGTGCTGTAGTGATCAATCCACAGTCTGAAAGACAGCTCGTACCTGCTGGGATGAGATTTGCTTGCCAGGACTCAGCAGTGCCCTGGAGAGCCCTTCTCCATCTGTGGGCAAAACCAGGTGGGGATAGCAACAGAGCTGCAGAACTTCAACATCCCCCAGTGACAGAGGTGGCTGTACACCGTGGGGCTGGTGTATGATCAGCTGAAGCCAAGTAACACTAATGAGCAGTTGATTAGTATAATCACAGCTTCACCTGTTCATCAGGGGGAATGGAGCACTTCCTAATCAGCTACAGGATGGGCTTGGGAGAGTGGTCCAAGGTCGAGGTATTTGCAGGAAGGGGATACTTGTCTTTGCATGTGTTGGATACAACAAGAGTTGCTCCTCTTCCTTATTTTTGTTTTGGTACCCTGATAGTATTGCTGTAAAGTTATTCCCTGGCCCAGGAACCAAGTGTCTATGAGAGCCAGCAGAGAGCACAGCGGGACTGCAGAGGAGTGGGGGCTCTTTGGCAGGTTTGTGATGTTTGCTGGGTTGTTGACGGGGTGTGAATTTTGAGCTTAGAGCCAGAGATACTCTGCAGATGACCAAGAACATGGTGTTGGTACTTTAGGTTTGTTAGCAGCCTGGCAGTATTTGGACAGAGAGCACTCTGCTTCTTTTTAATACATTTTTGCCCAGGATGTGGTTGTAATCTGAAATGGGAAATGCTTTGCCTGCTGCAGGAATGCAGCTGTCTCTGGGGAGCAGCACCATGTTTCACATCACTGAGAAGCGCTCTAGAATTGCCTTAAGATTCAAGCCATGGCACAGGCTGTGCAGTCTCCCTGTTCCTCAGTTTCCCCACTGGGTTTGATTGCTCCTAGAAGCTGCCCAGATCTGGCCTTTCAGTTGAAACCACCAGACATCCCATCCCTGGTAGCTGCTGCCCTGGGGGCCCCTAAACTGTGGTCTGCCAAGGCTCAGCTGGGAGGGAAGGGCTGAGTCTTCTTCCCTAGGAGCAGCTTCTGATGCCTTCACCTTCAGAGCTATCTGCTTTGCCCTTTGCTTTTCATTGCCTTTGGCTTCCAAGCTCACTTCTCTGCTAGCCTGCTCCTCAGTCCCCAGCATGCATCCTGCCAGCCTGGCTCTGCCCGATGGAGGAGGACAGGGACAGTTGCATAAGCCACATGCTGTCCTCCAGCCTGCTCCCACATCGGCATTCATGCTGCACAGCCCCTATTATTGGGCTTGCAAATGACACTAATTTCCCTTCCCAAGCCCTCCCTATAATTTAGCAGCAATGTCCTGTACTCAGATATTATTAGCTGTGTCTTACGTGAACGGTTGCCCTCCTTCTGTTGGTGGGGGGAGATAATGAATTTGATAGGGACAGCAGACCCGGACCAAGCGCGTCTGTCTTTTATTTTTTAATTGATCCCTATGGCTGGGGTTGGAATGGCATTAAGCAGACTCTGCTTAATGCCAGTCTCATTCCTCCTTAGCTGTGACCATCAGCTCAGAGGGGATCCCCAGATCTTTGCACTACAGGAGCAGTGTGTCTTAGGAAGCAACCCACGAAGGCAATGGACATAAGGCTTTCTAGCCTCCAGGTAGCTGTGATCTATTTCAAGACCCATCACTCCTTGAGAGGCTCAAAGCCACCCGGCTCTTTTGTTATACTCCATTCCTTTAAGGTTTTATTGTGCTGGGCTGAATACAAGGTGACCTCGAACCTAAGACACACCACACATATACCTGCACATGTTCTGTCAAGAGCAGAGAGAAAAATGAACTGTGAAAAGATAAGCTCCAGATACGCTGACCTGCTCCAACCCATGGCTGTCCGCGCTGTGAGCGGCTCTGCCCATGCTGTGCTGCCTTCCTGTCGCTTCCTGCCTTGTCTTCCAGCCAGCTCACCATTTCCAGCCCAATACAGGACATTATATGGGGAATTTCTGGCCCCACAACCGTGTAATAAGACTTGTCTTGGCCTCCAGTTCCTCCTGCTCCTCCATCATAGATCAAACCTATTAATAGCCGAACGCAGTGTCCCCACTTTCTAAGTGACGCTTTGTCCTTGTCCCAGCAGGCAATAAGGCAGCCGTGAGAGGTTTCCACCCCAGCAGAGTGGTCACTAGGATGCCTGCCTAGCCCACATCAAGGAAAATAACCTCCAGCCAGCAGGCAGGAGGCAGCAGGATTGTCTTCAGTCAGTGCAGGATACTGGGGTGACAGGGTATCCATCTACTCTTGACCACACTTGGAGATGGTTTTGCACTTGATGCCATTACTGGTTTTCTGAAGTTTCCTGCCTTAGCAAGTTTGCTGGCCATGGGCAGACTCTGCTGCTGGGTATGGACAAGGGCAAGACTCAAACTCTGGGGACTCAGAGAAGGAGCAGCCCAGGAGCAGATGAGGGAAGGAGGGCAGCCAGGAGAGAGAGTGAAACAGTGAGGTGCTGGGCAGGATCTCTTGGTTAAGAATTGGAGAATGCTGCTGGAAACTCAGCTGCTGCTCCCTGGACACTGGACAAGAGACTATTTTCCTTCCTCCCACATACTCACCAGGAGTCTTGTACTGGACATAGATGAGGAAATGATGCTCCAGCTTTGTAAATTTTCTGCGCGTACTTGTACTCAGCAGTGCCATGAGTTTGCAAAAAGGATTTGCATCTGGCTAAGTAAACATATTAGTGATTCAGTCTATAGAAGAAGACTTAGAAGATCATCTTCTGTTGACCCCTCTCTTCCTGATTCCCAGCCTTCCCTTGAGCAGACGCTCAGCTCCACAGCAGGGATCACGGATGCTGGCTTTTTCTCAGCTCATTTTCAGCAAGAATGTAATATTCCTGATGATAATTAAAGATAAAATCCAGGGCTCTGCTACAGGCCATCTCTGCTGGTGACCCAGGAACTCAATCTGAAGTTTAGCAAAGATTTTGCTGGTTTAAAACCAGGAGGGGCCATTGGGCCGGATTCAGTAACAAAAGGAAGGAGAAACCTCCAGGCAGAGTCGGACCAGCTTGTGCTGTCATTTCTTCTGGCTTTGATTCAGTTCTCCTGGGAAGACACCCTGCTGGGCCCTGCTTGTTCTCCATGTCACCTGAGGTTGCTCCACCAGCTGGCTTCAAAGCTTTGGAGTTGGCAGAGATCTCTTTGAAATATCCTGTGTTCACCTGAGACTGCAAAAAATAGAAGGAGGAGGAAGAAGAAAGCAAGGAGAACAAAACCTCTGTGGGCTTTTGGAAATGTGTGATGGACGTGCCCCTTGCCAGCTGTGTGCTGGATCAGCCATACAAACCCTGGGGGCTTTGGGAAGATCCACCCACCTGCTCTTGAAAGGATTCAGGCTGGGAGAGGGCAGAGGGGATGGAGAGGAAAGCAAAAAGCACCCATGTGACCAGATGCTTTGCAGGTCCCTGGGGGCTCCTGGCACTTGGCTGATAGGAGGGGACAGGGCTCAGCTCCCACACAGCGGAAAGGAGGTGGGTCCAGCCACAGGGAGGGGGAGAGAGTTTTCTCCAGCTAGCTCTGAAAATAAGTTTCTTCCATCCCTACATTGGGGAGCTCTGCTGTAGTCTCCACAGTTATTCCTCCCAGGGGTTAATTCACAGCTTGATTAAGACTTCCCCTTCCAGGCTCCAGTCTTTGACATGATGGCAACATGACTCATTCTGCCTGGTCCAAATGAAATAAACCAAGCAAATGAATCCAGAAGGCTCGACAAAGAAACCAGGGCCATGACAGAGGATGAAGACGTACTCCTTGGACATGAAGGAAATACCCAGGCTATATCTTCCAAGGCCTTTCCTTTCTCCCTGCCTTCACCCTTAGAAAAGCACCGAGCTCAGCAGAATTTCTCAGCAATATTCTTAACCCTGCAGATGTCAAGGTGCTGATGAGAACCCAGAAGAATCTGCACCAAGTGTCAGAGCCTTTCAGTGGCTGTGATGATATCTTAATCGTGATGCCACATGGGTGTCTTAGCCAGGAGCAGCTGGTTGTGAATCCACCCCTCTCTCTGGTTCAGCCTTCTCCCATCCAGAGCTGGCCTTTCACAGTGATAGGGGTTGGGCATGTGAGGAAGGGGATGAAGCCCTCATCCCTCTCCTGGTATGTGAGGAGAGGCTGAAATGGAGAGGGCTTCATGTGGGTCAGCTAGGTTAAGGAATTGCTCTGGGCAAGCTGAAGCAGTGAAGAGCCAGAGATGCCCAAACTTGACATACCCACTTGGAACCCACCGGAGAATTTCTCAGCAGTCCCTGGAACCATCCACTGGGGCCTTCCCAGCATGACCCAGTAACAAGGTAGACTTCACTCTGACACCGTCACTGGTCCACACTGGTGACACACCAGGGACTGTGGGAAGAATAGCTACAGCAGAAGAGCCCTTCCCATGGTAGAGCTGAGGCCCTCACAGCAGCATGGCCAGGTGAGCTCCTGTTGGCTCTGAGCAGGTCCCATCCTGCTTGGGTGCTGGCCTCCTGGTGAAAGCAGGTGACAAGCCTATGAGGCTGGAGAGATCGTCTGAGCAGGAGCTTTCATCTCTCCCACTTTGTACGAAGCCTGGTTATTTGAATCCAGCTGAAACATCCTCACAGGAAAAAACAGAAGCATCTGCCTGTGATTTGAAGCCATCAAAATCTGGAGGCCCCACTGCTCTCCTGGGCAGGTTGCTCCTGTGGTTGATTCATACTAGAGGAAGACAAACAACATTCTGGTCACATTCACATTTCTCTGACTTCAAATGAGGCCCTTGTAACCCCATTCTCTGCTGGACCCTATAGCCCTGGAAAGGTATTTGTATGGGACATGCAGATCACCTCATTTTGCTCTGTGGAGGCTGCCACTTTGGTTGCAGGGAGCTAAACGAGGACCAGGACCGCAGGGAGGAGCAGGCAGGAGACAGTGATGCCAGGAGAGGCTGTTGAGAGTTTCCCTGCAGTATCACAGCTGTCGATCTCTATAGTGTCTGTCTGTCTGGATGTGGTGGGCTGACAGATCCTCTTTCCTGGCCAAGATGCTGTTGGGGAGTGGGTTAACATTAGTTTCACTGGCTCTTGGTATATTAAGAAACCTCCAAAATAAATAAGGGAGCAAGTGGAGGAGGTGAGCTCGTGTTGGTGATTATCGTCACTCCAATCAGAGACACTGTAATTGTGCAGTCTTTTTTGGAGATAATGAGGTGATCTTTATCGCTGCTGAAATCAGCTGGGGCTATCTGTTGTAGAGTAGAAGGACTGGGAAAACCCTACTCCCTCCCTCATGTCTCACCTGCTGGCCAGCAAAAGCAGTTTGTACATGGAGTGCGTGGTGTCTGGTGGAGCTGCGCATCCCTGCTCCCGATGCATCCCCTCCTTCCAGCTGCCAACAGCTGGCCTCTTCACCTGGCAGCAGGGTTTTATCTGCCAAGTTCACGCTGCCTGTTAAACTGTATTTTCCCACCAGCATGGTGATTGCTGATGCCTTCTATCTCCTGGGGGCAGAGGCAGATATGCCACCGCTAAAAGTTTTGGAGAAGGGATATTAGACATGCTGCCATTGGGCATGGGTGGAGCCGTGTCCTGCTAAAGGGCATGAGATGTCATAGGTGTACATTGGAAGTCCCTAGTTTTTATAATTTGATGGCAATGTCCCTGGTAGGACTTTGTAAACCAGAAGGTAAATCACCCTGACACTAACTCTTTCCAGCTGGGGTCATGAGAAAGGGAAGCCCCCCAGGCTGGGGCTGGCAGGGCACAGCTCTGCCTGTCCGGAGGGGACTGCCCAGAGACAGCTGGGACAGGAGGTGGATGAAGGCTTCCTCTCTTTCTGCTCATTCCTCCAGCCCAGCAGCAAGGTGCTTTCCCTCTGGGGAAGGCTGCTGAAAGAATGAATCCCAAGGAGCAGGGATGTACAGACAGCCGAAGGGAGCAGTGAAAGCAGAAAAATGAATCCTGGTGCCCCAGAGAAGTGAATTTATGCACTGAGGACATGCCAGGGAGTACATCAGGGAAAGGTGATTAAGTGACCTCTTGGGATGCCTTCCCCTCTTGTTTTCTTCAGTGTACTGATGCAAAGATCCTTTCCCTAATCTCCAAATGACCAATGCAATCACAGCCAACCATTAAAAAAAAAAATCCGTTGACCTGGATTTTTTCAACAGCTGTAAACAGCTTTTAATGTAGTTCCATCTACCAGAGTCTGGCTTTTTGTGCCTGGAGTGAAAAGAAAAAAAAAAAAAAAAAAAAATCCAAGATTGCAAATACTACCTTTTCTCTTTCCTTTGGTTGGAGAACTACTCCTCTCAATGCAACCAGCACCCTTCTGCAAAAAGACTCACAATTGTATGTGGGTCTTGCAGGGTGTCTTCTGATCCTCTGGTCCTAACGTCTAAGCAAATATTTGAAGAATGAGAATTAAGGAGAGACCAACAGATCAAACCACAGGGGTGAGGTGTGTGGAAAGGGACCGTTGTGCTGATTCCCAAACCCTGACATCCCACGAGCCTGCCAAGATTTCCTGCAGTCTGACAGCAGATCACACCCGGGAATATTTGCTAATGAAACAGCTTTGAGACGTGTGGAAGGATGGGAGCTACTGCACCTTCCCTGGAGCTTTCTGAGCTTCTGGAGATTACAGAAGTTATGGGGAGATGGTCCGGAAATATGAGGAGGGGATTTCTGCTGAAGCTTGGCCCATGAGCTTGGAACTGCATCTCAGCCCTGCTCCATGGTCCTGGGGAGCTGCACATTTGCAGAGCACTCTTGTGACTTCTCCTGTTGCTGCAAGAAGTTATTAGGAAAGGATAAAAGAAGAGAGCAGGGAATGTCTCTGAGCCACTGTATAAACCTATGAACATGAATCTTTAAGATTGTGTTTCATCCCTACACCCAAAGTCCACATCTCCAAAGGCATGGCAGAACTGGGAGAGGCAGAAAGGATGGCCACCAGCGTGGAACATGTCTGTACAAAGAACAAGGGAGATAGGATTGTTTGGCCTTGGAGCATCTTTGCTGCATGTAGTGGTCGCACCCTGGCTGACCCTGTGACCACCTTTCTCAATAGATGTGCAGAATCCATAGTGCTATCATTGGAGACAAGCAGAAGATTGTCATTGCGAAGCTGGAGAAAGTAGAAATAGCCACCAGGCAAACAAAACTGGCAGGTGAGATGCTGTCATGGATCCTATTTCAGAGAACAAAAATTCCAGCCTGGGGGAAGAAGGGCTGCAAGCGTGGCAGCCTTTGCTAGCATGTGCTTCTGTGTTGGCAGAAACATGCTTTAATGTGTGATCTTTTCAGATTCTCCTATGAAATCAAATGTGTCTTGATTAAGCATAACAAGGACAAAATGGAGAGTGCATGGCACAGGGCTGATGATAGGAAATCTCTCTCTTGCTCTGTCTCAGGGACTTAGTTCCCCAGCCTTGCCAGGCACCGAGCTCCTCCAGAGAAGCGGTAGATGGTCCCTGCAAGAGTCAGACAAGGAGCCTCAATGCCAGGCACACGGGTGCCATGTAAACAGCCCCCCTGGTATGTCTGAGTTTGTTCCACTTGGGAGATGGTGTCTCCTCCACGAGTCTGCAGCCAGAGCGTTTTAGGCAATGGAGACCCATTACCTTACATGTCGAGCAATTTGGGAGTGATTTCATGCTTCCTGGGTGTACCAAAGCCATGTCCGGAGAATCCATCCTTCTGGAGCACTGACGCTAAATATCAAACTGGACTTGAAGTTTCCAGCATTTAATTTCCCATTTAGCCAAGGCAATTAAAGGCTTCACCATGTAGCATGGCTGATTTTCTCCTGCATTTTTATTTGCCTGTGCCCTTAAAGAGAGTGGCTCAGAAGCAATCCCATCCATCCCAGAGCAGTGTCCTACTGCAGCATGAACAAGCCTGGATGCTTGCCCTGTCAAGGGCATCTGAAGGTCTCCTCCATAATTACACAGCCGTGAAAGCCTGGCCTCCAGGAGGATGCCTTAACCCACCTGCAGAACTGTTGTGCAGGCATGTCTCCATGCAAGATGACTGTTGTAATGTTGGTGTAGCCAGCAAGGGAAGGAGGATGAAAATGAATTTTGAGGACAGGGCCACTGATTGGGATGGGAGAGTCCTCAGAAGATGGAGCCAGGCTCTTCCTGGAGATGCTAAATGAAAGGAGGAGAGTAATGGACACAAGTTGCAACCAGTGAAATTCCAATTAGGCATTAGGAAAATAAATTCACCCTCAGGATGGCCAGATGTTGGCACAGGAGCCCAGAGAGATGGGGAATCTCAGCCCTTAGAGATATTCAAGACTTGGCTGGACAAAGCCCTAGGCAACCTGATCTAAGTTGCCTCTGCTTTAAGGGGTGTTGGATCAGAGACTTCCAGAGAGGTTCCTTCCAACTTAAATTATTTTGTGACCTGATGAACAAATCCACGTATGGGCATGATACCAGCAAGACTGAGGGATACAGTCCTGGTGTTAATAGTCAAGGCTGTCCACAACTGGAGGACATCTGGGAATACTTGCCCCAGCACCCTGCTGGTGGATACATCCCACTAGAGAGAGACAGATTTTTTCTGTTCCTCCCTGGAGCTCCCATGTAGTACCAAACTTCAGAGGACTTCATTGCTGTCACTGAATCTGCTTGGTTGAGGCCATGGGATGCTTGTAGGCTCCCTAGCCAGTACCAGAGACGTGACAAGTGCTGGAAGACCTTCTCTGGGTTTTTCTGCCTGAGCTGTAGGCAACGCTGCCTGCTCTCTTACCTGGAGGGGAAGCAGGTTGCACAGCAGCACCAGGCAGGGTTACGGGGACAAATACCTGAAAATGCTGGTACTCCTGCTTCAGGCCAGGCACAGCAGGAGCATCTCAAGGCATCAGCTTCTGTCTGAAAAATGGAGAACAGCAAAGATGACTGTAAAACAGGTGAGAGGTACCTGAATGAGATGGTAAAGGTCTTCCTGAAAGCAGGATAGAAATAACCAACCTCTACACCAGCAAGTGAAGTTTGCTCCCAGTTGCAGGTCATCCCTTTGGCTGGCTGTTCCCCAGTCCCCAACTGTTCCTCAGGGCACAGCCAGTTATTTACTTCAGCGCTAGCTCTTGGGGGACTTTGAAGTGTGTTTCCTTCTGTTCAATTATCTCTGGGAGCTATAAAGTGCAGCAGCAGAGGTGGCTGTATCATTCCATTTGTTCCCCAGCAGCCAACAGGTTTTTAACCAAGTAATTAAGGGTTGGTTTCGTTTGTACCTGAGAATCAACCAGTGAGGCAGAGATAAGTTAATAACAACGCAGCAGGTACTCCGCTGTTATTTCTGGCTATGAATTAATCACAGACACTATGGCTCTGCGAATAAGTGCATTGATCATTTGCTACAACAATAAGAGTTTCAACCAGTTATGCTCTTTTCCTCTCTATAAATACTTTGGAGACTGCAGACTTAATGAGTACAAGTCCAGGCTCTTCCCAGAACACTAATAGCATCCATGTGAAAAAAAAAAAAAAAAAAAAAAAAAATCCAGCCCTTTATTTTGTGCCTGCTGAAAAGCCTGTCACTGTTAACTGCCCACGTCTGGGGTCTGCTGAGGGAGACTGAACTCTCCAGTTCACAGGAGGATCCAAGCTGTTCCCTCAGAGAGCCTGGGAAAGATTAAAAGCAGCTGAAAGCAAATCACGCTGGCTTGATGAATGGCATTTGGATGTTGTCGTGCTGCGGCTGCTGGCACTGTCTTCCTTGAGAGCTGTAGCATGAGTCTCATGAAAACCAGTGCTTCGGGTAAAGCCTTGGGGAGTCACAAGGTGAGCTGAGAATCCCACCTTGCCTTTCTACTTTGGTTTTTACATCTCCACAGCGATGGCAGATGAAGCCTCAAACTGGGAAATGAGATTGGATGGCCCCAAAAGGCTCAAAGGCAAAAAAGCATTGAAGCAAAGTGGATTACTACCTTTTGAAGTCAGGCACGTGTTTTTTGAATACTTGAAATTCATCCTCTGGGGTGAGGAAAGAGAGGAAGCTCAGGACTGGTCATTCCTTTACCCAAACCAGGGCGAGCCTGTATCATAGGGGGCTTTAACACCATATACCATTTATTCAATCATCCTGTTGCTGCCTGCAGGGTGGTCACCATGGCATGAGTGCTGTGGGGATGGGATGACATGAATACATATGAAGCCAGGCTTTGTCACTCCTGCTGTCCAGAAAAGCAGCGCTGATGGTGCTGAGCAAACAGCCTGACGTGCAACCCAACAGGCACGATTCTGACCTGTGCTCAGGACCCTGTGCCATCCCCGCTGCACGCTTGGGGTGGGTGGCGGGGCTGTGCGAGTGGGCATGGGGACAGTCCAGCTGGACCACGATTGTCTCCAGATGGCTGCTGTCGCATGCTTACATCCTCACGTGGCTTCCAAGGAATAGGAGTGATTAAACACAAGTGTGGATGAGCCACATTTAACACTGTGTTTCCCTCACCCTTAAGTATGTACTTGAGGAAAAAGTCCATAATGTCAAGTGATGTTTCAGGCAAGTTTTTTCCCTCTTGGAGGAAGGACGATCTACTCCAAGGCAGAAAGGTAGATTCAGAAAATCAAAGCTAAGTTCTGTACAGACTCTCTAGCCTTTACTGAAATAATTAAATTCCAGTTTTCAAGGCTCTGGGTTTTATTATGCACTTGGTAAAAAAGGACTAACAGTCTTTGTTCTGTGCATTTACACCGCAAACTCTTCCATGTCAAGACTATCTCCTAGTTTGTCCAGCTGTGAATTGGTGGTCTGATTTTCAGGTGGAAACTCGGCACATGCTGTTTTGTAACAAACAGGAAAGAAAATTCCCATGCAACCCTAATGACTTGAATAGCCAGGATTATTCACTCCAGTTTCCCATCCAAACAAATACAGGAAACAGCTGTCACAACTGCCATACCTTTCAAGAGCTGAAAAATCTTTCTGAACATGGGCTGGATTGGAAAGCTCAACCTTGACTTTTGTTGCATTCCCAAACTACTTAACTCTCAGCATGGGTCAAGTAGTATGTTTCCTTTAGATACTCTGATATGTTTTATTTTCTTTTTAGCTAGTTAACCTTTATTTAAACTTATATTTTATGAATTAAATTAATTAAAAGTTTAATCATTAAAAAAAAATTGATCTATGAAACTGGATTTTTTGGTTTTAGAGCCATATTTAAGAAAAAGAATGTGGACTGAATCAAAGTGCTTTTTCAGGGGGTGTTTTGTTTGTTTCAGGCAAAAGAGCTGCCTTCAGCAGGCTTTGGCAAACATTTGGCAGGGTTACCCACTTTTGGTCCACTCTTCCCACCTACGGATGGACCCTCATTATGACAGCTCATGGAGTTGAGGAGATTGAAGGCGGGTGAAGTCATGGTAGGATTTACCTACTCACTTGTCAACACCCATTACTGATATGAAATTGTTTCCTAGACTTAGTCAGAACTTTAACTCAGCACCGAATAAGCTGCCTTATTTGCCAGACAGCACAACCCAGGAAATTCCTTCACATTCAAGTGGTTAAAATATTTAAATACTGGTTTCACCAGCAAATACCCCCTGGGACAAAATGGGCTTGCTTGGTTTGTTTGTTAAAAGTTTTCCTTTACTGAACACAGCTGTACAGAGAAAAAGGAGAAAACATGGCAATAATAAAGAGGTAGCTGCCCAGACATCCCTGGAGGAGGATCCAAACTTGGAAACCCTCTCTTATCATCAAACAGGAGGGATTCAGATGAGAAACACAGAAATTAGTGCTGGGAAGTTCTTTTGCTTGAGCTTAGTGTCCATTCTCCCAGAGATGCTGGGGTTAGAAATAGAGCAAATTAAAAATTAGAGATAAGAATTTTTCTGGCCAACCCAAGATAAACTGTATTTTCTGGCATACTGTTTGTATATACTTTCCTCACCCTTTGTAATCTAACTCTGGAGGATGGCTCTAGCATGTGTCTCTTTTGGGCCCCTGGAGCAGAACCACACCTTGGTGGGCTGGCTGTGACACATCTACCGATGGAGTGGATATGCCACTTTGATCACAGGAGGGGACTCACTCCATCAGGATACCCTTCCCTAAATATCCAGGAGAGTGGGAGAAAAGCATCAACAATCTTGAAGAGCACAATGAAATGGCAATTAGTAAGTATATTGTGCTTCTCACACCAAAAAAAAAGGGCACCAGTGAGAGGATCAGATTTGAAACAAGCAAAAGGATGTACTTTTTCACACGTTGTGTTACTAAATTATGAATGTTGTTGCTCCAGGCAAAAGTGCAATAAATCCAAAAGCAACCTGAGAATTTCATGGGAGAACAACCTTCAGGGCCTGTTAATAGCTGTGTGTCAGCCTGCGCTTCGGGAGTCCATCAGCCAAAAATTGCTGGAAATGAGGAAGACATTCCAGGGAAGGATCGCTCCAGACTTGATTTTTTCCCCCTAAACCCTTGCCAGAGTCCCCTACCAGTGCCAGACACAGGTGCATGATGAGATTGACTTCTGGTGTATCTTTTTTTTGTTTTATGCTCTTAATCAGCAATGCCTTAATTCCTACCCATGACAGAGCTTTTCCTTGTGTTAGGCTGGAATTTCTCACCAGGATGTGGCTGGGTTGTTGCCAGGAGGAACACCAAACAGGGTCAGACCACCAAGCATTTGGAAGCCCAGGCCCCCAGTATACAGTTTTGACTTGCAAACCATGAACATTGAGCTGAGCCTTTCCTGGTGACTGAACCAGGTTTTGCCCAAAGCCTGTGCTCAAACATTTTTCTGCCCCCACAAGAGCAAGGAACCTGGATTCTCTTGCTATTAAGAGACAAAGAAGTGTCAGACCACTTTATACATAATACCGGTGTACCACAGGCTCCTAAATGCCACCTTGAAATCAACCCAGCTCCCCTCTGGCTTAAGCCTGTTATTCAACTTCCAGTTGAAGGCACCCAGAGATACTCAGTGCCGTTCTCCTTGAGTTTGCTCTTCCCGTTTATCTCCCTCTCTGCTAAAGATATGCTTCCTATGTCTTATTTGCATTTGTCTGGCTTCATCTCTCAGCCATTGCCTCTTGTTCTGGCTTTCTCTGATAGACTAAAAAGCTCTTTAGAAACTGGTGTTTTCTTCCAGTGACGGCACTTATGCACTGTAATCAAATCACCTCTTGACCTCCTTTCTGATAAGCTAAATAGACTCTTTCAAAGTCTCGTTGACATTTTTTCTCTTGTGCTCAGATTATTTGCAAGCTCTTTCCTGCAGCACTCAGCCTGTATGCAGCACTCCCAGCCTCCTCCTGGGATGGCGAGGGGGGGGAAACGGGTGTTTTAAAGAAATGGGGAAAGTTGTGTCATAGCTGATGATTTGGCTTTGCTGCAAGGGCATCTACCTGGTCCACAGTCTACTTGAAACCCATGTGGTGCTCCCCCTTTATCTCCACACACCAAAGCTCACCCTTCATAAAATCAGTCATGCTTTGTCCTTCTATTTAGGGCACAAATGGTCTCAGAACACAGCAGCCCTGATTCCCAGGCAGGAATGCTTCTCTTCAGGCAATGCACCAAGACTAGTGTACACCCACCAAGCAGACGTGACCTGCTGAAGTGTCTCTTGTGGACTTGGGACAGAGCTGTGCTCCAGCACATCTGGTGCTTGCTACTCCTCTCTTTGGCTGCCCCCTTCAAGAGCACATCGCCTTCCTCTCTTCTCCACCCTACTCTACTCCATCCCCCTTATGGACCTGCAGTCCTTCTTCCTGGGACACAACATCAGCATCCTCGCCTTGCATATATCCCTTGCAGAGGTGTCTCCCCTCCCTCAGAGCCTGCCCTTTGCCGCAGGATGACCATGTTATCTTCTCTACAGTATTATAAGAACTGCTGGGATGTGGAAGATCCTCCTTTCCAGAGCCAGATGTTGTCAGCCTTTAGTTTCTAGCTCTGTCATTATTAGAGATCCTCCACTGCTCCCACAGTGTCTGTATTTTTTTGGCGATGAAGTGAGGAGCCCCAGATTTTAAGCCATCCCTCAGTGTGTCAGACTTGGAATGACTCCACCGTCTTTTCCCACTGCTCAGAGGCATTCAAAAGGTATTTAATTAAACCCACATCAGAGGGCTGTTAGCAAGTTTTCTCCAATTAACAAGGTAGAGAGGACTGCATGTCGTGGGGGGAAATGAGCAGACATGAAATGGTTTTTTTTGCCTATGCCTTCCTCAGTGTCAGATTAATTGGCACTTTTCTTCCAATTTAAAGCAGAGCTCTGGGCACAGACAGGTCACAGCATCACAGTGCAATCCCATTCCATTTTCTAGTTTCCTCTCTCTCTCTCTCAATATGATTGAAAATTTCCTTAGACACCTGAATCATGTTGGGCCCTGTCTGTCAGGGCAAACAAAGAAGGAAAATTAGTGGCACTCACATTGGTCCTAGATGTGGGATTCTTTTAGGGTCTCCACTCTTCTCTTCCTTTCCTGTTCTGTGCATGTGTGCCGGCTTTTTCTGTTGTTGTAACACACTGCCCAAAACACGACTGGCTTAAAGCAACCTCAAATGGACTGGCAGCTGCTCAGACCTTCTCTGTATGGAGCAACTTGAATTAGTCAGATGATGATCCGCCCTGACTGAGGATCTGTCTCCATGGATGTCAATTTGAACTTGCAGGAAGCCACAGGGATCAGATGCAAGGACAGATGCCTCTTTAAAAGTGTTAACAGAAGACCTGCCCAGCAGAGGCGCTCCCCCTGTCTCCCACAAGGACCTGCTGGCTCTCAGGATGTGCATTCGATACTCACTTGAGTCCTTCACATGCACGGTCACAGCCCAGTGCCCCCAGCTGGGGCTGACACAGCCCTTCTGTCACTGTGGGACCTTCCTGCTGGTTACAGTTGGCCAGTTCTGCAAGGGTGGCAGCTGTGGCACTGGATGTGGGCTCCTTTCATGTCTGAACGTATCCTGATAGCTAATGCCCCACTGACTATTCACATATGTGTATGTGGGAAACAATGGAAGAGTTGCAGGTTTCAGACTTGGCTACTTCTACAGCTAAGGCTAGAAACTTGGTGTCTCTTCAGTAGGCTCAGTTCTTGTGGTGTGTTTTGTCACAGGTCATTGGCACACTGCTGTTTTAGATGTCCTCTAGAAACCCATGCTACCTTTGCACTGTGGTGAGACACAAAGACAAGCTTTAAAGGTCCAAGAGCCCTTCCAGACCTATGCGGCTCCCCATGTGGCCAGCATGGCAGACAGAAAATTTCAGTAGCCAACAAGCTGGAGTGTGATCAGGATGTTATGTGACGTAGCATGACATGACATCACACCCTGCAGCCTTGCATCCCACTTAGGATCCCGCTAGTGATCCCAGTGCACAGTGCCAGGACGACTGGGACAGACTCAGAGCAAGGTGTGGACCCATGGCTCAGGGGATGGAAAGAACCAAGTGCCAGGACTGGTTAAATAACCAAAGTCCTGCTCCTTGAGTCATGCTACAGGAGGAATGACGCAGCACTGCCAAAGAGTGTGCTTCCTTTGGAAGGAGGGGGAACCCAGCTCTCATTCCAGAGGGCCTAGAAACAAATTTGACAACTCTTTTCTTTGACTCCCAAAATCTAAGTCAAATCTAGGCTGCGTTTTCATCCTTGGATATGCTTACAGCGGTATCCTAAGGGTGCTGACAATCAATCAGCTCCTTTTTTTCCTCCCACATTTAAATGCAGTTACAATTCCAACAACACAGAAAATCCTCTTCTAGCAAAGCAGGGCACTGGGTTTTGTTTATTATTTGCAAATTGCAAACCAGCACATACAAAAGAGCCCTACCTCAACGTGTGAGCCCACGATGGGGACATGCTGCTATGACAACAACATGAGGCTGAGTCATTCAGACAGACAAGACACACATAATTGTGTGATCACCTGTTCCCGCTTGTTCAAAGGAAATTTTATTAGCGCTGCTGAAAGTACATTAGAGAACAAAGCATAAAGCATCCACACATCAATCAGGGCTCAGGTAATCAATGCAAGCACCGCCTGAGCCCGGTGCCTTACTGTTCAGCCATTCAGCATTTCACAGGCTTCAGGATAGCATTTACAGAAACTTATGTCCACATCTGAAAGATCAAGAAAAACTCAAATTTCTACTAAACCAAAACATTTATGGGGTTTAGGTCTTGCTGAGAACACCAGAGTTTTGACGGTAGGATGTTTGTGGTCAGTGCAGGGACAGTCTGGATCCAGCATGATTGTTAGAGAATGGACACGACTAATGGCAAACATGCCTTTTATAATACATTTTTTTTAAAAAACCCCAATAATTAAGAATAACAGGTGGAAGAGGAGAGCAGGTCTATTTTGTTACAGACAAACAGGAATACACAGGGTCATAATTCACTCAGCCATACATATAAATCCATATGAGTTTATGCTGTGCAGGTGCATTAGCCACAGCATCCATTTCCAGCCGGTGAGAGAGCAGTTCCACTTGTTTCCTCACTCCCTCATTTCTCCTAACATGAGGGGGCCAAAATCATGACTCTCTAATCATAAGACTGCTTCAGATGTCCTTTTTTAGCCATATAACTCCTGGACAGCACAAAAATGGCTGCATGACAATTCTAGAATATCCCTAAATGCAGGTGTCTGGCACTCTTTTTTTATGCTCTGTCCTTTCTGAATCTTTTGGTGGTTTTGTTTACTGAAGTCTTGCCTTTAAACTCAGTTTCCTTCCATGTCTTGGCAGACAGATTTCATGATTTGGAAAGGGCTGACTGAGCTGTAGAGAATGGATCTGCCTCAGATCTCTTCCTTGAACCCTTCCCCCGGCAAACAAAGCTGGTGAGGGTGCAAGTGATGGACACAGCACAAAGTGTGGAGGTGGCTGTCATTCTGCTATGTCACGTTATCAGTCATCTCCTCTCCATCCCAGCTTCGGAAGGATGGGGTCCTTTCTACCTGTCTCAGTGAACAGAGCCAGGGGAACACACACACACATACAACAGAGAACAAAAATAACCTAACCTGGCAGAAAGCAGACATGCTGTCACACCTCCAAGGGGAAAACTGATACAGCCTCTTGCTTCTGTTTCAAAATCAGTTTCAAGCTGGTTCCATGAAAGAAAAGGCAAAGAGGGCATTAGGTCTGGCAACAGAGGCTGCTGTTCCTGGGATGATGGATGGGAGATTAGTACAATTACCTGGATGCCTAGAGCTGGTACACAGCCTTTTCTGTTCAGCAGGCTCTGGCTGTCCATCCCCATCAGCAGGAAGATCAAAACAAACTCTGCAGAACCTCTTATGGGGCTGGACTGGTCTCTGCTCCAGCTATCTTGGAGAACAGAACAAGAAGGAGCAGTGGCAGCTGCTCAGAAAGGACCATCTGCAATGTTGTATCAAAGACAATCTGCTGCACAGTGATGCAGAGGAATCTCTCATGCATCGGCAACAGCGCCATGGCTGCTTTCCTGTCCTCTGGTCCCAGCGTCCCCAGATGCTGCTGTGCAGTCCCATACAGGCTCCTATGAAGGGACTTCGCTGGCAGCACTCTCTGCCGCAGCAGCTTGACCTCCCTAGATGAGAACTGACACCTCCCAAATGGTGTACCCCATGTCAGCCTTCACCTTGATGGTGCTGATGTCAATAGCATCAGCCACAAACTCTTCACGAGGTTATCTGCCAAAAGGTTCTTATGAGTAACAACACAGGGCTGTGTTTACGTAAGTTGTAAGAGATGATGTCAATGTCATGCCTGCATCAGTCGAGCATTGACTCTGATTCCGTCTTCCCAATGCCCTGCAGCTGTCCTGCTGCTCATTCCCAAGGCTTGGTTACACCAGCACTCCCAAAGGGATTTCCAGTGTGGGCAGTCTGTTGGCAGCAACCCCACTGTTCCCTATACCTGCCATCCCATCTCTCCCGAACTCGACATCCCCTTCCCTTCTGCACCTGATGAGCAGAATATGCAAGACCAATTCCTACACACACTCTCTTGCCGGTGCCAACTTCTTTCTGTTGCAGGCTCACCTGGAGTTGGGGTGGACAGCGGGGTCATCACGTGGGGAAAGAGATGCTGAGGTCCTGGCACCACCCACACACCTGGTGCTTGCTGGGCCACCCATGGGATTGCAGAATGGGGACACCTGCTTGGGGTTTGTGGGATGCTCACACAGTTGGCCATGCAGCAGGGAGAACCAAGTAGCCTGGAAGAGGCCAACATAGTAAAATAGCCAAAGACCTTTAGCCCATGGATTTCACTTCTGTGGAAGAAGGAGACATGAAGAGGCACGGAAGGCAAGGGGAGGTGGTTGCTGCATTTCCCCCTGATTGGCAAGGGTCTTCCACTGGTTTCTTAGCTCTACTTTTGTTTGGAGGTCAAAGGCAATAGGAAATGCTAGAAAGTAACAATTCAGAAGTTGTCACCAACTGCTAGCTGTGGTTTTTCTCAGACTGACAATAGTGCAGGCACCCATAGGCAGCTTTAGGAGAGATGGGGACCATGGCATCTCATGTTAGTTGGTGAAACTAATGAAGTCTAGTCTTTTTTTTTTTTTTTTTTCTCTTGAAAATTGAAATGCTTTGGGAAAACTGTATCCTCTGTCTCGTGGCTGCAGGCAGCTCTCCTGAATAAGCTATTGTCAGGCTTCAGAGATGTGAGTCAGAGCATCTTTAATCTCTGGGCGGGAGCGTTCTCCATGGCTTTCATGCATTGGAATAAATCTTCAGAGACGTTCCCAAATTAAGTACGATTCCTTTCTAATCTCCTTGCACTTCTTCCTCTCCCCGTTTTATCAGCCAGGCTCAAACACATTTCTCATGGCCTACTTCGAAGCAAACTGATTAATGCAATCGCTTCAGGTTTTAGGAGGGATCAGTGCTTACAGCAGGGGAAAGGGCTCCTACTATTGCCGGCAGCCCCAGCTCCACAGTAGCTTGGGAAGCTTATAGAGATCTGCCTGTGAGCAGAGCTGACAGCAGAGGGTGGCAGCAGGGATCACACACTCACACGGGCATCTTCTGAACTCCAGCGGGAGCCTGCTCAGTGTCCAGGCGATTCTCTGAGCCCTCGAGGATCGGAAGTGGCATCATGCTACATAACGTGGCTGGTGCCTCCTGGGTGTAGGGGAGAAGGAGAGAGGAGAGCTGTTGGTCTCCAGAAGGGAGGTGCTGTGCTGCTCAGCGGCACCCCTTCCCTTCCTGCTCGCCGGCACCGGTCGGGTACCACAACCTCTGCCTGCTCCTTCAGCCGGAGGTAGCTGAGTGGAGGATCGCAGCTTGTGCTGCTCAGCTGCAGCTGGCACACATCTGGCGTAGGAGAGAGGTTTTGGGTTTGCATCACCGCCACGTGGGATTCAGGTCCAGCTGTATGATGTGAAAAGCCTGAGTTGGGGAGCAGTTGTGTGAATGTCATGCTGCTATGGGACAGGGGTAGAGAGGGATGTTGAAAGGAGAGTAGTGAAATGCCATGGGAGAAACGGAAGCTCTGGATCCATGTGTGTATTGATGTTCCTTGCTGGAGAGAAAACTGCTCCTCTTGGCTTTTGTGAACCAATTTTTCTGACAAAAGATGCCATCTCTCACTGCCAGCCTTGCTTGCATTCTGCTCATGCAGGTCCTCTTCTGTTTTTCTGATGGAGGGGCTCCTCACACACAGTGTCCTTGGATAGCCCCTAAGAGCTTACAGCCTAAATAGATAAAAGCTGTGCAATGATTACTTGCGTTTTACAGATGAGAAGCTAGAGATGGAAGAATTATGCAGAAGGGAATCTCTTTCTGCATCTGCAGTTTTGAAACAACAGGATCCTGAATCCAGCGTTACATTTGCCTGGGGCTGGGAGATACAAAAGCCTAAGTGCCCTTTGATCTGTCAGCAGGCTTCCCAGGACCAGAGTGGGACAGGCTATAGTTTCTGATGGTGAAGCGAAATAATGACTAAAATGCTGAACTAAATAGTCAGTATATTTTGGATGAGTAACTCCAAAATGTGACATTGCCTATGGAAAGCTGAAGCTCATGGAGTTCCATGGAGCTCACGGAGCACAGTGGAGGTTGATGGTGGAGGGGTTGCAGAGGCACAACTAAAACAAACAAAAAAAAGCCTTGACAAATGTGGGCCTCCTGTGGCTGCTTGTTTCCTGCCTCACCTGCAGAATCTGTGCCTTTGCCTCCTCATGCAGGGTGGTGAGGAGCCCTACCAGCCTTTGCAGTCTGGCCCATGTGTCTACAGTCTTGGTTTTTTTCTTGATTGACAAGTAGAGGACCCTCGTGCTTTAGCGAGTGTATAATGGCTGCCTTGATGTCATTTGTTGAAGCTTTGGAATAGCTGTGCTTTCTAATTACTTTTTCCTGCCTGCCTGAAGAGCACCTTTTGCTTTCAAATTAACTTCTTGCTGTTTCTTTGAACTTGTGCCTCTGTACTCCAAGCACCCTGGGTTTTGTGAGATCAAGGCAGGCTTGGTTAAGGTAAAAGGCAAGTAGTGATCAAGGTGTTTTTTTCCTTTTCTGCACACAAACGTGCCAGGTTTTCTGATTAGACTGTGTGGCACAATCAGGAGACTTAGGGTCCTTGTGCCTTCAAAAGAGACTCTCCAAGAAGAACAAGTCAGTAGGCTGCCTTTGAAGGGGAAAAGACTTCTTCCTGATGTTCAGAGGGGCATTGGTAATGTCCAGCATGTGCATTCGTACGCACAGCACATGTATTTTGGACATGTGCACTGGCCTCTCTGCTCTGGGAAGAGGGGAGATTTTTGGTCTGCGTGATAGCTGCTTCCTATGTAAGTGCAGTTTTACAATTCAACCTGAAAGGGCTGATTTATTCCAGACAGTCAAATGTCCTGGACAGATATAGCAAAGTCCAGATCCAGACTGACATTCTCCACTACAACGGGATAGTGGTTTGGCCAAGTGTAAATTAGCAACAGTCGCATTGTTCTTACCGAATATATAGAATCACCAGAGCTTTTAAAATGCTAATTCACTGTAGTTTAGTTGTGGCATGGAGGAAAGCCCCAAGGTTTTCCTGCATGCAGATAGGAAATTCAGGCATGAATGATAATCTGGAATTTGCAGCATCCTTATTGTCCAGAGCAATGAGGCAGGAGTTGTCCCTGGGCTTTGGGCAGCACTGAACACACCAGGCAAGCTGATAAACTGGCATCCTCTCTTCTAAGGTTTGTATCCTGCCCCTCTATTTCAGGCACTGCATTAAGCTGCTGGTGGTCTCCTCAGTGATGGTGGTTTCCGTCTGGAAAACTAGAAATTAGTCAGGTGGGAGGTCTAGGGGTCACCCCCACCCAGCTGAAGGGTGTATTGCTTGCACTTAAAAACTGCAAAGGTGAAACAACCATCCCTGTCCAGACAGGCTTATTTTTCCTCCTTTTTTTTTTTAAAAAAAAGGGGTTTTTTTAAGGTTTTCCTTCATTTCTAACCCGTATCCTCTCGGGCTGCAACTGAAGCCTACCACTTCTTTTCCTACATGTTCTGATCATGGAGAAGACTCCCTTCTTCAGAAGAACTTTCTGCAAATTTGCAGATTGCTCTCATATTTCCCTTTTCTGAGACTAAAACAATCGCGGTCTTTTCAGTCTCCTTCTGCACATCCTGTTTGCAAGGGCTCTGATAGTGCTGGTCACTCTTCTCACCTCCTGACACATTGAGACTAGGTACTCAAAAAAGGGCACAGTCCTGCAGCTGTGTAGAGAGGAAAGATACCTTGATACATGTGATGGTTTATGCCTGGTGATACACCCCAGGATGTAGCAGAGCTCTTTAGCAGCTGCACATGAGGTTGCTCCAGCAGCTGGGGACTAAAGAAGACCTGGGCACAACCTTTTTCCATGCTAGAAATCAACCCTTTATTTCTGCTTGCACACAAGCATTGCTCAGAGCAAACTGCAAAACCCTGCCGTAAAGCAGGACAAACTTATATGGGAGACAAAAGGGCTGAACTGGTGCAGCCCATTTCCCACAGTGTTATTCCTGGAGGCCGAGCTCTGCTTGGACTTGCTGGTGCCCAGTAAATGAGATGTTTCATGGTCTGGTGTGACTGTGACAAGAGGCATTTTGTGCTAGTGGAGTTTCTCTCCTCTCCCCAGCTGTCTGTTTATTCCAGACTTGTCAGAACTACATGTCTGGTCCCCCTGTGAAAAATTTGGTGCAAGCAGCCAAAGGATTTAGAAGTTATTAGGAAGAAAAAAAAAAAAAAAAAAGAGAGAGAACAGCAGCATAATTCTGCTTTCTTGAGAAATAAAGCTTAAAAAAGATGAAAGGTATTTGTCTTGACTCTGCAGGCTCTACCTTGGCAGCCAGCTGGAGAGACTTTGGGAAAGCAATTCCAGGAGCCCAGAGCTCTTAGCGTCAGTAAAATCTGCCGCTGGGACAGCTGAGCCCCCTCACTGCAATTTGCTGTCCTCTGCTTCCTGGCAGTTTCAGGTTTTTTAGCAGTTTTTGGAGCCAAAAGTGCCCCAGTAGCTTGATCTGCTTCCCATGCAGCATGGCAAATGGTTGCCTGCAAATGACAAGCAAATTCCTTGCCTGGCAATCCAAGTTGTGGCACTGAGGTTTTTCCTTTTTGTTTTATTGCTGCAGAGACTCATAAATGAGTCCCGTGCCCCCAGAAATGCAATTGCTAGCAGACTGAAAGGGGAGAAAAGCAAACAAGGATGACAAACCAGGTATCACAGCTTTGGAGTACAGCTTGGAGGCTGGCTTGTGGCAGCTGAGCGTCTACAGCATGGCTGGTTTGGATGAGGCTGGTTTGGATGAGGCTGGTTTGGATGAGGCTGGTTTGGAGTCCACCTGCACTCGGTTACTCATGTCCCTACTGAAGGCTGTGGACAGAATATGAAAGTTTCAAAAAGCTCTGCCCCACACCTTTTGCTTTTTGAGGCTCTTTCTCCTGTGACTGTAGATGCCACTGCATACGCCAACCCTCCTGGATTTCTTTCATGACAATCCCAGGGTAGTGAGGGGCATCAGGACATTTTTTCATCAGGGCACTGGACCTGGAGGCTGTAAACTTGGGTGCAATTTCTCTGTGAGTGGGATGAAGGTGCTGGAGTGTCCATCCTCAGAGATCTTCAAAGCTCAACCAGACAAAGCCCAGAGAAAACTGATTTAATTTTTGAAGTTGGCCCTGCTTGGAGCACGGGGTTGGACCAGAGACCTCCAGAGGTCCTTCCTCACCTAAATGAGTCTGTGATTGCTGGCATGGTTCAGTCTACATCTCTGGAAGAAGGAAAAGTCACCTTTCTAATTCTGCATTACCCATCCAGCCAAAATCATAGAGCAGAAAGTCAAAAATAAAATACCCAATCCCTTTTTTCAAGGCTGGGAAGATTGTTGTGCTTGTCAGACATTTCATTTTTCATGACATTTTCACTGGAATTTTTTCTTGAAAATGTTATTGCTTTTTAGCTTGATTGAAAAGCCTACTTTCAGAGAGGAGAAATTCTCAATAGCCATTCTTGATAATGCTTTCTGGGGTTTTTTGTAGTTTTGTTTGTTGTTTTTTTTTTTTTTCCTAAAACCCAAACGATTAAAAGCACTCATTACAAATGCTGAAAATCCCTCACGGTCTGCCTGTTTTGAACCCTGCAAAATGAGTACAACGGATATTTCTGGTTGGGGTTTTTTGGTTGGGTTTTTTTTTGGTTTTTTTTTTTTTCCACAAAATTGCTTTTCCCCTTTATTTTTTAAGTCCTTCCATTCAGGCTGTAAGCTTTTCAGGGCAAAAATTGCCTCTTTAACAATGTCATTTTCCAGCTCCCACTTCACTAAGGTTTTCAATTTGGATGGGAGCTCTAAGTCAGATAATCATTCCAGACCACAATGGCTCTGGCTCAAAGCAATGCTGACCATTTTAGGTCACAACTCCAAACTAAGACTTTCAGTTTATTAAAGAGCTAAGTTTCAAGGTGGCTTTTTCCCCAGTAGCTGAGTCTGCTGGTGCTCTCCTTGTTTTGTAAACCATTATTAAAAAATAATTATTTTTTCAGGGAGATGCTGTGAGTTCTCTGCTTTTCATGAATTGCAGCTATCAGATATGATTATCTAGTGCCTAAGAGATCTGTCATGTCTGTCCCTTCCCTTAACACTTACAAACATGTATCATGTTGATGAATTTAGATGGTCATTTAAAGGCAAATTGCTTGTCCTACTTTTTGCTTCTTATTGATTGTCATGTAATTAACTGATTCATTTCGTTAATATAATCCAGAGTGTCTGTAACCCACTTAATCAGCAGAGCCTGATCAGAAGACTAGGGTTTAATTAGACTGAGCTAATTGCCCCAATGAAATGATGTTTCCTCTGTCCTGAGCCATTACTTATAGGAGCCAGTTTGGTTTTTTTTATATCGAGATTTAATCAGGGGCAGAGAGAATAATATTTTGCCTCCTGCCAGAGGAAGAGCTTCTCTAAGCAAAGACAAAGCAGCTGGGAAGAGCAGTCACACACAGTTAGAGGTGACACATCCCTTATTAG
The DNA here is from genome assembly GCA_035590275.1 of Ibycter americanus. NCBI lineage: Eukaryota > Metazoa > Chordata > Aves > Falconiformes > Falconidae > Ibycter > Ibycter americanus. The sequence continues at coordinate 25,352,908 of JAVJGI010000032.1, forward strand.
CTGAGCAATGTCATGGTTTGCCCACCCAGTGAGTCCAGGTGTGTTTAAGGTTGATGGTCCATGCTGTGAGCTCCCAAGCTGGTCCTGGAGCTCACTGGAGCCGTACAGCACCTAAGGCAACTTGGTACCATAGTGGGAAGATCTGGGAAGGACTGCGTACTGCCACAAAAGTAATTTGAAAACCCCATTGCCTGTGTATTATACTCAATACCTGCCAGTCCCACTTTAAATCGAGATGCTGAAGTGTTTGGGGGCCACACGTGCTTCCGAAGGCGTCTTCCAAGGGATGCTCCTCCATCATCCATCAAGATGGTTTCCTCAAACCCAGGTATCATGGTAGAGAGCACCTCTGTTGCCAGCCAGCGTCACTTCTGGTTCTTGGAGGTTGTATAAATCGCAGAAATCATATGCAGGGGCCAAACTGTTCACACAAGGCAGCCAGCGCTTTGTCTCTGCAGGGCTCAGGCAGCAGGGAGGGAAGCAATTCCTTCTGCCCTGGAGAAAAACCCATTTGCAGAAAAGTCCTTCTCGGTCATGCGAGCTGATAAGCAAATATTTTTAAATGCACTGGAGGGTGCTGGGTAGCTTAACTGCTTAGAAAACAAGTGTGTGTATATGTGTATGTATATATTCTGTCTTTCAGCTTTCACACCCAGACTGACTGTGGTGGGTGTCTCTGTAGATCAGAAAAGTGACATGATGGAGGTAGCTGTTATGGGAAGATGACTGCAATCCTATTTATTTCACTCTTGGTCCTGCAACTGGATTTGCATAAAGGCATACGAGCAGCACTCCTGAATGCAGCCCCAAAGAATTCTGGTGGTGGCGCTGTGTAAGCGGTGAGGACCCAGTGGAATCAGGGGCTGACCCTGGTCCATAAGGCTGAGATCTGCCCTTGGATTTGTTCTGCAGCTCTCTGAGTGCTCTGTAAATGTCTGAGCTTGGCATGGAAAATGGCAACTGATTGTAAATTTCTTGCAAAAATGGACCTTCAGCAGGGCTAAACCAATTTGCGAAATCAAGCTGAATTTGGGAAGTCATTTCAGCCTCCCTTTAAGGAATGAGGAATGTGTTTTTGGAAGTGCTAACACAGCTTGAGTCTGATGTTTCCTAAGACCAGGCTTTTTAGTGTTTGCAGGTTGTGTTGTTGGCTTGCCTGTGCCTATAAAGGTGAGGGAGATAAGACTGGCTAATTAGCTTCTAAACAAAATAGAACATTTTGCTTTGCATCAAATGAAATATTTTGGGTTGCTGAGTCAGACTCATGCATGTTTAAAAACATTTTGGCAAAAAAATTAAATTAGAAGCAAAGGCGGTGCAGGGGGAAAGGACCCCATGGGGATAGCCTTCCTCTTGAATGAAGGGCTGGCTCTTGAAAGCAGTCCCATGGAGTGACAAAAGCCTGAAGCACTCAAGTTGCTGATGTTTATTCTCACAGTGGCAGGTGAGATTTGTAGGTGAGTGATGTTAAACCCAGGTTGGTGGGTGAGTCTCTGCTTCCAGGTACCCTTCAGCCAGTGCCATGAGCCTGAATTGGAATCAGCTGTTTAATGTCAAATTAGTGATTAGTTCTGATTGCAGCAACAACGTTAAAGGAGAAAGCCTGGGGCTTTGCCTCTGGAGGAGGTTGTGGCATTACCTGGAGGCTACCCTTCTTTCTGCTTCACTGCTCATCCCATGTCCTCTTGCTGTCTCTGTGCCACTGGACCCTTCTCCACCTCATGGTTTTCAAGCCATGGCATGTGGCTCAGCACAGTGTGGAGGTCTCTGCCCTCAAGGGAATGGCATCTTGATTTCTAGTGCAGGTGCAAGGAGGCACTTGGTGAGGAACACACGAAACCCGTGAGTAAGGAAGTGAGTGTGCAGCATTTCTGGGGCTCAGAGCTCCCTGGAGTAGCGGCAGTGGAGGTTTTTCCCTGTTCCTCTTGCCTTTGCTGCTTTAAGCAAATAGGATTTTGTGGTTTGGGTTTGTTTTTTTTTTTTTGTAAATAAACAAGATTTGCAAAACTTTTTTTTTTCTCTTCTAACAGTAATAAGGATTAGGTACCACTGGGGCTAGAGGGACAGCAGTCATATGAATCAAAAGAAACTGTGAAATCTAGTATGTAATGTAGGATGGCGAAGGGCTCCTAGACCAAAGTGGGCAGCAGCTGCCCAGCTGTGCCACCCTGCTGTGGGACAGGAGAGCTGTGCCTTCAGGTGTGCTCACCATGCAGCACAGCGGGGTTCAGGCCAAGGTGGGTGCCGTACGGCTGAGATGGCAGGTACCACAGGGATGGCTGGGTGGGATGTGGGTCAGTCCCACAGCCCTTGCCACCAGGCACAGCTGTAAGTGCTTGTGTGCTGTGTGGGTGGGAAGCACATCAGCCACCCGACTCTCATCACTCTGAGCTCGTGACTCTGCTTTCAGGTGATATTCATGCAAATGTGCCAAAAGCAGCAGCAGTGCTGGGATCCTTGCTGCTGAACCTCTGCCTCTGCCCAGCACGCAGCCTGGCTGCATGTCAAATGGCATCTGACCGCCAGAAAGTAAAAAGATTTTTCTCCCTGAAGGTAATATTTTTGAAGCACTTCATGTTTCCTCTCTCAATAAGTGCAAGGGCAGTTGAGCTGTCTACGGGATCACAATTACAGCTGACAGCAACTTGGTATGATTGTACTCAGTTTCCCTCTCGTGGTTTGTAAAGGAATTAACTGGGAGGATATTTAATTACTTTCCCAGCTGAATATGGCCAAGCTATGCTGGTGTGCAGGGGTCTTCATCCCGCAGCCCTGGTACCATCAGAGCTTCACCTGAGAAGATCCAGGTAGCACCACTGAATTTTGTTAAAGCTGTAGCTCTGCCCTTCTTATGATTGCAGATTTTCACCTCTGGTTTTCATTGTGGAATGGCCGAAGCTGTTAGACGAGGTGTCATTCCATCAGGAGCCATTTTCTCACATTATCTCTCCCTCATGCTGTTTTCTACCTGCTACTAAGGTCACAAGCTCTCTTGGGCAGGACCTGTCCTTATTCCTGCAATGAAGACCTGGATATAAGGCCCCAATTCCTGCAATGAAGACCTGGATATAAGGCCCCAATTCCTGCAATGCATTTCTGAAAAGTTTCTATGGGGAACCAGGGAGGGCCTGCACTCCATCCCAGAGAAAGATTTTTGGCATCCTTGCCTCTCCTTGCTTGTACTGGAGGGACTCGGCATCCTGCAGAGATGGCAAGGGAAATCACAGGATTATTCCCTATGGTGATTATCTTGTGCTCTCTCAGGGCTGTATAAATGGGAGCTGATTACAGCTAGAAAAAGAGTAAATTGTGTAATTAGAAAGGGGGAAGAAGGGAGGACTTAACCGCTGCCTGAAGGTGCCAGTTCGGAGAGAAGAGTGGAAAAGAGAATGCTGAGTGGGCATCTCGCTGGGACCCACAGAACTGGAAAGGGCCATCGCTGACCTTGTCCCTGGCTGCTCCTGCCACCCTGGGCAAGCCCTTTAGTCTTCCCCTCTGAAGAAAGAATGAAATATTTTTCTGCTGTATCTCTTAGCCTGTTTCTTTGGGAAGAAACGGGAACTCTCGTGCATGTCCAGCTTGCCTCAGGCTTGCCGCGTGGTTGGCTTACGAGCAGGCTGTCCACACTCAGGTGTTGGCATCACCCCAAATTTCCCTCTGGGGCTAGTCACGAATGGTTAGAAAAGAAAAGCTATTGCAGGATGGAGTTCTGAGCAGTTCTGTGTTGGCTGTAAGATGACCAAGATCTCTCTTGTTGCTCTACGTGGAGCAGGAAAGAGCATTTTGCCTCCCCTTCCTCTTATTTTTGACCCAGCCTGGCATGGGCCAGAAAATGTGTCTGTTCCCATCACAGGCAAAAAATCACGCAGCAAAATTGCTCTCAAAGCCACGGTGAGGGAGAGTATTAATGCAAATATTATTAATGCCAGGGAAAATAGCCAACTACCTTCCTATAGAACCACTCTCTGCTCAGCGAACCGGTAACTGCAATAGGTAACATTTGTCAGTGAGCTCTGAAAGCACTTTGGGAATACAATACTGATAAATGGATTTGGACTTGAGAAAGACCGTGGGGGGAGAAGTAAATTTAAGGTACTCGATATTGCAGAGGTGAAAAGGCTGTAGGGAATCTGTGCCCACTTACACCTCAAGTCCTACAGATGCAAGAATTTGGCTTTGTCTTACATCTGCTCTATTTTATGTTTTCTAACTGTTTTAACATAGATATTTAATAAACTGAATAGAAAAATTGAATGTAACTTCAGGTGAGGATACTGCCAAAGGGGCTTCTTGTGTTTCTTGATGTTTAAGGAGGTCAGTTGTGCAACTGGAAGTGACCAAAGTAAGTTTTTACATGTCATTTATTTCCCAGGTTTACCAGTGAAACAACCAACAAAGGGGAAATCCATCCTTCCCTTTCTCCTTTTCCTCCTCCTCGGAGGAAGGAAAGACAAAGTCCTTTTTTAAGAGCTGCAAGGGCATTGCACATTGACTAGTTTGCTCCACTGGACTGCACTGAAGGCCATGTTTCATTCCCTGCCTGTCCCCGGGTGCTCTGTGGATGGATTCTGGAGATTTAATGAGTCTCCCAAGATCTATTAACGCTGTCAACTGCTGATGCCTCTGGGAGCCCATGGGCTCCGGAGGACACGCTCCGAGGCCTGTGAGAGGCACATCTTGGTATCACAAGCTGTGTGGGAATCTCATCTTGAGGGTGCCTTCCCTGCCTGCTGATGGAGGAACTGCGTGTATCAGAGGGCTTGGCTTATTTCATGGAGTTATTTCGGGTTTCTCCTGTGTAGTGAGGAGAATTTAGCTGGGTGTCTCCAAAATACTGTGGTTTTGCAGTTTGTAAAACCTGTCCTTTAAATTGCTTGGCGAGCACCAGTACTCATTTATCATGTCAGCTGTGATCCATGGAACAGGAACAGCTTTGCTCTTTCGTGAGGATTAGCCTGCCCTTCTCTTTGAAGGAAAACAAATCTATGCTCAAACCGCTGCTGCTCTGAGTTTGCTTTTCACCCCGGCACCACCCCAAATATCCCTTAGGATGTACCGAAGGGACTGTCCTTATGTTCTGTGAGGGCACAAACAGGTGCTCGGTCCACAGTCAGGGCTTTGGGGTCAGCCTTACTCGGAACAGTAAGTATTGTAAAATAACATAAAACTGCAAAAGCATCAGTCTGTTTTGAAGCGTGATGTGAAGGGGAGGCAGGTCCCTCCCCACAGCTCGCTCTGAAGGGGCACCCGCCTGCTTTTGTCAGAGCACCCAGTGATTTCATTCCTGCTGCCAGGCATCAGGGCAGCCGCGGGGCTCTGCCCTCACAACCCGGGTCTCACTTGCTTCATTCACACCTCAGGCTTTGTCCTCGCACCTTTGTGCTGACATGGCGCCCACCTGCCCGCTGGACACACGCAGGGCGCACCAGCAGGGCCTGAGGGCCGCCTCGCGCACACTTACCGAGCAGCTGCGGGGAGGCCAGGCCCCAGGGGGATCCAGGCCCCCGGGGGATCCAGCCCCGGTGCAGGCCCCAGCCCTCCCCGCCAGCGGGCCTCTCCCCGCTCCCCCCGCAGCTCGGCCGTGCCCTCGCTCCTCCCGCCGCGGAGCCCCGAGCGGGTCGATACGGCTCGGCGCTCGCTTGGCCGTGCCTGTT
>JAVJGI010000032.1:25368340-25401451 GCA_035590275.1 Ibycter americanus
GAAGCCACGCGCCCCCCCCCCCCCCCCCCCCCCAAGGACACTTAGAGCAGAAGGTACCATTCATTTTCATGGACATCCCTGGGGACGATGCCAACTTACCTCATTCCACCCAAGGCGCTCAGATAGTCAGCCAGGCGGGGAAACTGGAAAGGCAAGAGGTTCCTGTTAGGGACATGACATGGGGGTGCAGTAACTCGAGCCATTCCAGGAAACACCTGGTCCTATCCTGCCTCTATCCCTGGGGATGCTGCACTGAGGGCGAATGATGATGAGGATTAAAAATGCTCCTCATGGTTCTGAATTTACTTTGCTTCCAGCTTCTGGTTGTTGGTTCCCAATTTGTTTCTTACAGCCCAATATTCCCTGTTCACAGAGGAATGCACTGACTTGAACCAAGTCACCTTTCGTTATTTTTGATAAATCAAACCTGTTTTAGCTTGGTATCTCACAGAAACAAGACCTCTACAAGCACTTTGATTGCCTCCCACTCACTGCTACCTTTTTAATCCTGTCAGCTGAGGACAACTCAACTGGACAGGGAGGCAGAGGAAATGGAGGATGGAGGACAGAAGCCCTACAAAAAGATGCTCAGCTGGTGAAAAGGCTACAGTGAGGGCCAGCCCTTACTGATCACCAGGAGCTCCCATGAAGGTGTGATCTTTGGGAGGCTTCCAACACAGGGACAGAGCTGCAATCTCAGTCCCTCTACTGCAGTAATCCCAATGTATGAATCTGTAGGAAACGGGGCGCTGCTAGGTCTAGCATTTGAAGAACCGCTTGCACTAATCTTTTACAGCTTTTGGCTGGTCCTTCTCTCATTTCCCTGTGCACTGGGTAAATCCCAGCAGGGGTCTCAAATGACCTTCCAAAGTGACAGCATGTGCTGTGGCCTGAAATCCCAGTGTTTCTAGTTAAAGGTGTCTCTCGGTACCACCACACTTTCAAGCACCTCAAGACCTTGCTGACACCCCTCTGCTTTGAGCCAGAGGCCAGGGACTCACCAGAGGTTTAAGAATCAGAGCCAGTAGCTTCTTCCCCACCCTCGGGATCTTGCAGCAATTCACCTGTGATTTCAAGTTTGGATCTACAATACCTCCTGTGCTGAGAGACGACAAGAGGAGGGGATCATGCCAGAGATGGTGGTGCTCCTTTAGCCTGGCTGTTGTGCTCATGGGCATGCCAGAGGGCTCCTACTTACAACACGTCCAACCAAGCACGGCCGCCATCAGCAAAAAATGTCTTCAAAAACAGTTCAGTCATGACATGGTGGATCCGAGGTGGAGAAAAGGGCACCAGCTGCGCCAAAACACAAGACTGTGTGGAAGCCTGGGGGTGTGAATGATTTCCAGGGTCTGTCTGTGGGTATACTTAAAAGGCAGAGCAGCACCTTCCCAGGCTCCACGTGCTAGCGGAGGCCCCAGTTCAACCCTTTACCAGCCCAGGCATCTCCCCGTGAGATTATTCCTCCCTGACGGCCATTTGGCTCAGCTCTGCGATCTTTCCAGAGCTGTCTCCTCCTCCATCCTGCTCCAGGCAGTCACTGAGCCAGAAACTGCCCCAGTTTGCTGCCTGTCCCAGCAGAATCGACATCTCTCAGACATGGACTCACTTTGCTGTGAAAAGCACTACTAGCATGTTTCCACAGGTAGGTCTAGATGGAGGGAAAGGTATTTTCCATCCCGTGCCCCGTGGCCCTTTTCCCTCAGTGGTCCACGATGGAGACAGGTCTCCATGGACATTGGGGAGGAAGGAGAAAAACACTTCTCAGAGCCCAGCCAGGGAAGGACAGACCCAGAAAATGCTGGGACAACTTCCAGGGTCAAATGCAGCACTTTGTGGCTGCTATCTGCTGCAGACCACAGCCACCAGGAGAGCAGAGATGGAGTTATTACACCCCTGGCCCCTTGCAGGTACAAGTTTGCTAACTGTGCTTAATAAGAAGCAATGTTGCTGCCCCGGATGGGCGTGCATCTGCGTTGTGTTACGTGGCTGTAGTAACTTAATCTCATACCTCTGGTAGGTCATTTATCGCACAGCTGGGCTTGGGAGCTACGTCTGGTTTCTAAGGGGTAATTTCACCAGCGAGGAGCCAAGCTGGGGACACCCCGGGGTGGTTGTGCTCACCTGGTGCCCGGCTGCCTGCAGAGCCCCCCTGGTGTCCTGCACTGCCCGCCGCATGCAGGGGGGCAGCGGGAAGTAGCCGTCTGTGTCGTAGTACCCGATGCGCAGAGGAGCAGAGCTGGAGTACACCTGGAGCAAAAAGCCACCACTTAAGCATTCCCAGCCCTGCTGGGGGTAGGACTGCCCCCATGCTGAAGCCCGCTGCAGAAGGGGACAAAAGCCCCAGATGTCAGGGAGTAACTCATTTTCTGGTTTGCTCCTTATAGTTTCCATAGGTCACCCTTTCCAAATGTCCACCCACACCTTTTTCTCCAGCCTCCCCTTCATCCCTCCCTTCAGGTAGAGCACAGCCACTCAAGACCAGTAGATTCAACCGTTGCTACAAAGGATGGAGGTGGGAAAACCTCCTGAAGTTCATCTGCTGCAGAGGGAACGGGAATGTCCTCAGTCAGGAGATTTGCTGCAAGGGTTTCTGATCCTGTCGCATCTTTCCCTAAAAACCTCCAGTTTTTGGTCCTGGTGTTGCCTTTCTCCCCATCCTTTTCTGGGGTCTCTCAGTCTAATAAGCTATATGCCAACTGAGAAGGCAGAAAGGATAACTACTTATTAACCTATTTTTTTCTAATATTTATGAATTGTGCCCTCAAAGAGAGCTAACAGGTTACTGGAAGCCAGTACTGTAAAGATAACTGGACCATTGAAAAACGCATATGTTGAGCATGTAGCACCCTCAAAAGAACCAGCTAAGGGCTCACCTCCTCATCGAAGGGGATGGGGGGCACAGTGGGGTCCAGCCGGAACATCTCCTCGCAGAGCAGCGCCTTCATGCAGAGGGCCAGGCTGTCCACGTCCCTTGCCATCGGCCCCAGCGCACAGCGGACTGGAGTGGGACAAGAGCAAACATCCCCATTGAGCAAATGGATGCGCCAAACACTGGTCCACCCCCCCTCTGCGTGGCCACTTGGCTGCAAGGGATGGTCAGGCAATGAGGGATGTTTCAGATGGACTCCGGACAGATCTTGGTTGTCTCAGGCTTTCCTCAGGCATAGAGGAGGACATAGGACTCTTCACAGCATATAGAGAAAAGCAATTAAAATTCAGGTACCTGCCAGGATCCCACTGACTGGGTCACTTGCTCCGGACAGGCTACGTGAAAAGAAAAAGCAGCACGTTGTCATTTCAGTAATAGTGAGATATTCCCAACATGTTTGAATAGCATAGTGGGGTCTTCAGTTCAGCACCCAAACCAGAAGGAAATTATTAAAAGCATTTGACTTGAGTCATGTGAAACAAAAAATTTTGGTCAAAATGAAAAAAAAATCAAAACAAAACCCCAACCAATCTTAGTTTTAGTTTAACCAAAAGTGTTCCCTTTTGGCACCATTTAACCACTTCACTCCCCTTTTCCTTTTAACTTCAGGCCAGATTTACAACGCAAACATGGCCATTTCCCCACACAAGGTAGCAACGCTGCCTCTTGGGAGAGGTTTTGAGCAAAGCAAGCCAGCCTTTAAGAAACTCTCGTTTTCCCCCAGGTACTCACCGAGCACCCTGCCCCCTCCGCTCAGTTTGACAATTAGCAGGGTCCTTGCAGGGTGGGGAGACCCCAGCACCTACCTGAGCCTTTGGGCGGTGGGTTTGAGCCCGCACAGCCCACAGAAGCTGGAGGGCAGGCGGATGCTGCCGCCGGTGTCCGAGCCGATGCCCAGGATGGAGCCTCCCCCTGCGATCAGAGCTCCCTCCCCTCCCGAGGAGCCCCCAGGGCTCTTCTGGTGGTTGAAGGGGTTCAAGGTCTGGCCAAAGGTGGGATTGCTGCAGTCATAGCTGGGGAGAAGAAAACCAGCAAGCGGGCTGTCAGGAACAGCCTGATGCCTTGAGTTTGTTGGCTCTCCCTTGCAGTGCGCTTATGTAGCATAGCCAGCCCCATCCTTCCACCCCACAAATCCCTCAGGACATGGCTCATTCCCATGAGACTCCGCTCTCCCTCCCATGTGCAAGTGCACTTGATTTCTCTTATGTCATGGTAGGTTTGTTCCTCTTAATCTTATCTGAAAGCTATTTTCAGTTGAACTGAGATTGTTGGCAGCTGATGGAAGAGGAACTCGTCAACGCAACATCTCGGGAGGCAGGAGGAGCCTGTCCCAGGACCTACAGGCTAGGGTTTAGCTTCAGGAGCACAATCAGAGGAAAGGTTTCCAATGATGTATGTTACTTGAAGAGGGATTGCGGCACGTTGGTCATTGCAAATGGTATGGCCCCCTGTCTCTTCAAAACCTTGACTAGGATGCTGTCCTCCTGCACCGGAGTGCCCAGGCACTGCACAAGCCCACAGGTCGACAGATGCCCCTGTAGAGAGGAGAAGTGACAACAGACACGGTCAGCACAGCTCCCCTGTGGTTTTGGAAGGATGATCTGGTGTCCTCTTTTGGGCAGGGAGAGGGCAGGTACTAACCTGCTCCCTGGCAAGCCCTTGCGTGAAGGACCAAAGACTCCCTCTCCTTCCATCCTTGGCAGAGGGCTGCCAAACACTTACAGGGTTAAGGCTTCTCCTGAAGCTGTCCTTGCCCTTTTCCACGCTATTTCTCTCCCCTGACCCGGGTCCAACGCCATAGGTGCACTAGGTCAAGATCAAACTCAGTGTCCAGCTGTCCAAATGAAGCCACCAGTGGATGTTCAGGGAGGAAGTATATACCCCAGACAAACACAGTGTGATCCTTTTCCAGTGATTCTTGGTGTCTGGGGCTTGCTTTGACCTTAGAGCCCTCTTAACTGTGTTGGTCAGTCAGCAAGGAGGAGGAGGAGACTGCCTGATGAGTTCAGCTCAGGAGTGTGTGGTCAATCCTCACCAGGGCTTGTCTGTGAGGGGGTCTCTGGTGTGGCTCATGCACAGGCTTTTTGCTAAAGGGGCTCAGTAGCCAAGCTACAGCACAACAGGGATTTGAGGTTATCAGTTCCTCCCACTAATGACTTTCTAGAAGCTCAGGCATATTCTTATCCCTGGTACTGCAAACCTCTGAGCAGAAGTCTGAGTTATGGCCCAAACGACCATGTAGCCCAGTCTGTGCTGTCTCATGTATCAGAGAAGAAATTGTTTGGGTCTATAACTGTTCACCCCTTGGTTTTTTGCTGATGGAGGCTTCTAATTGTCAGGGTTGCAGCCGCAATGAGATGTGAGGCCACAGCCTCAGACCCAGCCAGGCTCCCCATGGTGTAAGCAGAGATGGATCGGGCCCCTTCCCCATTCTCTATGTCCCACCACTTCACCACCCAGCCCAGCTTACGATGGGACACTTCACAGGCACAAAGGGAAGCACCTTGTGGCTGATGTGATCCTTGATGCTGATGGGGATGCCATAGAGCAGCCCTTTCTCCCTCTGCCGTTGTATTTCTTGGAGCTGCTCCTCACACTCTGGGATGAAATGTCGCACGCAGTTTGTCTGCTGGGTCACTTCCAGGGCCTTTGCCGGACACATAGAGAAATAAGTGTTAGTTAAAAACAGCATTGTTACACAGCTGCACTCAGTAGCTACCTGGGTCTTCAAAACAAGGGCTAGTGGCTTGGCATGAATGGTAACCCTCTTCCCAGAGCGTTCCAGCTTAAGCCATCTCAAAGGGCTGTCTACTGATGGCTCTGACCCAGGAGACAGAGAGATCCTTGCCTTTCCTCTCCTGGTATCTGCTATATTGAAACTTGTCATAATCACCAGCTCCAACAAGTCATCTCAGTCACCAGCCCACACACCATGGCAAGGAGAACGTCAGTGGTTTGCCCATCACACTGCGGACAGGCACTCACCTTCTCCAAGTAGGTGTAGAGGACAGTCTTGGGGGACAGAGACCCTTCCCGCAGTCTCCCAGTGAGTTCCAGCAGGGGCAGGGAGAGGATGGCATCCATCTGGACACTGGGAACCTGCAAGGGGAAGATGAAGGGGGTGCCAGGACAGCAGCTTCAGCTGCCCTTTGGCTCAGAGGGGATAAGTCTCTTAGGTTTTGCCAACACTATCAAAAGAGCTGGCTGGAAAGGCAGACCCTGCATGTGGGGCGTTCAGACCTGGAGCTGCTGAGTGTTTCATCCTGAGTTTGGATGTCATGGACATTGCAGACAGAGGAACCCAGCTGTCTCTGAAGGTGCAGATGAGCTTCAGGCAGCCACTGCAGCAGAGGGCAAGGCAGTGAGTGCCTCACATCAGAGATTTCCTCCTGGCACTGTGGGACTTAACCTCTTGGTCAGTAAGTATCTCAGCTGAGCAAATACCAGCCTGGGCAGAAGGTACCAAAGGTGTTACACACAAGTCTCAGGCTGGTCCTTCACCCCTCAGGATGGGTACAGGCAGTGTGGGTCAGCCTGGGCTGAGGACAAACAGCTCGTAGCTCAAGCCCAGCAAACTGCAAAGAAGTTAGTAGGGACTCACAGGTGGTGGGTAAGGTCTACTCAGGTGAAGAGGACTGGCAGTTCTCAGCACCACCAACTTTTTTTAAGATTTTATATATATATATTTAAGAAAAAAGGTTGTAAAGATATGTATCACTTGTAGCTAGTATGCTTTATCTCCAGGTCCAGTTTAACCAGTACCTACTTAGAAGGAAATGGAGCAGGAAAGAAAGGTGGTTAGAAATCAGTGCTGCAGTAGGAGTTCAGGGCCACATCCATGCTGGTTGTGCACCTGCCTCATTCATCCCCGTGTCATGTCCTGGTTGCTCCCAGGGAACACTGAATGCCCTGTGTTTCAGTAGTGTTAAATTAGGTCAACCATCTCTGGGCAGCCTGCTGGGCTGGGAGGTCTCACTTGCTGGGAATCCTAGTGAAAGCCCTTTTGAAGACTCCAAGAGCCACCCAGAGGCCAGGTTTCAGAGACAAAGATATAGGAGTGTGGACAGGTGTGTAAACTTAGAGTCAAGAAGAAGAAAAAGCTTTCTTGCTTCTACCCAGAGGCAAGAGACATTTCTAGATCCCAAAAGAACTGCATTTTGGATCAATGAAGGTCCAGTGCTTCATCACCTGTGTTGTCCAAAACCTCTTCCCAGTGAGTAATTCACATCTCCCTGGCTCTAAACTCCCACCACATCTCATCCAGCTTGAGGAGAGCAGTGAAGTCCCTTCCTCCCAAGGCAGCCTTTCCTCTTGTTGAGGGCTGCTGGCACATCTCCCCTGGACTCCTCCTTGTAAGAGCTATGGAGGCATGAGCTGGAAGGAAGAGCTGAAGAACGACATCAGCAGGCACCCTGGTGGGACTCAGACCCCCCAGAGAGATGGGTTACCTGCTCCTTGAACTGCTGGACAGCTTTTGCCATTTTCTTCACACCCTCATCCCGGGTTCTCTGAGCCTCTTCCATTTTCTTCTGGATCTGCCTTTTGCCCAGCCATTTCCAGACCACCACGGCTGCCGCCGAGCCGCAGAGCAGGGCGAGGGCAGCAGATGGATCCACCTTCCTCTCTGGCAGGAGCTGTCTCAGCTGTTGCTGGATCATGACGTGGCCTTCTGGTCTCTGGGGATGGAGTGAGAAAGAAAAGCAAGGCAGGAGCAGGAGACCTTCCCCGCCTTCCCAGACCTGTCCCTCCCCCCAGCACCACTGCCTCGGGTCAGCAAATAGTTTGTAAGTCCAAAGCTGACCCCTGCAAAGCTGCCTTCAGTGGAGCGTGCAGTGGGGAATGATTGACTGGGAAATTGAAAAGGTGAAGTTTGTCCATTGAACCTTGGGGCATCGGGTCTATAGTGGCTTTTTGGACTGTGGGAAGTTCTCTGCTGGGGAGGAGGGGCTGTGGGACCAGTTGAACAAAAGAAGCAAGGAAATAGCTGCTCTTCTATTTCCTGCGTAGCCTGAGAGGACAATGGGAGAAGAGGAAAAACAGCTTGAAATCATAAGACTTCCCTGCACAGGGGTGGGGAATGGTATGACAAGAGGATGCATAGCTGTGGGGTACCCACTCACTGATCAAATCCCATAGCCTGTGCTGCTCCTGTGGTGGCCAGAGGCTGTTTCAGGAGGCCTGTGGGGCTGGGCTCAGCACTGCCATGATATCTGCATGCACCAGAAAGAGAGGTTGTCCTACCCCATGACAGAGCACGCTGCTATTGCCTTAGGAGTGGAAAATCCCACAGGGCTGCAGGCCAGAAGCAAACTGTTTCCAACAGACGTTGAGGCAGCTAGTGTCTGAGGTCTTTCCAGCACAGCTGCCTCTCACTACAAGCACACAAGGACCATGCACTGAGCTGAAGCCAACAACCCAGCTAACATCAGCCCCAAAACAAATGCCATGGTCTGCCTGTCATCTTTGCTAGTTGGGGATGGTGGGTCCTCCTATGGGTCCCACCTTGAAAAAGGTTTGTAGGTAGCTAGATTGTGCATTGTGAAACTTTGCAAGGTTGCACCTGATGGCCAGAGGCCCAGAACATGAGCCTGCTTCAACAGAGTGTGGAACTGGATGTGGAAAGGAAGGTGAAGAGTCTTCTCCCATCAGAGCCAGGTAGTCCTCTAATGCTTGATTTTTCATCCGTTGTCATGTCCGTTCTTAGCAGTTGTAAGAGTTCTGCAAGCGTCTGGAGCTGACAGCATGGTACCAAATGAAGCTGACCTTTTACTGAGTTCCCTTCCAGTGGCATCCTTGCTCAGAAGATGGCTCTTCAGCCAAGGCACTGCTGGTTTTACAAGAGCAGGGACATGGGGACATGCCTGCAGCCCGTCAGCTCCTGCTCCTGCCCCACGGTGCTGGCTGCAGCAGGTGCCTCCAGCAGGTGCACTTGAACAGGGTCAGCACCCAGCAATACCAGCCCTCTCCCAGCCTCCGGGAATCCATGCAGGGCCTTCCCGAGGAACAGGTGGGCTCTTTGCCTATGTGACAGCAACATAACCTCTGTGATGGGCTGAACAGAGGGTTTTTCCCCATGCTGGGAAGTGTCAGGGCATTGGCTTCCCACATCCACTTGTGCACTGGGACCTGTGCTCTGATCCTGCCCTTTAGATGCTCAGCAAATATTTAACAGAGCCAGAGGCAGCTGTGTCCGGACTGACTTGGTGTTTCAAAGGGCAGATTTATCAGCAGGTGCCTCTGCGTTTCCGGGGGGCCAGATGCTGCTGAGGAAGCCCCTTTCCCTATCAATGTGTGAGCATCTCCACCTCCTTCATGAACCAGAGGTACAGCTCCTGCTGCCACAAAGCCATGCATGGCACGGCCACGGGCAGCCCCACAGCTCCTGCCATAGCTTGCAGCAAGGACACAGGCAGCGGGGAGCGACTGGAGGGAGTGGAGGTTGACTCCATCCTCAGGACTGGGATGGTTTCAAAATCCAAGTCGGTTTTGCACCCTGGCAGTAGAACTGCTCAGGCACTCCAAGAGCCATATGGAATTAAAGCATCCCTGCCACGGAGGGGAGCAGCTACACGGGGGCAGATGGGCTGGTCACAGTGGGTGGCTTTGTGTGAACCCACATCTAGCCAAAGGGGAGCAAGGGGCGCTTGGGAGAAAAGTCTGCTGAGGAAGAGACCACTGTCCGCATGGGGAAACTGAGGCAGGGAAGCAAAGGGATGTCCCAAGTCCATGGCAGAGGAGACAGACCTGTCTGACTCATAGGTCAGTGTTCATTCCTCCACATTGCACTGGTGTGCACGAAACAACCAAGGCCAAGTGCAACATCTTTGTAATGTTTTTTTTGCACCTGAATCAACCCAGGTCCAAGGTCAAACTCACCAGTGGGGTTAAGCTGAAAGCCAAGGCACTTCCCACAGGAAGAGTCAACCTGTAGCAGCTGGCCTGGGAGTTCACTGTATCACCCACGACACCTCCCTCACTGTGGACCATCACAGAAAAAAGGCAGCTGGACCAACTCAGACCGGCCACTCCTGTCCCCAGCAAGAGCTCCACTATCTTTCCTTGCAAAAAGAAAACTGCACTGACTTACTGTTATCCCACTCCATCCAACACCTTCGGCTCTCCAGCAGGCTGGGTTTTGACAGAAATTTTCTATAACTAAACTGTCATCCCTCTAAATTGGTAATAATTATTTTTAAGTCAGCTTTGACTCCATTTCCATTAAAATGAAAAAGACTAAATCCTGACAGTTGTATCTGTTCGTGTTTTTGGAACCAAACAGTCTGATGTGCTTTTTCAAAACAATTTACAAAATGAGGTAAGTTAACTATACTGCTCTGAAAGAATTTTAAAGACATTTCACAAAATGTTGAAATCACAGTGAAATGGGCTGGTCCCCTCTGGAGAGCTTGTTCTGTTTGGCTCAGAGGGCTGAATAAATATTTTCTGGAAACTCTCCAGTTTCTGACTCATTGCAGCCTGGAATATCTATTGGAAGCATCAGACTTTCCTCAATTCCAGTCCAACTCCACCAACGCTTATGGAACTTAACAGCTGATAAGAAATTTGCCACTACTTAATCTGCACCTTTCCAACAACCAAGAGCATCAGTGGACAGGTGAGGGTCTGTTTCTATCAACCCTTTTCCACGTTGCTCAGCCAGGACCCTGTTGGCTCTCCCTGAATAAACTGCTACAGGATGGGGAGGGAAACCGCCCGTACCAACCCTCACACCTCTGACAGAAGGAGCTGCTTTCTCTCCTGACCATCCCTACATCTTTCCCACTTTTGTGGGTATGGCACTATTTACCTTGGGCCTTTCCATTGCCAGGATCCTACTTACAGCTTCTCCAAGTTGCTCTGCCAAGCAAGGTAGAGACACCATCAGCAAAGATGCTGCAGAGAGCTGTTAGTTCTTCACCAGAAGTCCAGGAGCATTCCTCCTTCCATCATGCCTCGTGTCTTGCACAGGTCTGTCCCCACTGAGTGAAAGCAGAGACTTCAGTGTCCTGATGGTGAAGGACTGGGATGTTCCCAGCTGCTCCATGGCTGGGCACAAAGCTTACAGCAGGAAATGGGGCTTTTCACTGGTCTCAGCATGAGCAAACAGGGCAGGGGGAAGCCAGGGGATCTGAGTGCCAAGTAGGAGAACTGTAACAGAAAGAAAAAAAAAAAAAAAAAAAGAAAAAAAAGAAAACAAAATATTGAGACCATGCTTGGAGGGATGAGGATTTGCGCAGCTAACAGCTGTCTCAGAGTGAAAGATGTACCAACCCTAATTCTTGCATTTTTGTGCTTCAAGGGTGAGCCTTGCTATGTCAAAGTGTTTCATTTCACCTATTTTTTTAACCACTTGCTTTTAGCTACTTCAACTACCTCCTGCCTTGAAACATGCTTGAAATGAATGCCTGGGATCCTGGGGACGTTCGTGTCTCTAATGCCCTCTGCCACTTTCTGTTACATCAGAGAGCTCTGTTTGCTTCGGATCTGGAAAAGGCCAACTGACCGGTCCTAACAGCTCATGTTCTGCTGATATCAGTTCTTCTACAGAGTTTTATTTGCTCCTGATGTTGTGACTATACAACCTCTAAAAAAAAAACCCCCTAAACTGAAAAAACCACAACCAAACAACCCTGCAAAATAAAGTAAAATCAAACACAAAAGCTGGATTGTCTGATGACTCCACCTCTCAGCTTTGCTCACTTATTTATCTGGCCGCAGAATGAAATGAGGGTTGAGGAGAGCAGATTTAAATTCTTACTAAAATCAGGAGGAATGAGGAAAAACGATCAAAGCAAAGACCGCAGCCAGGATATGGTGCTGGAGGTGAGAGAAACTAGTAGAAACAAAGCCCTTTTGACCCAAGCAGCATTTCTACCTAATTCTCCCATATTAAAAGCCTGGGACTTTGGCCGGTGCCAGGCGGCTGCACAAGCGCTCTGCCAACATGCGGTGCCGATCTGCAAGGGCTGCAGAGCCGGAGCCAACAGCTCATGGTCAAGGAGCCATGGAAGGGTCTGAAGCCCAGTGGCACTGTGCTGGTGGGTGTGGGAAGGAGCTGACGTCCTCTCTCCAGCCCGGAGGAGGTCTGGAAGAAGAAGTCTCCTGCAAACCTAAAGTTATGCCCTACTAAAGGCTTTTCCCTCCTGGAGTCTCAGCGCCTGAGCTCACCAGACTGCTCTCAGCATCACCCTCTCCACTTTTCCCCTACATTTATGCAGCAATGCCAACTCACACCATGGACAATCTGTCTTGAGAAGGACTCTGAGTTTTACTCGGGAAGGTGCTTTGCTCTCTGCCAAACTGAGGCACTTACCTGCTCTTTAAATTCCTGAGCAGACTCCTACATCTGGTCCAAATCCGTATCTTGTTTCCCCCATGCCTCATCCATCTTCTGGACATGTCTCCACCTCATCCACTTCAGTGCCAGGAGAGCTTTAGCTGAGCTGCAGGCCAGGGCTGAGAGCACCCATGCTCGCTGCTTCGGTATCTGCTAGATCACGGTGAGAACTTCCCTTTGGGTGCTGGGTCCTGGAGGGTAATGCTGTGGGATCCTGAGACCTAACAACTGGCTGGAGGCCAGAGGAGCAGTAAATCCCTTCCAGAGCAACCCACAAAGAGCAGCAGGAATGTAGAGCACAAGCATACATGGGGCAATTCCTTTTAGAAATGGGACTCTCTCACTTCATTCAGCCTTGCAAAGATAAGGAGGGGTACATGAGCAAACGTCACTGTCCTTTCCTTGCAAAAGAAGGTCTGTATGTGCCCAGATCTAGCCAGGAATACTACCTGGGTAGGCTACCTGTTTAATAGCGAGCTCCAATCTTCCCAGTGGGAGAACGGCTAAAAATCCTTTGCTCCTGGCCTGAGGTAGCCATGCTCACTCGGCAGACTCCCATCAGGGGGGAGCCGGGTGGCTGGTGCTGCTCAGCAGCGCTCCTGCAGAGGCAGGGCATCCCCTGGGAGCAGGGCTGTGCCGCGGACCCCCTCCCAGCTCTGTGCTGAACAGAGGGTGGGGAGCCAGGCTGAGCAGCCAGGACTCGCTGTGTCTCTCAGACCTGCTTGTGACAGCACGAGGCTGCTGGATGACCACAGCATCCCTGCGCAGCCCCGGGGAGGCAGATAAATCACAGGAGCTCTCTCCTCCTGTTGTGGAAATGCTGCCTCCAGCCCCAGCGCCTGGAGAGATATGCAGGCTTGGAGAAGGCATGGATTGTTGCTAACATTGTGCCTTGTTCCAAGGCGCACTTGTTTATTCAAAGCATTTGGGTCTCCTCCATCACTCCCACCTTCCTTTCCAGCATCTTCCTCTGCCTTGAGAGTGAAGGATGGGTCAAGAAACAGCACACAGTGGTCACAGTGGGGTTGGAACTAAACTGTGTGAACAGTACACCTAAGTGTAGCCACAGAAATGCTTAAACTCAGTTTTCCCGCAAGTGCTTATAGGCAATAAAAAATCCCCAACCTTCTTTTCCCATTGCTTAACTGGAAGAAACAATGAAGAACAAGAGTAAAGACGCAGCAGTTACCATTTCTCACCACTTACGCTGAAAGAAAATTAAGTTTTCCACTACTCATTGCACCATTAAACTGCAGAGCCCACCGCCACAGGATGGTGCGGAGATCCGGAGTGTAAATGAGTTCAGGAAGGGGCCCAACGAGGTCATGAAGGAGAGATTTCTTGGCAGCTACTGAAACCGATGGGCTGGCTGCAAGCCTTTACCAGAAAGTCTCTTAACCAACCGATGGCACAGCCAGAGAGGGAATCTTGTACTTACCAGGTTACACTCTCCCACAAACATCTGCTCCTGCCCACTGCTGGAAGTAAGATATTGGGGTAAACAGCTCTTCGGACTCATATCATGCAACACATTGTTGACCTATAGTTATTGAACTCCTTTGGTCCAGCATTAGTTAACTCTCATTCCTTTCTTTTGTTTTTTGACTCAATTTAGCTCTAATGAAGGACAATTTGGACAGAGATTAGATTTTTGCTGACTATTTTTAAACAGCATTTATCACCAGTTTATTGAAATGGTGGTTCAGGGTCTGCAGGTCGCCATCTACTTGGCTTTGTGCATCAGGTAGAAGGTGGCTGGAGTGAAGGTCAGGAAGTGAAAAGTCATCACAGTGAAGGCAGGTTCCCAGAAATCACACATTTCTCTTCATGCTGTGGGCAAGTGTTTCCACCTCCTTCACGAAGCAAAGGCACAGCTCCTCCTGCCACGGCAGAGCCACACATTGGATGGCCACCAGCAGCCCCACGGCTCCTTCCACAGCCTGCAAAAATTAAGCGTGGTGCTGAATAAGGGCACCAAAGCACCTGGGGAGGCACGAGAGAGAATGCTGTCTTTTGCCATTATAGGAACAGAAGACAAAGGAAGACACGCAAGGGGACAGTTGTCAGGCTGGTGGACACCAGCCTAGCTGCACCACATGCAGGGTAGCAGCGTGGTGTAGGCAAACTGCATTACTGAACAAGCTCCCGCTCTCATCAGGAGATGCAGACAAGGCGTGGGACAACGTGCCAGAGGTGTCACTGGGCCAGTCTTCTGCTGAGGTTTAATTAAGCTCTTTTGCAGCTGACCTCTTTCAGCCTCTTGTTCCAAGGGTCTCCATAGTGCCCTCACTGCTTCAGTTCTTCTTTGTCAGCTCTTGTGACCGTGCTGACCGGCACCACACCAGCAGGGAAATTGAAGACATTGTATAAGTGGTAAAGGAGGTTGCAGCTGAAAAAGATCACACAGAGCATGCAAAACAGCAAAATTTGGTGCGCTGGGCCAGCAATGACTTTCAGATGATAATTTGGATTGAAGGAATTATAGACTGGAGTTGCTGGACCAGAAGAGACCATGAAAACATGCTGCTTTCAAAGTGACTTTTGACAGAGAGGTTTGAGAGCCACATGGCTTCTAAGACCAGAGAGAGACCCATGCCTTCAGCTATCAGTCAGGTGGAGGTTAGATCTGCTCTAGGAGAGACAGATAAGAGTATTTGATGTGACTCAGAGTCTCCATCTATGTTTCCCATACCCCAGGGAAAAACCCTGGCGATCTTTTCAAGCTAATCCAGATGTCTAGTTCTGTAACACCATCCTGGGGATTTTGGATCCCAAAGGGCCATTCCTAGAGGGACGGAGAACCCTGACTGTTTGCTGGACGCTATAAAAAATTGTGTTTTTCTGCAAATCGCAGGCAACAGGCCTTTCTGCTATTTGCAGTCTTGAGAAATGTAAGATGGCCACATTCAGAAGAGCCTGGCCTTGTACTAAGGTCTACCAGCCCTCCGACAACCATCCTCACAGCCACGTTGCAAGAGTAGTTCATGGGCTTTCTACAGGACAGATGATGCAGGGGAAACTCACCCATGAATGACTGGGACAGACGTTCCACTAATTGCTGCCCCATAATAATCCAAACACCTGCAGCTCAGATGAGGTGGGGGCGTGAGAAGACCCACCCACAGACCTCTCCTCTGTTTTCTTCCCCAGAGGGAAGGCCAAGCACTGCACATGGTTTGGGGAATCGTCAAGAAACCAAAATATCTTGCTCCGGCTCTGCCCACAAACATCACTACGGATGCATCCAGACCTCAGTGAAGATTACCAAACAGCTTCCCAGCATAGCTGTGGTTAAAGACTGGCCCCAGCACAGGACCAAGAATCACATCCAGCCTTGGCTTCCTCCATTTAGCAATGAATCCAGTACGGTAAACCTAGAAGGAAAGAGAGGAGATGACAAACAACGTCTGTTGGACAGCGGTGACAGATCAATGCCTACAACATGGGAAAAGGAAGAAAGAAACCTTTCCTGGCTACAACTGGAAAATAAAATAAAATCCGAGCTGTGCTTTGAAAGAGCCAACAGATTTTGTTCTTCCACCCTTGGGTTTCCTGTCAGAATACCAAGTGCTGCTCAGACCTAGACATTAATGCCAGGTGGGCACTTCAGAGCTGATTTCTTTGAGTATTAACCCAGTCCTTCCTACGAACAGTTTTGTCTTTAAATTTTACTAAATGGAGATCAACACTAGTTTGAAAAATTCTGTCTAACTGACTAAAAAGTCAAATTTCCTAAAAGCTTTGGTTATCTTGGTAGAAGAATGTAGCCTAAGACATGAATTCAAAATATTTTCACAAAACCGTCTTTCATTCTGCATCAGGATGCAGGTAAGAAAGAGAAGCAGCAGGAGACAGCGAGGCAAGCGGGAGGGCTTCCCCCTGCATGCAGCATCAGGCTTGGGCTGTAGATCTGAGATCTAGATTTGTCGTCTGGTTTACCACAACTTTGCTGAACTTCAGGCAATGAATGAACCCATCCTCAAAGCGCTGTTCCACTTTGTCTTAGTAAACAGACGTGGATGGACCACAGCATGGTGGCCTCTGCAGCCATATTCTGGTTACAGGGACACGTTTGTCCACGGACCAGCCCCTGTTCTGCACAACTCTCTCCAAGTTTTGTGTAAACGGATCTTCCACATCTCTCACGAAAGCCCCAGCCACGAGGCTATTTTTTAGTCTGACCTCAATTTCCATCTGCAGTCAGAGATCCTTCCTGCTGAAAGTTCAGCAAACGAGATGGGTTTCCAGGAAATACAGTCAGTGTATCTAATCTGATTTTTTTTTTTTCATTTTGTCTGAGAGAAAAGCGGATAGCTAGCCAAAAGTTTTGAATCAGCTCTTGTTTGCAGTAGATGAAAAAATGTGAATATGGCTTCACTGAAGGAAAACAATTCAAAATATCTCTGAGGGAAACAAACCTTTTTAAGAGTTTTCTTTTGGGTTCTTGGTGTTTGGGTTTTTTTTAGGGCGGGGAGAGGAATCTGTTTTCATCTAAAAAAAAAATGCAAACCCATTTCCTTCCAAACACTCCTGTCAGCCCAGAGACCATGCAGTTTTGCAGGAGTTTTTTCTCTGCCCGATAACCTGTCAGACCTGCTGCAAGTGAGCGTGCACATCCATCAAGGGAGCGGCACCGATGGAGACTGCGTGGTGCAGGCTGGGGGCATGTTTCCTCTCAGGGAGGGATGCAGGGGTGTCCCAGGGAACACAGATCCTGCCTTGTGGCAGGACACCAGCACAGCTCCCTTTCTTCAGCCTTCCAAAACACCAGCTGAAAGGGGATACAATTGCCCTCTATAAATAGATCAAGGACGAGGGAGGCAGTGGAAAATACCAGAGAGGAGAGGTGCTATTTAAGCTCAAGGACAGGAATAAAATGAGGATAAAATGGAAGTGAATAAACAGCACGGGAAATATGAAGGTTTCCAATCATCAGAGCCAGGGAAGAGAGGAGCCGGCCAATAAAAGCAAACGCAAGCATAAAACTCAGCTGGTTTTAAAGAGGAACCTGACCAGTTTGCGGGCAGCACTGGACTCGGCTGTCCAGGAGAACGCTTCCTCTCCTGTGTTGCTGACCCCAGATGAGTTTATATGAAATCCACCTAATCCAAAGAGTTTAGAACCGCAGTTTTTGACTCCTAAGACTTCTGCTTGATAGTTCAAGCAAGATCTTAACTCGTAACAATAGCACCTAATGTTTGAAATCAAGGATTTTCACCAAGACACAGAAAGAAGAAAAAAAATGAAGCCTTACCTTTAGTGGCTGTTCTTATGCTATTCCTGCTTAGAAAACACAGGGCAAAGGATAATCTTTCTTCCCATCCTCCGCTAAGTAGAGACCTCCACATGAACATCTGTTGCCTTGGCCTCTTACCACTTCTTGCAAAGCTTGACTTTCAAAGAAAAGCCTAGCTGCTTTATTTCCACATGATCCATTTCCAACCCCGAATCCATCACAGAGCTCAAAGCAATTGCTTAGAAACTTTAGGGATCTCTCAGTACATCTAGTAAAGAAAAAGAAAAGAGAAAAAAAAAAAAAAAAAAGATCACATTACTGCCACTGCTCCATGCTGGTCCCAGAGATTTTTGGCAGACTTGGAAAGGTGACAGAATTAATCAGCTTTGGGACTGTGGCAACAGAAAACAATGAACAAAATGCACAGACAGCCCATTGTTATGGAAACCACGTGGCCCTTCTGGGGACAAGCTGTAATACCACCCAGCTGACCCCACCGGGTTCACACATGCTTACAGGCACACCAAAAAAAGCTTACATTAAAAGCATGCCACCATGTCTAGGTGCTTGGGCACCTAGACAAAGATCGTGGCAGTCTTCTAAATTCACTTGCACCCAGTTTGGCGTGTCTCTGTCTCTCCTGGAGGGGCAGGTACCTCACACCACACTGCACCAGCATGCAGAGACCTCTGCATTAACTTGGGACATGGTGTTCTGGGTACCAGAATCCACCTGATAGGGAAAGCAGCCTGTATCTTTCTGTGCTGATCTCCATGGAGACATGCTAGCCCTGCCACAATGAGGATCCTTGAGCTCTTAAAATAATCTCTGGCTGCATAGCCCAGGATAACAGCGTGCTAAGCCCAGGTGGTGCTGAGGCAGCACATATTAATCTGGCGCAGCCCGTGCTGCACAGCCCCTTGGCAGTGCCAAGTCCCATGGCCCATGCTGAATTGGGGGGGTTACTCACAAGCAGTCCACCAGGTGAGCAGCACCACCCGAGAAAATCCCTCTGGTGAACAGCTCGTCTACCATGTAGTCAATCTTGGGTGGTGTGAAGGGAACCAGCTGCAAGAAAACCATTCCTGTTGAAGAGGCAGCAACGACAGATGATTCATAGAGCCCTCTGGGAACCTCGCCCTGCCTCACTAGCGAGGTCAGTGGAAAGTGGTGGGAAGCTCAGGTCCTCCTTGCTGCTGGAGGACAACAGACCTCATTTTCAAAGGGACCTGGGTTAGCAACATCTGCCCACTGTTCTTTCCTGTCTCCACGGCATTAACACATACTGTGGCCTCACACAGGCTCTACTCCACACATTAGAGAAGAATTTTTAGAGGCTTCAAAACACCAAGTATTTTTAATTCATTTGCATCACTGGAACAGCTCCCATATAGAAATCCCCACTGGTGGAACCACAGAATAATTCAGACTAGAAGAGGTCCTCGGGGGCTCCAACCCCCTTCTCTCTTACCCACCAAGAAATCTGTAAACTGCATTTAACAGCTGAGGGATGGTGGAAACTGTGAGAAATTTGATATTTATGGGAGCACAAAACATGATGGAAAACAGTGCTTTAGAAAAGGGTGACTCAGAGATAACTGAAGGTCATTCTCCTGTCTGCTGGGCCAGGAATGTAAGCAAGATCACTTTGGTTTGGGAAACAAACTGTTGCATTTGCCATCCTCTTCGTGATCCTTGCAGCAGGGAGGGATGGTCCCTGTTTTATGGGCAGCAAAAGCGGAGATGGGAAGTGGCTTGTCCAGACTTTGTAAGACGCAGGATAACAGCTCCAGGCAACCACAGGCATGAAACCCCACCATATGCTCTGCATCCTGGAGGAGGTTCCTTGTTTGCTGGATGGCCTGTTTCATGCTGGACAAGGGCTGGAAGTAGCTGTCTCCTTCATAATACACAGTCTGAGGTGGCTTTGAGCTGGTGTAAGCCTGTGAGAAGCCATCACATGAGATTTACAAGATTGGACCATTCCCAGGTCTCAGGGAAGCAGCAACTGAGGTCTCCTGGGTTGGAGGAACGATGGGAGCAACGGGGCTGGTGGAAAGCAGTGCTGTCCAGAACACAGGTCTGCAGCAGTGGCCCTTGGTCTGGTCTTTCTGACACCACCTCCCGCCATGTGAACCTGTGCCAACTTTGAGATAGCAGGTGTGACAGCCCCTACACATGCCTGGGGTGGCTACAGACAGAGTTCAGGGCCCTGTTCCTCCAGGGTAACCGACTGGTCTGTATTTTCTGGGTGTCAGGGTCAAATGAGAGATCCTAGGACCTGAGCCCAAAGACACGATCAGATTGTAGAAGCAGAGAGCTAATGGCAAAGGGCAATGATTTCTTAGGTCAGTGGCTGTTAAATCAGGCTCCCTAATAAAAGGTCTGAGGGGTGAATTCCTTTGATCAGTAGAAATCAGCTTCTTAAGGTATTAATCCAGGCTGGAGCCAACAAGCCTCCTTTGGACATTGCTGGCAAGGGAATGGGTCAGTATCTGGTATCTGGCAGGTCTCATCGGTGCAAGCCAACAGGGACCTGCCAGCCCTGCTGCGTGGCTGCTGCTTCTGCCAAGGGTCCTCTGTACAGAAGGACACTTGCTTCCCTGGCTCCTTCACTATCTTGAGACACGAAACCAGACAGGAATCTCCCAAGATCTCACTTTGTTGTGGGGCAAATGGAGACATGGGATTGCCTCTGAGCCTTACCTCCTTATCAAAGGGGATGGGGGGCACGGTGGGGTCCAGCTGGAATGCCTTGCAGAGCAGCACCTTCATGCAGAGGGCCAGGCTGTCCACATCTCTCACCAGCCCCAGCGTCCCCATCACTGCAAGCACAAAAGTCCTGTCGCTGCAGGCAGATGGGCTGGTGCTTTCTCATAGTTACTGGTAGGGGCTCAGCATGGAAGAGTTTCAGTCGGGCCAGGGAAGAGGCATGAGGAACGAGAGTAAGGTGCAAGAAGTGAGCAAGGATCCCAGCAGGGACAATCAGCAAGTCTCAGAGCAGAGGCAACCAACTGAGGCTGACCTTCTGGGCTAGGCTTCTGCAGGCACAAGGCCATGCAAGAGAAGCAAAGACTGCAGTGTTCCTGCCAACAGCAATTCTGCCTGGCAGCAGCTGAAGCCAGCAGAGTCTCCTGGAAACATCTCCAGCGAAATATCCCATGCCTTTGGGATGCACATCTCACATTTCTTACTGCTACGCATTGCATTGCCTGAGCGGGTATTGCTTCGGTTCTGCTCAGCTTCAGCTAACAGCTACCACCGTCCAGAACAGAATAAACAGTGCAAAAAGGTAATAGCACAAGGCAAGCCTTGGTGTAACAGATTGCCAGTTTTGCAATTTGCAAAAAAAAAAGAAAGCACATTTGCTGGCATGTCAGCAGTAGGAGATGTAAGCAGGAAAGTTTGACAGCAGTAACACATCATCTGAATGGGCTTACTTGATTTCATTCCTGTGCTGGGAAAAACCACACCCAGATTGCTAGGAACACAAGGGGAGAAGCAGATTAGCAGCAGCTCTCGCTGTAAGGCACCATGCTGAGTTGCAGATGTCCCATTTGCCCTCAGTCAACATTTAGGAGGGCAAAAGGTCCTGCAAAGACTTGACACTTTCTAGGCTAGGAAGACTTCCATGGTCTGTAAGCTGCTAGGTGCTACAGACAGTTTTTATCATCTCCTTCCCCTGGTGCATCTAATTCTAATTTGTGAACAAACCAACTCAGAGAAACAGAAAACTCTTACAAGCAAAGGAAGGGCTGGAAAACACCTGAAAAGGAAATGACTCTGTAGTATTTCTTTCAGCTTCCTGGCCAGGGCTATTAAAAACAGAATAAATCTTTGCTGTTTTAACAGATGGAGGTCATCACACGTTGTTAACATAGCCCTCAGCCCTGGGTGACACAAGGAAACAGGCAGGTTAGGGTGCCAACTTAAACCTGGAGGAAACCATGGACACTATTGCGAAGTTTGATGCACTGTGGGGGACACTTTGCAGTCTCCACGATGGGTGGGAGAAGACGACAGATGCTGGGATGTACCTGATCCTGTTGCCTGTGGGTTTGAGCCCACACAACCCACAGCAGCTGGACGGCAGGCGGGTGCTGCCAGCTACATCCAACCCGATGCTCAGGATAGAGCCTCCTCCAGCGGTTGGAGCTCCCTCCCCTCCTGAGGAGACAGAAGTACCTCACTCACCTGCTGATCTTCTTCTCCCCAGCTATGACTGCAGCAATCTCATCTTCAGCCAGACACTGAACCCTCTCAACCACCAGAAGAGGATGAAGGTGCAAGCAGGACACAGTGACTTTAGAAAGGCAGTGTGGAAGGAGCTATCTGAAGATGCCTTCAAGGAGTATGGCTGCTCTGTGTCATTTTCAAGCCAAGTCCCTTTGAAAAGCCTTTTGGCAACCCAGATCAGAGGGTCAGCACTTTTGGGAAATCCCCTCTGATGGGCCCAGCATCCTACCTGCTCTCCAGTTTCTCAGACATCCTCCAGCCAGCACAATGGAAAGGAGGTGGATCACTTAGCCTTACCAGCCCCAGGAGCTGCCCCTTGCCATGGGTGCTCCCCACCCACGGGACTGTCCTGTGGCTTAGTGTGGAAAGGAGGGGCTGGAAAAATCAAGCTTCTTTCAAACCTCGAGGGTCTGCAAGCCCATGGGGAAGCAACAGGGAATGCCTCTGAAAGTTCACTGCCAAGATGCAAGGCAATATTGCTATAACTGGAGAGATGCTGGCTCTGCTCCAGGCAGTAGGATAGCAGAGTTTATAGGGAGGCTGCATCCAGGGTAATCATTGCTCTCTGGTAGAGAGATCTTTTTTGGGGATCAAAAGCCAGTGATCATGCTGCTGTCATGTTACCTTGCGTGTTACAGACACACCCTGTGGGATTGTTCCTGCGGG
This sequence comes from Ibycter americanus, assembly GCA_035590275.1. Taxonomy (NCBI): domain Eukaryota; kingdom Metazoa; phylum Chordata; class Aves; order Falconiformes; family Falconidae; genus Ibycter; species Ibycter americanus. The sequence goes on from JAVJGI010000032.1 coordinate 25,390,748, forward strand.
AGCAGGGAGGATAGCTTGGGGCAGCAAGCTCTGGTAGAGAAACTGGTTGCTGACTGGAAAGGTGAGGAAGATCCTCTCTCTGTTCGGCCAGGACAGAGAGCAAAAAGAGGCAAACAACTCAATGTGGATGTCACCAAGCTCTCCCCACTGACCGTGGGGATGTGGTCTTCATCACCCCATCCCACCTTTAAGCTTCAGTGCTGCCATTCACACCAACCTCCCCCTCTCTGGGCTGGGAGCAGCCTGCAGCTGGCCCTTTCTGGCAACCTCAAGTCCCTAAAGCCACACAGCAGCTTTGGTCCTGCCCAGTGCAATGTCCCATGGTAGCGGGCACGGCTCACTGGAGGTCTTTGCTCAGGGCTTCCCGTGAGGAGTTTTTACTGGTTCAGGTCCACTGGTGTCTCCTTTGTGTGGGACTCCTGCACCCTGCCCACCTCCGTGTCAGGGAGGTGGCAGTTTAACAGAGCGAGGCAGTGCTTGGCTCTCCAGCAGCACGGGCGTAGGTGGCATCACCTCTCCTGGACAAGCTCCTCCAGGCTTGAATTTTAAAATGCAGATATATCAACCTTGACCAGCATTTTCTGTGTGGGCAGGGAGCACCAGCAGCTGGTGGAAAAAGCCCCACCCAAGCTCTTCTGCGGCTTGCTTTTACATAGCATTCAGTCCTGGGATGCTTGGAGCTCCCTTCCTCCTTTTTTCAGAGCCTGCTGATAAAAGAACCAGGGTCCTGGGAGCTGCTTTCTCCCAGGCTGGGATAAACCTCTCTGCCCAGCCCTTGAAAAAGAGCCCCAGCTTTTGCGCGACTCTGGTTTAAACAACAATAATACATTAAAAAACCAAACATAAATCCTGCCAGAGCTTTGTTACAATCCACTTGCAACATTGCCGCATTGGGAAAATGCTTTTGCGTTGTGGCATCCCTCTCTAGAGCACTCTGAAACCTGTCCACAGCAGCCGGTGCTGCCAATCCCGGTGTCAGCGCTGCCAGCAGCTGGAAAACCTGGCACAGCCCCCTCCACCACACAAAGGGAGAAGGCATGGAGGGCAGGCTGTCCAGCCGGTCGTCTGACCCTGGCACGCTGCTTTACACATGCGATACCATGAGTTGAAGCACTTTGTACCTCTGCTCTGAGGAAAGCAGGAGCGGGTGTGTGAAGGAGACGGGAGTTAATGACCACCCGACTCCCCCTCCATGGCACGCAGGGTGCCAGCCGCCCTGTGTGGTGGGAAGCGGTCCAGCTTCCTCCCTGCTTGCCAGAGCCTGCAGCCAGGCTCAGCTTTGACCTCAGATTGCTGGTCTGCAGCAAAGAAAACACCAGATTTCATCCTCAGGGAGCTGAGCACAGAGGGGAAAATCCCTTTTCCTAGAGCGCTCCAAGCAGGAGTCTGAACACCTCATACAAAACCAGTCCCTGTGCCCCAGTTTTCCCACGTGTATCAGAAAGATCCTGTTCTTGCACTTCCCTGAGGGAAGCTAAGGTTATTAAAAACCACCCCCGCGCCCACCAAACACTGACTTCAAATAACAGACTTTCCAATAACAAAAAATACTGTATTAGGAGAATGACTGGAAGTGCTCCACCGCTGCAGAGCTCGCTTCGCTTTCCCCTTGCGCCCCAAAGCCAGCAGCCAGCCCAGCCACCACCGCATCCTCATGGAAGGGAGCAAGTCCTGCGGGCGAGTCAGCCCAAGGGATGACCTGCGCTGATGTTAGCTGGCATCCTGCTCCAGGCGAGCCCCCAGGACTCAGATGAGCCCATCCGTCTTCAGGACGAGGGTCTCCACCTCCTTCATGAACCTGAGGCACAGCTCCTCCTGCCACGGCAAGGCTACGCACTGCACGGCCACCGGCAGCCCCACGCTGCCGTGAAACGCCTGTGGCACAAACAGAGGGGAGCGGGCAGGGAGACGTCTCGGGGAAGGGATGGGGATGCCTGTGCCCCTGGGGAGCCTGGCGCCACTCACCTTTGCCAGGGTCCGGTCCCACCAGTCCCGAAAGTACCCCTGGTAGCCCTTCAGCTCCTCCTCATCCTCATCTGTCACTATCGTGACTGGGACCACGCCGGTGGGGAAGTCCAGGACGTTGTAGAGCATAGTGTAGCTGACTGCCACTGGGGGAGAGGGGGTGCTTGCAGTGCCAGCCCGCCGCAGGGAAAGCCTTCACCCTGCTCTGCATATGCCTGCTTCCAGCTAACGGGGTGCTTGCACTGGGAACTCAAGGGCTGCGGGATGGAAACCTGCCCCTTGGCTCCCACACACCCTGGGGGGGTTGTCCTGGGTGTACCCCACCGGCTGGGGCTGCAGCTGCCCCAAGAACTGAACTCTTCCCACAGCTGGCCAGTGCCTCGGGGATGTGAGGGGAAGGGGCAGCAGGCTTTGCACCCATACTGGTGGGATGCTGCAGCAGCAACACGCTGGAGGCCAAGGTCCCCTGTTGGCACTCCTACCTGAGAGCTTCGCAGGGTAGCCGATGCCGAGAGCCGGGCCCAACATGGGACAAAGCATGACGTCCAGATTCAGCTTTTTCCACTGGGCAATGAACTGGTGGCAGAACTCCTGATGCAGGGAAACACACTGGTGGTCAGGGGGGTGGACGCACTGCCCCACGGCTGCTGGCTGAGGCTTTCCTTCTCCTGGGTGCCTTCGCCAGCAGCAGTCATCAGGCTACATCAGTTCTGACCCCGCTAAAATCCAGCAACCCTCTGCTGCTCGGCCAGCAGCCCTCCCAGCGTACAAAGCACCCTCCACGCTGCTGCAGCTGGAGGTGGGGAAAGATTGAGTGCAGGAGCATGTGTCATGGGTCTCGAGGAAACCAGAATGGAAATATAGGCAAGTCTGCTGCAGCTGATGGCTTACATTTTCAAGTGTAGGAGTAAAAAATTCAGGTCTGATGCAGGTCTAGCAGTCATTCTAATCTTTAAACATGCTAAGAACTTGTACATCCAAGTGAGATCCGTTGAGCGGTGATGTATGTTGCTACCTCACATCACCAGTGACTTGATCATTTCCTAACCTTGGTGGGGACCAAATCTGCCTTTTCCCAAAGAGAAGTAAAACAGGAAATATCCAACCCCAAATTGCAATACTTTACCTCAATTTCATGTTGAAGACTCCACACTTCATCCACTGTACTGAAAAAGGAAACAAAACCAATGAAAGGCATCACTAGGTGCTGCAAAGAGCAGCTTTAGGGGCAGGGCAGAGCATCAAAAAGCACAGGTCAGCTCTGCTCCTGGGGCTGCAGCCAAGGGAAGAGAGGACTTTGCCAAAGTCCTGGTTTTCCTCTGTGGGGCTGGGGGTCTTATTTCTGCTTCTGCCCATGATGGAGGGCTGAAGACTAAAGGCAGACTGGCGCAGTGCTGCTTTGGTCTGAGAAGTGTCCAGCCCTGTTACTGCCACTGTGCTGAGGAGGTGCAAGCCCAGGCACATCACTTCTCAAAGGCCAGGCTGTGTGAAGTGGACTGACCCTTTGATGTGGGGACAGACACCCTGCCTTGGAGGCACAGCACAAAACACACCCTCTCTGCTATGGGATTTGAGTCCTTTCTCACCACTAACTGCTCAAACACTGACATGGCAGCAAGGAAGAGCAAGCCTCCTTCCCTGTGCCTTTACCTTCTTTCTGTCTGATGGGGTCTCTACCTCATGGCGTGATGGATGCATTAATCAGTGCTGCAGCTGACACTGTATTTCATTCTCACAAGCTTCACCCAGTTCCTAAGCCAGAGGCTGTGAGCCCCCGCCCTCGTTCCCATCCACAGTACTGGAACAGTTTGCCAAACCCTGCAGGGTTACGGTGTTGACATAAACTGCTCTCAGTTTGCTCCCACCCTCGTGTTTTCTGCCCTGTATTTTCTCAGGCACATGCAGCTGGGGCAGTGCCCCTAACGTAACAAACACTGCTGCTCTCCAAAAGAGAAACCCAAATCTTTGCACGTTTGCTCAGAGTCAGATTTACTCACTTCGCTCTCATACTTCTTAAGATACTTGAAAATCGAGGCACCTGAGAAGGAGACAGTAAAAAAAAAAGAAATATTTCAAATTAATCCTAGCCCTGTCCTCCGAGACAGCTCTGTCACAAATACAAACTGTTGACTCAGTGCTCAGGCAGGCCTTGAGGATTTTCCCCAAAGCGGGAAGAGGATGAACAGAAATAGCATCATCACTCCAGTTTGAAGATGAGTCTAAGCACAGCCGTAAAGCAATGCCTAGAGACTTCTCAACGATCAAGCCTTACTGCAATGGGAAAGAAGTTATTTACCACCTATTGCTTAACTCCATCTATGCTAGAAAGAAATGGACCTTACAAAAGGTTTGGCAATCCAGGAGAGGACAGTTTTTAGCCAGTTTGGTGACTTCGCCAACCAGAATAACAGCCCCGTGCTGCTTTTCTCCAGCTCCCCTTTGCTGAAAGAGAAAAAGGTGTTTAGTTGAGCAGTGTTAAGAAGCAGTTAGGAAGTAGATCAGCTTTCTGATGTTAGAGATGCCCTCTGAACAGCATCTCTAAACAACAAAAAGAGGCTTGCTCAATTTCTCTGGGCTCTTCTGATTCTCACAGTATTTATAGGATATCTGCACCCAGTTTCCTTTTATCTGTCAAGGCTGGTAACAATCCCAGAGACCCAAGGTTCAGCTGAATTGCTTGATGGTAAGCTTCCCAGCAAATCCCAGTGCCTATCAGCCACTATCTACATCCAGTAGATCTGCTACCTGTACCTGGATGCTAGCCAGACCCTCGGAGGGGGGATTTTCAGTAGAAAGGCACCGATCCCACCAAACCGTTCCAGGTTACACTTACAATTTCTTGAGAAAGGAGGCACCCCCATCTGCAAACATTCCCCTGATGCAGAAGTCAAAGATTATGTGGTCCACATTTGTGAGTTCGAAGGGCACCAGCTGGAAGGACAAGGGAAGAGGAGTCAGTGGCACAAGTACAAGCAAGCTGCGTGGGAGAAGCCATCGAGGGCTGGCAATGAGCTGAGCTGGACTGAGGATTTCCTGACAAGCCCTCAGGAAAGGGCCAAGCACCTGACGCCACCAAGTCCTCCTCATCCCATCCATCCTTCCCTGAAAGTGTTTTACCCTTTGAGGAATAACTGACAAGTCAAAAGATACAAGGTGGGCTTGGCCCCCCTGTTGTCCCAGCAGCCCCAATGCACAAAAGTCCCCCCAAAACTGGCAGTGGGTGACAGACAGCATGAGTCTGCTCCTCGCTTCACTCCTGATCCTTGTGCAAGGTAAGGGGGAGGCGTGCAGCCATGACCACACCTCAGGAGACAACTTGCTGAAATGGCAGGGAAGAGAAAGGAGACAACCTCTGTCCAGCACCCCAGAAACCTGAGACCCTAGAAGTGGGTCTGGGTCAATATGGGACTGCTAGGCTATAAAAGATCTGCTGTCTGCAATTGCTCTTCTATTTTCTCCTTAGCTCCTTGATTCCAGTAGATTTGTGTAACTGCTTGCCAGAGGATATGATGCAGAAGAGATCAAACTGGCTTGAGAATAGACTAAACAAGTACTTGGACAACAGCTTGTCACAGGCACTGAAGAGAGATGGTCCATAGGCTCAGGAAACACGCTGAGCTGACAGTAATCATACCACCAGAACTGTAAGCACTGCCTCAGGACCTGGGTTGTACAGCATGTAGCACAATGTGGATCTCAGCCAGGCTGTGAGTAAATGCACCCGCACTACAGACAAGTCATACAGCAGCATGTCTACTCCCCAGCATGTGTCATGGGTGGCCTCCCTTTTGTGTTTACCAGCACCTAAAGAGCACTGAGGTCCTGCTGAGAGGAGAAACCAAGTTGCAACATGAAAAATTCCTCCTTTCCAGAAGCTGCTATCTACCTTCATCAAAGCTGTGGGAAGCTGAGTGAATTCCAGGCCCCCTTTCCTTGCCAAATTTGCGTGATGTTCACCCACGGGTCCCAAAGAGTAGGAAGGAAGAATAGATGCAGCATGACCATTGGGTTCACGCAACATCCTACCGTGTGGCCAGCATCCTCCAACAGCTTCTTCATCTCCCGAACTGCACGTCTCATGGCAGGGCTTGGCATGGTGAAGAAATCAGTTTCATAGTAGCCTATGTGGAGGGGCCGCGTGCTGCCATACACCTGCGGAGCAAGGGAGAGCGCCAGCTGGAAGGATGTCAATGGCATCAGGAGCCAACAGTACACCCATGCCGAGCCTGGTAAGCAGCGCTTTCTCTTGCCCACCCCCAGGTTTTGGAGGGCTCCCATGGCCCGCTGGTGTTTTCAGCCCGAGCAATGCCAGCTATTCTCAGAGACCTTCGCCCTGTTTGAGGTGCTCTACCTCTTCGTTGAAGGGAAGGGGGGGCACTGTGCTGTCCAGGCTGAACATGTCCTCACACAGGAGCGCCCGCATGCACAGCGCCAGGCTCTCCACGTCCTTTGCCATTGGCCCCACTGCTGCGGCCACTGGAAGAGACCAGAAGAGAGCATTCATGGCAGGGGGTCTTTCAAGGGCACGTCCTGCAAAAGCAGGGCCTCTTGGCATGAGTTTTGACTTAGTCTAGCATTGGCAACACTTCCCCTTTGAGAATTGGGCTGGGGATACCTACAGGTGTCTTCCCACCAACAGGCCTATCATTATGGACCCAGAATTGTTATCCATCAACATGTGCCCTGATGTCTCCGTTTCATGATTTACGAAATTAAACAAAAAGCTTTGTTGATCATGACGCAAGGACAACGTAAGACATCCTTTGACTGCTAATCCCACCTCCCATGAAGCAGTGCAGACAACGCAGCGACCTGGGGGTTACAGGGTGTGTTGAGGTTTATGTTACACAACCTGCTCCTCTCAGCTTATACACATTCTGTTTTCTCAGGATTCATGGTATGGGGGTGGCTCTCTGAAAGAGTCCCTGAAAGGGAACCTGCTTCTCTCTCTGAACGTGTTGGAGAAGGTCCACCATAACCAGCTGAGTGTCCTTCTCACCCCTGCCCTACTGCCCTCCCTGGGGGACAACCATCAATTCCTACCTGCCTTCTGCCCCAGGACACTAGGAATTACTCCTTTTTTACTGCAAAAAAAAAAAAAAAAAAAAGACAAACAAAATACAGCAGCTGAGTAGTTTTCATTGAAGGAAAAGGCTTTAAGCAGTAGCAAGTGGTAATGAAAACACTGCCCTCCCTTTGCAGATGCAGAGGCTGGCAGAAGGAAGGGTCAAGGGGAAGCCCAAGAGAGACCCTAGGCCAGAATGATTTATGCCCTGTCAGTCAGGAACAACCACCCCCTTAGCACGCAGATGGGGAGACTTCCCCATCTCTGATTCTGGGGGAACCAATGCTTCCCTCCATACAGGCCTCAGAAAACATCTGGGCAGGAGGGAGAAGCGAGCCCTTCCCAGTTCCTCCCAAGTTCCCCCTTGCCCAAGGAGTAAAAGCATCCCAGCACAGCGGTTGGTGGGATGGTGGGTGGGTCTCACCCAGACACATCACTGCATTACTCTCAGTACCTGAGTCTGTTCCCGGTGGGTTTGAGTGCACAGATCCCACAGAAGGCAGCGGGGAAACGCAGGCTCCCTCCTACATCTGTCCCAAAGCCCAAGATGGATCCACCTCCTCCTACAAGTGCCCCTTCTCCACCAGAGGAGCCTCCAGGGCTTCTGGTGTAGAGCAGAGGGTTGAACGTCTGACCAAAGATTAAGTTCTTGCAGTCATAGCTAAAGAGAGAGATTGCAAATGAGAGGAATGTAGATACCTGCTGCTGTGGACCCGTCACTACAAAAAGACCTCCAGAAGGTAATTAGGTAATTTGCTAGTTGTAACATTGACATCACTTAGTCTGAGGGAGCTTTCCAAAGCTCCCATGAAGTCCTGCAGCCTTTTCATGGCAGCCCCAGGACCTGATTCCCTTCAGCTCATTTCAGCGTCATCAAGCCTGCCCCAGAGAGATTCTCTGGCATCACAAATACATCACGCCTCCGGGAAAACCTCCCTGTTCAGGTGGTTCCAAGTGCCACAGAACTTCCAAAGCAGGCCACCTGGAGCTGATCCAGGCCCCTCCACCCTGTGGGGGGGGCATTGCTGAGCCCCTGCTTTGCAACAGGCCAAATGCCAACTGCAGCGATACCTGAACATTGGACTCTCCTAGGAACTGGTGCAAAACCCGATAATCTCTAGGGCAACCTCTTTGCGTGGCTTTTTTAAAAACCTGGTCAGTCATTGCCGTGTCAGCTTAAGGAAGGCATTTCGTAAGGCTTGGGCAACAGTCCTCCACGGAGGAGCTTTGCCAGAGTTCACTTGGCAGGACACAGACACCAGCAGGGTGGCTGTCCAGCAGAGCACACCTGACCTCACCCCGAATCACTGACGTCAAGAGTGGTGTTGCCAGATACAACAGGAGGTTTGGGGGCAGGATAATTTAAGGTCATTAGCTTAACTAGCTAACTAGCTTCCCCTTCCATGAATGTGTTTGTACTGTATAGTTAACAGGACCATCTGAGGGGTTAATTGATAAAAAAGAAAAAAAAAAGGTGATTTAAAAACACCCAGCGCAGTAAAGAAGGGCACTGATTTGTCTCCTCTTCTCCTTCTCTTTTGCTTCTTTATTTCATCTGGAACTCGAGTTAATTTTTGTCCTTAGTGTAAATGTGTTTACTTTTTAAAGTAAAACTTACAGACACAAAGGATGGGGACCAGGTGTTGCTATTTAAAAAGAACTGGGGAAATGAGAATTAGAATTGATAGAAACACATGTGCCCACCTACCTGATGAGGGACTGGGGAACATTGGTTTTGACAAATGGAATTGCCCCCTGTCTCCTGAGCACCTGCACCAACACGCTGTCCTCTGCCGCGGGTTTATTGATGTTTTTTATAAACCCTAATGTGGAATCATGACCCTGGAAACACAGGACAATGAAGTTTCCAAATGGAGGACTGCAATTACCCCCTGGCCCCCTACTTTTATATATATATATATATAAAAGCAGGTGCATGCACCTCCAACAATCCACCCACCACGCACGTGTTGCACAGCGTATTGACAGTAAATCTCACCAGCCTTCTCTGTTGGTTTACATGGCAGACAGGCAGCAAACCCCACCGCCTGCCAGGGCAGGCCAACCCACATCAGCTGTGACAAAGTCAAGCCAGATGCTGAGGTCAAACCTCCCCATCACCAAACTTCAAACCACGAGGATCTCAGGATACACGCGGTATCACGCTGGCGGTACCTGGCAGTTGATGGAGTCTTTGATGCTGACAGGCACCCCGTAGAGCAAACCCAGCTTCCCTGTCAGCTTTGCTTTCCGGAGCTGGCTCTCACTCTCCTGCAGATACTCCGTGATGCAGTTGGTTTCTGTGGCGATTTGAAGGGCCTTGGGGAAAGCAGGTAAAGCCTGCGGGTGAGACACAGCCCGCAGCGCCGCACAACAGCCTTCTGTTTTGCAATGGACATCTACCCCTTCCCCCTTTTCCACCTCCCCACCTCAGCAGTCAGTATCAGGGCAGCCCTTTCTGTTCCTTTCCAAGGTATTTTCATGCCAAACTCCAAAACATTGTCCGGACACAGGGGAACCACAGCACCAACTGGTGTGTGATGAAGGGAGGCACTCAGTCCAGCAGAACACCAAAGGCTATTCTCTTGATTGAGCATCTGGGGTGGCATAAAATGGTAACCCCAAAGCGGGGACCCAGGAGGCGATCAGGGCATTGTGGCAAAAGTAGAGAATGAAAGCGGACACCAAGCCTTTGGGGTTTACCAACCCATTTGGAGATGCAGGCGAGACAACAGCCACGCTCTGCGACTTCCCTGTAGCTATACCTGCCCCTGGGAAGGTATGGGCCCCCCTAGGAACTTAAGGGCTCCCCAGGTGCTGAGCTTGCTGCTCCCTTCTGCTCCAAACCAAGCTGCGAGCCGTGGCAGCCAGATGCCCAGCTCTCCCATCGCTCACAGAAGAGCACAGCAGGGCCCAGCACTAACCAGCGAACAGTGACACCCCAGCAGCACCTGAACCAGGTTTGAACCAGCATTTGGGCTTCTCCCAAAAAACCCCAACCAGCCCCACCATGGGTGAGATGCTGCCCCACCACCCTTGCTCCTCACCTTGCCCACGTAGGCATAGAAGACGTGCTCCAGAGGAAGGGAGCCATCCTGGAGTTTCTTGGAGAGCTCCGGCAAAGGCAGTGAGAGGATAGAGACCATGCTCACGGAGGGGTGCTGTGGGAAAGATCCAACAGGGAATGACACACCTCTGCCTCAGCTGGTGGGCTCCTCTGCTCCCCATGGCACCCACTGTAACCCATCCAGAAAACCACCTGCCATTTAGTGGCCAAGTGCAGCTTCTGCCTCGGGACTGCGATCCTGCTCCCACCTGGCAGCAGGGAGCCAGCCGGGCTTTCCATAGCCTCGCCTTCCCTGCCAGACCAGGCTCACCAAGCTTAAGAGAAACCTTTTCCCTCTCGCAGGGAAGATCTTGGCCAGGCCTGGGGGAACCGCTCGGTGACCGCTCTCTGCTGAATCGCAGCAGGAATGGGTGGCACAGTTATGGACATCGCTCCAGCCAGGAACAGAACGGGACATGGTGCCCTTCTCACGGCATCACCGAGATGCCCGACAGGGATACCCGACAGGGAAGCGCACAAGCCAGGGAGCCCCTCAGCCGACAGCACAGGCGTCATTTTGGGGTCAGCAGAGATTTCCTCACCACCTGCTAAATACCGGGGGGAGGGG
>JAVJGI010000032.1:25401551-25434749 GCA_035590275.1 Ibycter americanus
GCTATAAGCACTGCTTATGATAGGAATAGCATGTTTTATTACTACATGAAATTGTATGCAAGCACTTAAAAACAGTTTGGCACCACGTGTCCTTGTGCTGAATTTGCCAGATCTTGTGCGTCTGTCGTACTCAATTAAGAAAACTTGCCCACTTGTTTCATCTGACGATAGTTTTTCATAACATGTTTTCATCCAGTGACATGTAGTATGAAAATGCCTTTATTAAAATGCTGGCTTCTTACCGTTTCACTAGTGCATTCGCTGCTTCAGTTTCCTCACTGGAAGGTCGGTATCTTCCATTAACAGCCTGCCTAGCAGCAGTAAATGCTCTCTGTTAAGCTGCCTGTCATAATCATGCAATCATGTCATGTCATGCAATGCAAGTTGTGATAACTTTTTTTTCTTTGTGTTTTCTGAAACAGTAAAGGCAAAAAACCAGAACAGTTTTCAGCATATGGGAGGGATGATGACCATGTTTTCATGTCCCACAAAAATTTGAGTTGGGGTGGGGAGAGAAAGGTGGGAAGCGAAACCTTCCTCTTGATGTGACCGAAGTACCAAATGCCAGTTTTCATGAATGAAAGTATGACACAACCATCCCTTTTCTGCTCTGTACTAACACTCCTCCAAAACCCCGACACAAGCTCTTGAAGTTTTAAAGTATTTTGTTGTTCATCTCAGTGTTAAACTCCACTAGAATTTCAAACAAAATTGTTGTCTTTCACTTAAAACCAAGGTGGTTGCAACAGAACTTTCCTGCAACAGGATACAGTGATAGTTTCAAAACTTACTTCAAAAGATTAGCCATGGTTTTGTGTTGAAACCAACCTTCAGCGAGCAGTTCTGGTTTTGCCAAATCAGTGGTTTTGAAAAAGAAGAGTCATCAGGAAAACTGCAACCAGCTTCATTACTTTTGATGTTAGTTCGAAACATTGTAATATTTTTGTCATGGGGCTGACTGAAATATGACCACTTTGGAGGTCAATAGCTTTGTCAAAGCCAAGATTTCATCCCACGTTTCCGTGATTCTCTGACCTGACCTCCTGCTGGGAAGCGCTTGCTCTTGCCAGTGGTTCTGTTGAAATCATATCCTGTTCTGAGTCCTCGTGGATGTGGCTGTTTGCTGAAGTGCCATTCACCGTGGGTAGGCACTGTGGGATTGAACTGAAGTAATAAGGTAAAAGGAAAAAAAAAACCCATCCTTCCCTCCTGCCACAGTGGCCTTGCAGGGATAGGGGTGGTTCCTGTCTTTTAGCTCTGCGAATCTCAGAGACTTCAGAGCCTGCCCAGGCTCTCCTGAGGTGCCAGGAAAGTCTTGTGTCTGATACCAGTAAGACTTGACTTTTGGATCTGCCTCTGCTTTTATCAGAACCGTGTCCGTTCTGCAGCCTTGCTGTTGTCGGTGGCTTTGTCCCATCCTGCTCTACAGAAACGTTTCCCAGCTGGTCACACTCTGTTGCTTTCCTGGAAGGCAAACTCTTCCTCACCCAGAGTACAGCAGCGAAGAAGCAGCCTTTTTGCTTCTATCAGCAATTTTGAATGGAATTATTCTGCAGGGTACCTGTGTAGTAAATAATAATAAGAATAATTTTTAAAAAAGTCTTACCTTGTTCAGTCATGTGGTTGTGACATACAGTCTTGAGGGAGACATGAGAGAACTTCTTCAGGATAAAACCATTCTTTGCCCTTTAAGCCTAAGCATCAACAAACATTGCAGGGGATGGGAACTGATGCGATTTGTATAATCAGATATCACACTTGGCATGACTAGGGGAAAAATACTTCTCCAGCTGGCTGTGGGCTTTGGAAAAGATGCATCATAATTCATCACATGAGAGAGATTTGTGTAATTTTCCTGCCGATCAAAACATTTCCCTCTCCCTGCACGTTTTCCTTTGAGTGACAGGCAGGGAAAATGCTCTTAACCAGCACATTCTGCAGAAAAGGCAAATGATGACTTTTGAGAGCTTAATGCTCAACTACTATTTTTCTATCATGGGTGGTCTGGCATTGTCCAGATACCTCGTGATGTGTCTCAAGTTGAACATCTGAAAGGCACTTGGGGTGGAGTGAATATTTATATTTTCTCTCTATGCTCTGTCATCTTAAATATAAAATTGTAAGAAAAAAGGGAATATTGAACTAATTTCCTTCGGTAAAGTGGAAGAAAACAGCATCTTTTGTTGGACTGTTTCTTTCCTGTTTTTTGCCTTTGCTGTTTTCAAACTGTTTTGCAAATGAACCAGCTTCTGTGTATTACAAGAACACTGTGTTACCCCCAGCAGCTACTGGGCACAGGTTGAAGTCTGATAGCATCAATCCCAAAACTGTTCCTAAGCTCCCAGTCTCTTGGGATTGTTTTTAAACTTTCCACCGTCTCACGAAGCGGTATGTTTTGTTAGAGTAAGTACTGGGATGACTTCTGTTGCTGTTTATAGTCGATGTTGTGCAATTTATTGCAATAAATTGGGACATCTCGTGATGTGATGACAGCTGGAAGTCTGTGCATGTTCTAATTTATTACTGCTCTTTGTAAAAGCAGACTGATCGGCTAGTGTTTCTGGTGGTACTATTTTTAATTATCACTCTTAAGTGGCCTAGAACCTGCCTGTCTGGAGCATTTCCTCCTTGTGCTGTACCACTCGGGATCACAGATAGCTGAACTGGTGTGTGCAAACGGGAGCTCCTCTTGACAGGTGGTGGTGGCAGGGAGGTACCTGTGAGCTCCCACTGGAACGTGCTTCCCGGTGGTGTGAAATACGGAATTTATCAGCATTCTGGGCACATCAGTCTGAAGGACTTTCTGGTTAATATTGTACATTGACGTAACACTGAACAGAAGTGTACTAATGGTGGCTGTTTAAACTGCTTAAGGGATATTAAGGTATAACTGATTGTGTCATACTGTGTAATTGTATCATTAGGGATAGGTTAGTGCCTACAGGCTTGCATAGGCAGCTGTAATGAATCTAAGGTTTCTCTTGTTGCTGTGTTTCTACTGCAACAAAGAAAAAGCAAAACTATTATTGTCCTGTGTAATTGTGTTCCTCCCACATCTTGAGATGTAGTTAATTCATTGAGGTGATGTTAGTGCTGTTAGATCTGAACTGGAGAATTTTTCGTTTATTTTGGTAACCCTGTTTTTACTTTCTTTTCCCTTTTAGTGTATAATTCAGCTGAGCAACTCTTTCACCTCAATTTCAGAGGACTGTCGTTTTCTTTTCAGTTAGACTCCTGGACTGAAACTCCAAAGTACGAGGTCAGCAATCATTCTTAGTTAATGGACATTCTTTTTGCCTCTATGGTATTTGCGAAGTATCACCTACAGAGTGTCTTTCCTGCAAGCAAAAGAAAACAGTAATTTAAAAGGAATTTAACTTCCCAGTTGTGTTCTTATTCATGCTACGTAATCATTCAAAAGTTAAAAATTTTCTTCCCTTTAGCAGAAGGCATGGGCTCAGAAGCATTGCTTGCATCATGAACTGGGACTAGCAATTTTGTTGTTGAAAGGAGTCTTCTAAAAATGAGTGCTGTCTACGCAAATATTAAGCAATCTACTGGAAGGCTGTTCTTTTATCAGATATTTTTGATTCTCATCAAAACGATTATGCAACTAAACTAGGATAGAGTTCATGAAATACATTTTCATCTTAAGTGTCCTTCATTTTGAGTGCTTTTAGAAAGCCAAATGAGCAAGCTTTATTTGTAATACCTGTTAGCATATTCACCAAATATTCAGATGAGTTACTGAGTAACTAAACATATTACTGCGTTCTCTGAAATCTTTGGAAATCCCCGTCTGTAGTGGAAACAAGATCAGGTCTTCTATGATTTCGCCTATACTAACGAAAATGTATGTATAACTTGTTTTTGTGTGAGAATGGAAATGCCCTTGGTTGTATTATCTAGGCTCATCAGTTAAAAAGAATGCATGCTGTATGGTATTAGAATAAAAAGGAGCATATAAAGAGCCAAAACAAAGTGGGGAGGAAACAACCAATGTGATGATACATGTTTTATGTCACAGCCTAGTACTTCAGTAGTTGTGTTTTGACATGTTATGAGAACAGGGGGTAGCCAGGGAAAGTTACTGTTTAGCAGTAGTGAAAGTCAGTTACTGTGTTTCAGAAATATTGGAAGGTAAATAGAAACCAAATAAGCCAGACAGAAAGAATGTCCCAACAAAGAGTAGTTGGGTTCCATGCAAGAGTTCCTAGGACATTTGTGAATAAAATGGCCAAGTTGCTAAGGAAGACAATTGTTATACCAAAGACTTGAAAAGATCACAGAATCATAGAATATCTCAGGTTGGAAGGGACCTATAAAGGATCATAGAGTCCAAATCCCCACTCCTTGCAGGACTGCCTAACACTAAAAGATGTCAAAATAAAGCTGTTAGAATCAGTTTTAGCCATTGCATCTGTGTCTTGTTTTGGTACGTGGTTCAGTTAACTAAGAAAATAGGTGGGGATACTTACAGAATGCTTAGTGTGAATATGCTTTAAGAGGGACATAGCATGGTTCTTGGATGATACAGTTCTTTGTAGCTGCTGGAACAGTGTAGAAAATTTTGCCTTCTCAAAGCCTTTCATCCAGTTGTTCAAATGAGGTTTGTAAAAACGTTGTTTGTGCAGAGTGAAAGGCAAAATTTTCCCCAGGATTATAAATGGGTTGAAATAGGATAGTTTAGAGAACAGAGTAGTATAAAACAGTCCCCAGGGAACGTGACTATTTGTAGATCCTTTCAGGGAGGAACATTAGGAAAGACTGAAGAGTGAAATGAAATTTGAAGATGGCAAGATCTTTCAAGTTCAGAGAGGATTCATACAGGAATGCTAAACTACCTAGCAAAGCAGTGTAGTCTTTGCGCGTGTAGTCTTTGCAAAGTGAAAAAACTTTGGGTGTTGCAAGGCATAAGTATGTTAAAAAGTAATGTAAAAGTAATGACTACTTTAAAAAGCGGTGTTTTGAGGTGTTTGTGTTCTGGGTGAATTCAGAAAGAGGATTGAAATCAGGATATTTCTAGATTTGCTAAGTAGTGGAGGTTCCTGTCTACATACCTACAGCAGTGAAAGTCATTACTTTTGGGTTAATTTTTTTCCCCCTAAGTACAACTTTTTCTGTTTACCTTTTATGTGATGTCCTGCTAAAGCAGACCAGGATAATAGTTGGCATATTGTGCATCTTGGTTTTGTTGACTGCTTGTGACAAACTTAGTTTCTTTTCTGTCCAGTGCTAGCAAAGTATGTTGACAGTCTTGGAGAAGATCCTGTCATCTTCAGAGTAGAAAGAAATAGGCTCTTACTGTACTAGAGGAATGAATCTGACTTCCTTAGCATGCTTTCTTATTTGATGAGAACACTCAAAGTCTGTATCAAAAGCAGTATGTGTAAGACTGTGGCAATAAGGAGAGTAGAAAATCAGATAAAGGCTTTTTACAAACCAGCAAAAATGTTAAAAGGCTGGAATTAATGCAGTGGGAGAGAAAAAGGAAGGTCTGCCTTAAAGATACAGCATTTCAGTACAAATACGTTTTTGTTTGTTGCCAGTGTTAAGAAACTTGAATTCTCGGTACACACCATGGCTAATTGTTAGACTAGTGCCATCTTTTGGTGGATAAATGTAGTGAGCATTTCACCCCAGCTTGGGAATCCAGGAGTGGTGAAATGTAAACACCATCTAGAAGGGCTTTTTATTGTTGTTTTTTACCCTCTTTGTCTTTGTCTAGAGACTTACCTGAATTGGTAAGCATCTATTGTATTTCTAATGTAATTTATAACTTTGACCTGAAGTGTCTACTGTGTCATGTAACAAGAATGATTTTTGTATATCCACAGCCTAACTTTGCCCACGGTCTAGCCTCTCTGCAAATTCCACATGGTGCGACTGTGAAACGTATGTACATCTACAACGGAAACAGTCTGCAGGATACCAAGTATGTACAGCCGGTCGTGCTGTTTTGATCGTTTAGCATATACTTTTTCTTCCTCATTTATTTAGGGTTTTGCAAGTGCTAAATATAATCATACGCTTTTTCTAGTTCAGTTTGGGTCTTTTATGATTTTGATAGTGTACAGAGTGCCTTTAGATACCAACCTCTTTCAAGTTTCCACAGGTGGTGTCCTCAGACATTATAATCAAATATTGGTTTGATTTCTGTTGCTATAAAAACAGCTTGGCTCAGTTGTAGTAGGTTAATTTCATTGACCTGAAAATAAATTAAGTAAAGGGGGAAATATAGTAAATCTGGTAAGAGAAGCAGTTGGACTATCTTTACTGAAGATCTGGGTGAGGGGATCGAGCGCACCCTCAGTAAGTCTGCAGACAACACCAAGCGGGGGCGGGGGGGAGTGTTGATCTGCTGGAGGGCCGGCAGGCTCTGCAGAGGAATCCGGGCAGGCTGGACCTATCGGTCAAGACCCATTGTATGAGGTTCCACAAGGTTCAGTGCCAGGTCCTGCGTGCAACGCTACAGGCTCAGGGCAGAGCGGCTGGAAAACTGCCTGGCAGAAAAGGACCTGTGGGTGCTGGCTGACAGCTGGCTGAACATGAGCCAGCAGTGTGCCCAGGTGGTCAAGAAGGCCAAGAGCATCCTGGCTGGTATCCGAAACAGTGTGGCCAGCAGGACAAGGGCAGTGATCGTCTGCCTGTACTTGACACTGGTGAGGCTGCACCTCAAACCCTGGATTCAGTTCTGGGCCCCTCACTTCAAGAGGGATGTTGAGGTGCTGGAGCGTGTTCAGGGAAGGGCAACGAGGCTGGGGAAGGGTCTGGAGCACAAGGCTTCTGAGAAGCAGCTGAGGGAACTGGGGTTGTTTAGCCTGGAGGAGAGGAGACTTGGGGGACCTTATTGTTCTCTACAACTACCTGAAAGGAGGTTGTAGGCAGGTGAGGGTTGGTCTCTTCTCCCAGATAACAAGCAACAGGGCAAGAGGAAATGGCATCAAGTTATGCCAGGGGAGGTTTAGACTGGGTATTAGGAAAAAATTCTTTACTGAAAGGGTGGTCAGGCATTGGCACAGGCTGCCCAGGGAGATGGTGGAATCACCATCCCTGGAGGTGTTTAAAAAATGCATAGATGCAGTGCTTTGGGACATGGTTTAGTGGTGGGCTTGGCAATCCTGGGTTAATGGTTGGACTTGATCTTAAAGGTTTTTTCCAACCTAAATGATTCTATTCATACTCTAGATTTTGTTTGCATGCTAATGACATCTCTCTAGACAAATCAAACTTCGTGCAGGCAATCAGTAATTTTGTAGTGTATTGGTACTGTGTATGTCATGGCAGGGCCCTACCAAGGGTATTAAATTCTCTTGCTGTACAAAAATAATAAGAAATGTATTTTTAGGCTTAAGCCATATGCATAATCTACCGTATATTCAATGTATTTGCAGTTACCTGATTGAACTTGCTGTTCTGAGGAAACTAATCTTCATGCCTTAATACTAATGGAATAGTTATATTTTAATACGGTTAATGTTTTCTATGGTGTTCTGTCTTCTTTTAAGCAGTAATCTATTGTACAACATCTGATGTTTTGCTCTTTCTAAAAACCTTGTCCCTGAGGTTCCTTACTCAAGGAAAAATTGAAAGGACTTCCGTAAATTCTTCCTTTCGGCTTGTAAATACCCAGACTGATAAGGTGGTAGTTTTTGCAGAGGCAGTTGTGTTTTAATGCCAGGAGAAAATTAACGCATCCTTGGATTACTGCTCAGAAGGGAGGGAACCTTGTTATGCAGATGTTGTCTCCTAATTAGAAATAAGTGCACTTCAGAAAAATGTTGTTTTCTGTCCCCATCTGTGATATGGTGGGTTTTAGTGAAAGTGCTAATTGTTGCATGGGGCTCTGGGGGGTGTGTGTGTGTAAGAGAGAGCTCAAAGCCTGACTTTTAGCTCAAGTCGTTCACACAGAGGAGAAATTCACATAAGAACAGTGAGCATATACAAACTAATACACAAAGCAGCCCTTCCATTGAAAATATCTTACTTGGGGCTGTTACAGTTTTCTCAAATATGACTAACTGAATTAAAGTTGGAACTTCTCCAGTAAAGTAGCACAATTGTTTGTGGTGTACCTGCACAAGCTGAGGGCATGTTCTCAGCTAGGAGATGTACCTTCCCAAGAGCAGTGAGAGCATCGCGCTTTTCTGCTGCTTTTGGGTGACATGCCTAGTTCAAGGAGTGGGTATCTTTAAAAACTATATGACTTCCATTTTTCCTGAGAGAAGGCTGAGATGACATGTCCTTATAGGAGGTATGCAAAAGCTAGATACAGTTTTGGTAGTTCCTGGAGTCTTTGAAACTTGCTGTTTGTTTCATTAATAGTGAAGGTCCTGCATGTGAGTGCTGGCTTGTTCCTCTTCCTTTTTCCCCAGGCTCTCTGATCCTTGTGTTTAGTATAATTTTTAATCTTCAGTCTGAATTAAGTGCAGCTTTGTCAAAATTAACGTGCTCTGTTCTAGTGAACTGGTACCAGCTTGTTAATGGAAAATTTGAAGACTAAGCGGAATCCTATGTGCACTCTTATGATTGGTTTCAGGGCTCCCTTGATGCCTCTCAGCTGTTTCCTTGGTAATGTGTATGCTGAGAACGTTGATGTTCTGAGAGACGGAACTGGACCCTCAGGTTTACGGCTTCGCCTACTCACTGCAGGTACTAGTGACACTCAGAACATGGAACTGATTGCTTTCCCTGAGGAAAAGAGGGATAAACCTGTATAAATCAAGCATAGGTTATTTGTGATGACTTTACAGGTGATTTCAAAGCGTTCTATATACCTTATTTTGAACTATTGAAAACAAAACGAAATAAAATCCCTGTCAAGGTGAATCTGCCTGCTGTTGCATTTCCCTGGCCCTGGAGAAATCACAGAGGACTGTAGCCCTGTCCTCAGTAGCTCCAAGTCCTTAGAGTCAATCTGCAGAAATGGAATCTGTGTCCAGGTGTATGTGTAGAATAAAACAGATGCATGTATATCACTGAAAAAATCAGTGAGAAATCAAGAAACCGTATGTACGTGTGCATTTTTCAAGATTCCAGTGAGCTGTAAGATGTTAATATTTTTGTGATTAATTCTGGAAGGCTTTTAAAAGTGCCTGCAGGAGACTACATCAGTGCTGCAGCCTTAGACTGCACTTCCATTCCGTTTTTGTTTGCTGTAGGAGGCAACAGTGAAAGTGGAAGAGGCTGATGAGTACCTTCTTGTGTGTGCTTTCAGAGATGGGGAGGGTCTGCTGGCTTAGAAATTAGGGAAAGATATAATGACTGCAAAGGGGTCTTGCTCAGTCACCATAACTTGAGACATGACAATGTTAGTAAGAAAAAAATAGAGATCTTTTCAACAATTTTCACTAGCAGGTTCAGCTTTTGGCCATTCTGATTGCTAGCTGTATGTATATTGAGGAAACACTCGGAATACATTTATAATACACAGAAGTTAAAAAGGAAAAAATTTGAGATGAAGAATAAAAAAATATGAAGAAAAACGGAGCAGATGTTTTCAAGCTACTTCTCTCTTTACAGAGGAGTATAATGGAGACCTGCCTAGGACAGGGAACATACATCCTCAAGTACTAGGGAAGGAGTTAGCTGTAACATCACAATAATATAAATGATTTTGAGAAATTGGACACCTCTAAGGTAGAGTGTCAAGTTTAGTTAAATATATATATGCAGCTTAAAGGAAATGTTGTCAATGAATAAAAAAATTATTAAATTATATCAGTAATGTTCAGACTAAAACTTGCAGAGGGGCAGTCTGGGCACATGCTGTTCTTGTCTTGCTAAAGTTTGCAGAAACTCCTTTGTAGAACACATTACACACCTGTTCCAGCACAAGCTTCTCTGCAAGTGTATTTATTTGAAGTAACTCTTGCTTAAGAAATCAAGGATGACTCAATCAGATTTTTCTGATTTGTTCAGTAACTAGCTACATAAATAATGCATAGTGAGGAAAGCTAAGTGTGTATTTAGAGCACATCCTGTATTTTGCAGTCACTGCTGCACACGTGTACATGCATTCTGGTAAGTGTGAGATGCTGCATTCCTGAAAACGCATGGGTCACAGACTGTAAGATCTTTCAATTTCTTAACATCTGCTAACGATGTCAGCCATTCATCTATGTAATGGCTATTCAGTAAGATCCGTTTTTAACAGTGGTTGCATAGGAACGTACTTGCTATTGATTTAATAAGCTATGGGAATCCTGAGTAAAGAATGTAAGTTCTCTGACACAATGAATATGGATGAGGAATTGCACTTTATGGGCTTTACTTCTTGAGCTGGAGATACATCTCTAGCTGCTGAAGTAGAATGTTTTAGGGATAGAAATAATTCCTGGCACTTACTGGTAATAACCAGCTGATCAAATTGAGGTGGGCTAGGAAAGCATGTTCACATGAATGGCATGTTCAAGTGAAGATGGCATTGCTGAAGTTGGAGGTTAAGACGGGGATCTGTGCAATGGTCAGCATGTACATCACTTTGATAAGAAATGTTTAAACTGTTGCAAAATAATGGTTAAACTTAGCTCGGTGCTGTTCAAATGCAGCTATTTGGTTTGTGATAAATAGAGGAATGATGAGCTTTTTGTATGCTTTTGCTGATGTGTTCTCTGATCAGGACGGATGAATTCTGACTTGTTTTCCATTCCTCAGGTTGTGGCCCAGGTGTTTTAGCCGATGCCAAGATGCGGGTATTTGAGCGTTGTGTGTACTTTGGTGATTCGTGCCAGGATGTGCTGAGCACCTTGGGGTCTCCGCACAAAGTCTTCTACAAGTCTGAAGATAAGGTGAGGGAATTCTTTCAGGCACAGGACTTTGTTCAGTGCTGTCTCAGTTTAATCACAGGGCCTGTGTTTTGCAAGGCCAGTGAAATTAAACTGCCATGTAGCACAAATTATGAGTGCTTCACTTGACTGTAATAGGCCAGGATGAACTGTTATATAATTTGTTTTTTAAAAGTTTTTTTTAAGCTAAATTGATGCAAATCTGTTTAAATTTAAAAGAAAATAAGTATAAAATTGCATCATGTTAACTGGGTTTACAATTGATTACAAATGAGAGCATTTTTGAGTCCAAATGAGCCTTAGCAAGTGTGTACTACCTATTTTTAATTATATTTTATGTAAAATAACTGAATTGCACATTGTTAACTGGTTTAAAAATTGATAAAAATAGGGGCACTTTTGAATCCAAATGAGCCTTAGCAAGTGTGTACTGCCTATTTTTAATTATATTTTATGTGAAATAACTCCAGCGTATACTTTGATCCTTTCCTAATGTTTTTACGTAGTAGCATACGAGTAAACATTTTACTTCGGATAACTAAAAAAGAAAAAAAGCTGACGTGTCATTGTGCCACTGCTAGCAGCTGATGGTCCTGTCATGAAGCACAGTATCTTACGTATTTGAACAAGGGCTTCAGATTGCCATGATCTGGCATATTAACAATTTGTTTTAATGTAGTGATGTTCTTAATGGCATTCATCTTTGTAAGCGCTGTTAAATACCTCTGAAAAATGCGTTTCTTGCAGATGAAAATCCATTCGCCCTCGCCCCATAAGCAAGTCCCATCAAAGTGCAATGACTACTTCTTCAATTATTTCACACTTGGAGTGGTGAGTGGGAAGCTTCCATAAACAAATTCATGTAAGGTTTGGACGTAGTTACACGGCAATCCTTTCAGAAGGCTAAAGGCCGTGGGAAGTGAGACTGCAAAACTCTTTGATTGCTGCCTTGGGAGTCTCTGGATATGAAAGCAACTCTGACTTTTCTCTAACACTTGCAAATCCAATCAGTAATGTTTTATCATCTCTGCCAGTGGATGGAGGGCTCTTTGTCTGTGCTTCTGCATTCTCTTAGGTTTTCTCCCTCTGCCACACCTGATGCATAGGTATACTAGTTCCTGTTTCTGAAATCCACGCTCCTGTCCCGCAGAACTGAGATAGATGTGTGCCATTACACCAATTGTGAAAGTCTGTCGAGCTGTGGGATGTAGTTCAGCCCTCATGTCCCTTCTTACTTCAATTTTGCTTTGGTCTACATTACTGTAAATAATATGCAGAAAAACAAGACTTTCTTAGAAAACTTGCCAACATTAGCAAATGAAACTGCAGTTGTGATTCAGTGCTGGAGGAAATGTGCATTTATTTGAATTTACAAATCTCATTTTCAAATACTACTTTTCATAGTTCTGTTCCGTTCCAATGAGATAGTTATGTATCGCTATATACAGGTACTGTTGTCACTAATCTCAGGTTAGCTTGGGGAAAGCCACTTTCCTCTGTCCAAATTGCTTCTTGTCTGCCTGTGTTTTCTTCAACAGGATATTCTCTTTGATGCAAACACTCACAAGGTGAAGAAATTTGTCCTGCATACAAATTATCCTGGTCATTACAACTTTAACATGTGAGTGTAAAGAACTGATCTCTTAAAGAGCATTTTAAAACATTTCAGAAGGAAATGTTAGGTTCTCTTTACAGAAATCAAGTATTTTTTCCCAAGTGTCTTTGGTGCATCTGGTAACCCAGCCATCATTATGGTTTCAGCCATCATTATTAGCATGAAGGTTTTTTATTATTTTCTTGTTACTTTTAAATGCCTTTATACTGTCAAGTATGTCTTAAAGCAGTAAATGAGGTAAGGTAGTTCTTGGTTTGGCTATAATATGCAAACTCTCTTGCTAGAGGCAAATTTCATATTAGCAAGAGTGTCCATTTCCTGGTAGGTAGACTGCTGGTTTTTCCTGACATTATTTCAGTGAGTGATTAAAAAAAAAAATAAAAAATCTCATGCTTCTGAAGATATTTTCAATACTGTCTAAATGTCAACTCCTTAAAGGAGGAATATGAGTTAAAGAATAAGTGATTGGATATCTAATGAAAACAGTGTTAGTGACAGAGAAATCTGTAGTACTGATTCTAAGCTGAGTATTTCTCCATCGACTCTGTGTAACAGCAGAGCAGTTTGTGCTGAAGGACCTCTTGTGTCCTCTAGAAAATTGTGTTAGGGTATTTCCAGGCTGCTGCCTTTTTTGATCTAGAAAATAGAAATGAGAACTTTGCTTTAGCCTTGAGACCGTCATTTTCGTTTTATTATTCATGTGACTTTTCATTAAACTGGTTATGAGCTCTGAGTTTATGCTATGCAGTTTATGTTGGCTTTTCTGTTTTCTAATAGCTTTACGATTTGCACTTTCTAGTTACCATCGCTGTGAATTCAAGATTCCACTAGTCATTAAGCGAGGTGAGTAGTTTTTCTGTTGTCTCGCTCCAGGGGGCGTGTACCACAAAATGCTCAAAGGGGAGGTATGATTAGTTTACATTTCTAATGCACCCTTCATTATCAGAGGATGCTAAAGGTGAAAGTCATTGAGACAGAGGAGAAATTTTGGGGTTAGGTGTCTATTTAAGTGAAAAAGGTACTTCAGGACAAGTTAGCAGTTCTCTGATTTTACTTACACTACTTTACTTGCTTACTTGGATCATACGAATACTTAGCTACAACATCGCTAATTTTCTGTAATGCTGCCATTCTGCTAAAACCAATTACCTTGTACCTGGAGGCTCGAAATCTGTAAGGCAGTGTTAGTCTGAGCTGGTCTGTCCAGTCCACTGTTGAACTTTTTAATGTTGAACTTACTCCTGGAAAGCTTATTCATGATCTGAAATACAAACTGATTTGTCTGGGAATGAGAACAAGCATCTAGAATATGTCAGCTCTGTGCTATAGACAAAGTATGTCTGTTGATTACTTGGAAAATCTCTACTTGAAAAAGGATATATGTTATCAATAGTGCTCATTCTACAACGTACTAAGATGTGCCCAGCTCTGTGCATGTGAGTAATCCCAACAAAACATGAGGAACCTTGTTTAATTGAAGATCATAGTGATCAAGGTGTACTAGGAAAGTGTATATTTTGATTGTCTGGGGAATACTGGGTTCTGGCTAGGTTTTGGCTTCATTTGGATTGGCTTTCACTGAAAGCATTCCCTGTGGAAAGGGCTGTCGTCCTGTGGCTATCACAGCAGTGTGAGCATGGAAAATGAATAAAAACCTGGAACAAACAATGTCTGTATAAGCAAGCTTATATGAAAATTGATTTGTACTTCAGCCAAGAGAATAGGCATCAAAGTTCTCACTCTTTAAATTCTTTTCCCTTAGGTTATTGTGCAGTACTTCAAAGGCATTAATTTCTGATTATTTTTATTCACCTCAAGTAATAGCATGAATCTCTTCTGAATGTGTCTGGGTCTTGGGTGTTTGTGTTTTTTTTAACTTGCCTTTCTGGTCTCTAGCTTATGTTTAGGACAAGTTGTAAACAAATGTTATAAAATTTATGAAGACCCCACTTTTTTCCATCTCGTGTCAGTGCCTGATGCAGCTTTATTAACTCCCTGCTGTAATTCAGCTTCAGACAATAAATTGACACCAGAGTTCAAGTTGCCCAGACACTGAACTCTTTCAACATAAAGAGAGCATGTTTATTTAGCAGATGGAAAATACAGAGAATCTTTCAATCAAGTCAAAGACAGTTTCCTCAGTTTGACTGGTTTAGTGTCTAGGTCCATTCCCACTGCTTCAGGAAGGTGCTTTCAATATTTAGAAGTCCCCAAATATATGTATGAAACAGTGCTTGAAACCACCAGCAAACAATTTATTTTTGAAGACTGGAAGTGTAAATGTAGTGCTGTCCTCATCTGCGGCTTTTTTATTATTTGATGTGTAGACTGCAACTCCCAAGCTCTCTGCTATTTTTATTTTTGAAAGAGTGGCATTTTAGCTCATTTCAGGCCTGCCAGCTCCTGAGTCTCAAGCTGTCAGGTTTAGCTGGCTTATTTTCCAAGTGCAATGGAACGTTTGGACTTAATGAGCAGCACATCATGTTCTCTCAATGAGTGGCTGTGCTAGGCTTGTTAACTTTGTGCAAAGAGATGTCATTTGTTTTACACTGGCGTTCTTCTATGTAAGATTACAGCTTTAAACATATATAGTGTTAGAACTTGGAACTTGCTCTAAATAGGCAGGTTTGTTTAATCGCCTTAACTGGCATTTAATCAATGTTGTTGCCAATTCTGGTTGCTAGTAAATGCTGGTAAATTTCTGTATGATCTGATCGAATGCTTGTGTGTCTCCTGCTATCTGAACTAACCTCCCAAAATCAAGGATTATATGTAGGAGACTGTTCAAGCGTAAACTGTAAAGGTTTTTCTGTTTGTCTTTCATAGATAGTGCTGATTCACAGATGGAAACATGTACAACATACAGCAAGGTAAGTCTGTGCAGAACTGAATGTTTTCCTTCTTTTCTTAAACCATCTAAATGATCTATGCTGAATTTACAATATGCTTTGAAGAAATTATAGCAGTTGTATCACATTGTTTTAAAATAGAAAAGTTGAAGGCCAAAAGTTAATGTATGTTTTGTGGTTTAAACATTTTGTTGTGTTAAGGATTGAAGGCATCTGTAATAGCATACTTCAAGTAAACTAAATTACTGCATTATTGCACGCTTTGCATTTTAAGATAGCTGCAGGTAGGAATTGAACAGTAAAATAAGTGATACGGGAAAGCGACAGCAGTGGTGGCTGAATGTTAGCTGGTAGAGGTATTTCTAAACACAATTTTCAGAGCTTTTCTACTTAATGTAACTCATGAAGACATGTAGTATTTAACAAGAGGGTCCAGTGCCCTTCCAATTTCTTTTGAAGGGTGCCGGTAATGGGATGTTTCTCAGGCAGCAGCAGGCCTTACAAAAATGTCACTGCCAGCGTGACGCCTCCGGATGACAGTAGACTCCTTGAAGACTGTATAGCCTTGCCACCTAAATGAAAATCCCAACTGAGCAGTTGCTGCTGCATGTTTGAGAGCTCCATTAAGTTGAAAAACTTCTCAAAACCTGTGTTCAACAGTGTCTCTACAGTTAGCGTTCAGCCAGGGTCAGTGCTGCTCTCTTGGCTCCTGGGGTGCCAAATGAAGGTTTTCCTTGGTGTATTTTGGGTCCCATACTGGGAAGAAAAAATTGGAGTCAGCAACCTGGAAGCTGCCATTCTTTGCTTTTTGATTTGAATTACTTGTACCCTTCAGTGCTTTGACTTACTTCAGTCTTGTGTGGGAAACTGCAGCTTCTTATTAAGTCTGCTTAGAGTGATGAAAACTGCTGGATGTTCCCAATCATTAAATAGTGCAGCTTTCCTCTTCCAAACTTGTCGTTTAAATCAAAGACAGTCTTCTGGGAGAGATAGCAGTGATGCTATTTTTTCCCTCTGCAAAGGTATGTAAGAGGATATTTTGTTGAAGTTTCCCACAGCTGCTTTGTTCTCCGAGGTGTCCCTGAAGTGCCACAAGACTTTCCAGCTATGCTTTACCCATAAGACCCATAAAATACTTCTATATTAATAATCCCAATGCAAAGCTATTTTGAGACAAAAATGAGAATAAACCCTGAGAGGATTTCCTAGTCCTAGTAATGGACAGTTTCCATTACTGAGTATGGCTCCAGTCATAAAATACTTCTGTAAATACAACCTCTATGTGATTTGGCAAATGAGCATGTTGCAAGCAAATGCACATGACTATCTTCCTAGATAAAAAGAAGAGTTTTCCTGTGCCTCATTCTAACACAAATTCTTTGATGTATTTATAGTGGGACAGTATTCAGGATCTTCTGGGGCACCCTGTAGAGAAGCCAGTGGTACTTCACAGGTAAAGATCTCTATTTTGCTCGGTAGGGGTTGAACTGGGAAGAGAGCATGAGTTTAGACAGCAGAGTGTTTATTGCACTAGTTACCTTTGGGCGGTTTTGCTGTTAAAGTTTCAGTCTTTTTCACCACTAACAAGACTGAATAGCTGCTCTCAGAGGAAATAGACTGACATGCAGAACGAAAACATTTCCAAAATTCCTTGAACTGTAAAATCCAGAGAAGAGCTAAGCAGCATATAGAGTCATCTCTCTCTTTATGTGTAATATAGGGTAGAATTTTTATAGTAGTCACATACATTTCACCAACGTGACATCATACAGCACAGTGTGATGTGTGATAGCATTCTGTCTGAAGAATCTGCTGTTATGAACATACATGGTGGTTCTACAGTTCTTTCAGGCTGACTGAAGGCAGAATAGCCTTACATTTGCAGTGTTTCTACAGGGGTTGAGCTGGGGGGGGTGTGTTAAATAAGCATTATCTGTTTGCAGAGTTATCATTCTATGATACGATATGAAACTATGATTTATCTCAGGACAAGTGTAAGTCATGGGTACTGTGAAAATACTGCAGCAATTTCAGATATACTAAACAAGGTATTTTCATCAGGTTTTTGTATGATTTTGACTACTTCTTTTTTTTTTCGTTTTTCCCCCTAAATCATTGTTCCCTTTGCTTCTGTTTTATGTCAGTGAGATCATTAGAGCAGAAGCCATGTAAAGTAAAGCTGAAGTGAAACAGCAATTACATAGAGTCCTTCTATTTTTCATCTGTGTTGTAGAGAGTAGTTCAACCAGAGTTTCCTTTACTGAGCACATCTCAAATGTCTCAGACATGCAATCTGAGAAACTGACCGGTTACAAGAAGGGCCAAAAGGTAAATATTTTCTAGGGGTTTTGTTTGGCTGTAATCTAAAATCCACTGCAGTCAGCAGGAGCCTGTCGTATATATGATCCAAAAATATTGGAAATAACTGAAGGCAAGTGATACATTAATCTTGAAAAATACTGTTTAATAAAATTTGGATTATTCTATTTCAGCATCTTACAGGGTAGTTTTTTTAACATAATAAAATGAGTGGATTAATAGACAGCATATAGTAAGTACACATGGTAGAGATTGAGACATAAAGTAGGTTCAAGAGTGAGAAAGGATCTTGCACAAAAATAATTTGTAATAAATTACATGGTGCTTCTCTCTTCCTATGTATCTGTTTATTTTCAGGGCTCTTCCTGTTCAAGTTAAGTGAAAGAGTTTTCCTGTAGAGGTCGTTAGTAACTTTTTGCTTACTTTCTCCCTGAGTATTAGTAATGGCTCTGTGACATTAAGCAGAGGTATCTGCTGGCTCACTTGGAGTCTACTAGTGGTGTTGTATAACATAGTTTCTTTTGATGAAAGCCATGATAAAGATGCCATAATTTACCTTATATTACTGAGTGGTTATGCTTCCCTAAGAAGTTCCTGATCCATGGTTTGTGGTTTTTTTCCCCCCCTCTTTTCTATTCAGGTCATCATCTCCGAACAACACTAACCCATTTGGGTCAACCTTTTGCTTTGGACTGCAACGAATGATCTTTGAGGTTAGGAGAAAAACTTTCCTATCTGTTTGAGCAAAAGAAGATGAGGAGTTTGCTATTATTATGACTGGTGGCTTATTTCCCATTTCAATAAAAGCCAGCGCTTGGGAGTGGCTGTATTTTTAGAGCTTGTTGGCAGAAACAGGCAACTTTCCAATCTCTTTTCTGAAGTCGAGCATCTGCATGTTAAAGCTGGAACTTCAAGTTTATCACCTAGAACTCTTACTAGCAGGAGGTGCATGCACTCAGCTCTGAGTAGCGGTAGAGCATGCTTGTGTTCAGAGGTGTCACAGAAATCTAGAGACCATTTTTAGGAACTAGCCAAGAGCTTGTTGTTTTTTCTTGCTGTTGGGATAATTTTTTTTTCAGGCAGATCAGTTCTGTAGTCACCACTTTCATTCTTGAGTTCCTGTTTGGTGTACAATTCTTTTAATTTCCTTTTTTCCTTAATCATCCTTTTGCAGGTGATGCAGAATAATCACATAGCTTCTGTTACTCTGTATGGCCCAACGCGGCCCAGCAGCCAGTTGAGAACATCGGACCTTCCCCAGTGAGC
The DNA here is from genome assembly GCA_035590275.1 of Ibycter americanus. NCBI lineage: Eukaryota > Metazoa > Chordata > Aves > Falconiformes > Falconidae > Ibycter > Ibycter americanus. Next base: position 25,420,388 of record JAVJGI010000032.1, read on the forward strand.
ATCCCCTGCAAAGTCAGCTAATCTCAATGCTACAAAATTAGTACAGCGTGCCTTGATTTGCTGCCACTTATAATATGGAAAGCACGTTATGATTTTTTTTTTTTTTTTCAATAAGCCTTTCCACCCAGGAATGGTGTGGAGGGGAAATTCTCTCAACCCTTCATCATGGGGCATGGAACTGTTGATGGAGGAAAGCAGCTTAGGTGCCTGTGCCGTCGTTTATTCCTCTCCGTTGCCCTCATCCTATGCAGCACAGACCTGAAGAGACTGTCCCCCCTTCTCAGCTGGCAGAAGGGGGAAATGGAAGAGGGGCACGTAGTGACTGCAAGAGTTAGAAGCACAAACTTTCTGAGCCTTGGAGCATCTGGAAGCAGGTATTGATTTTAGTCTGTTTGTGTTACTGTATTGATGTGGTGGTCACATTTTAAGAAAAACGTGTGTGTGTATATATATAGATATAAACACATCGGTATTTCTGTGGCTTAGGACATTGTACCAAGTGTGACAAGGATGTATATATGTCCATGATTTCAGGCACCACATCTTTGTGTAACTTTAAACCAAGCAAGTAGCATGTGCATAATACTTGGTTGTAACATTTGCACTACATACACTTTAATTACTTGATAAACGTTTATCTTTACTGAGGAGCATCTGTGTACTGGGTGTGAGTGGGGTGTGATGGTTATTTAATGTACGCTGCGCATAAAGCTTATTTATACAGTGGATCAAATTTATCCACCTTCCTGCACTAATATGTACTTGATATGCTGAAACAATTTTTTTTTTCTGCCATGGCTGGTTTACTAATTTTTTTCATATGCAGTTTCAAAAAGAAATAAATGTGGAAGGGGTTATTTCTATGATTGAATTGTGTTTTGGTGAAAAGATTTGATACAGTTTTTCATACTAGTGAAAATTTTAATGAAGAAACAGTGTTGCCTCATTTGCCTGTGTTCCAAAATTCTTTATTCCTACTCTCTTTTGTTAAAGAAAGAAAAGCTGTATATAGTGGTATCTCAGAAGGACATTTCCCGAGCTCTGCCATCACCAAGAAAACCTTTTCTGTAACTTTTGATGTATGGTTTTAATTTATGCCAAAGGTTTAGCCAAAGACATCCTTATTGTAGTTTCACCATTTCTGTACATATATGCTAACTGCACACCCCACCCCAGCAGACAGGATATAGGCTTCTTTCTAGTTGGGAGATGCTGCTCGCAACATTTTATCCCAGGAGGATACTTTAGGTTTCTAGTTCTCTTACCAGTCTTATTTGGGGGAAATAGGTGGTCTGTCTTTGAAATATTGAACCCTTTTTAAAAATGGACAAGAGAAATGTATAATTTTATCCCATTTTTAATATTTTGGTGTCGCAACTTGTGATACATAGATGACAATTTTGTGAGTTTTACTATGTGTGTACAGATTTTGTAAATATGACATTTTTGTAATTTTAACTCCATGTACAGTGTAATCCTGTATAGTTTATCAATGAATGAGAGATAGGAAGTCGAATGTTAACTGAAGTTTTGGATCCTGGACCAGTAGCAGGAATAAATGTGGTGTGTGTGTGCGTGTGCGTGAGACGTTCTTTGCCATTTAGTCTTCCTGTATACTGTGATACTCTAAACTGTTTTGCTAAAACAAACAAAAAAGCCCCATGGAGAATCTAATGGATAAGGAAAAAGTTACTGTTTACCTTTATCCCTAGGTGTCACTCCTGTTGAATCCCTGTTCAATCTGTGCTGTCTCCTGTGATCATTGCTTGCTAAGAAAATTCTATGCCTCAACCTTCCTTTTGTTTCCTCTCTAATTTTAATTTCATTTTACATAGCCCTTCTGTAAATTAAATGGAATAATAATGAGCATGTACACTGAAAGAAAAATAAAGAGAGACTCTCAGTTACTGTTTTTGTGTTAAATACAGTTGCTGGGTGTTTTTGTAATAAAATCATGGATGTTCTTGCTTTTTTTTCCTTATCAATTAGTTCTTTTTATTTTTACTATCTTTCAGATGTTATATTTGAAGTACCTGACCTAGTGTTCCTCCTTTACAGCTGATACAGGGTGTTCTTTAAAGAAACAGTATAAAACCATAACTTTTGCAATCTGTTTCCTAGTAGATTCATGAAAGCGTCTTAGAAATTTTTGCCCTGAAGTGGAGAAGGAGTCTTTAAACTATAGTAAATAACACCGTGGCTTCTGTATTGTGTTCAAAAATGCAGTTGTTATGCTAATGTCAGCCTTTGGGCATCATGAAAATTGATCAAGCGTCAGAGTTTGAATATCACACAACAGAATGGAAGAAATGTCTGCAGTACAACGAGCAAATGTGAATTCTCATTCTGCTTGCTTGCTTGTGCCCTAAGGTACTTCAACAGAAAAGCGTTGGAAGTCCGCTTACCCTGAAGTAGCCTAGAGGTTAATCAATGCAGGGCATAAGGAATGGGACTCCTGTTTCCATTCATATTTCTCCTGCACTGGCTGCATAACGCAGGGTAGAGCACCTCGCTGCTAGAGGAGGGAGAGCTTTCAGTTTCGGATTAGAAAATGACCTGCCTCAGTGTGCTCTTAGAGAATTTTATGATCTCTGAATTTGAATGGTGTGCGTGCTTATGCATGTTACTAAAATATGACAGCAATCCTGCTAATTTCAATTAATTAATCGTTTTCTAATAAAGGCTCCAGATTAGCTGCAGGAGGAGATAAATTCTTGATGGGATGATTTAAGTAATAGCTACACAGATGCTGCCAATATCCTGCTCTTGAGCATATTCAGTTGAAATTCTTCAGACATGTGAAGTCAGGACTGCTGCTATAGCGTGCACCTTGAGACGCAGGACAGGATGTCAGCAGCTAACCAAAGGTATTTAATAACTTCAGTGACTCCTATCTTCACTTGCAATGCCCTGGTGAGTCAAAGCAACTAAAACAGTGTAGATAATGAAATGTGCTCACTTAACAGCCCAGATGCTGCTTTAGAGCTTGAAAAGTTCCTCTAACAGACAAAAAATTAAAGGCAACTGTGCATCTTGGCTGCTCCTGATGGCTGAGTGCAAAACATTTGACTTTTGGGAGAGGCAGAGCTGAAGAAGGGCTCGGGGATAATGGGGAGCAGCTCTTCTGGGTTTCCTCATCTTTCCTTTGTGATTGCAGCTGTTCATAGCTCATTTCTCTGAGATGTTTTGTTTGCTGCTCTTTGGACTAAGCCAAGCCAAGCCAAGCTGTTCCTGTGCTGATGCATTAGGGGAGCTGGTGTGGAGCCTTAAGGACTTGCTGGCATGAAAAGTTTAGGACTTGGGTGGGGGGACGGGACTGATCGCAGGTTTGAATCACCAGGATGAAGAGAGGAAGGAATAGGGAATAGAGGAGCAGTGGGGGAAAAGGTGAGGCTGGCAGGAAGGAGGGGCTGGGCCAAGGCTGTTTGTCTGGACTGAAAGCTGTTCCTTACGGAGGGGTGCTGTGTGCCAGCTGGAGCTCTGCTGGGCCAGCTGGGTAGGGTGCATCCCTTCCCAAAGGAACCAAGACATTTGGGCTGTGTCAGATCCCATCTCAGCAGGTGCCCTTGTTAGAATGATGTATGGTTTGATACAGATCCTGCGTGTTGGCAACATGTGCAATGGTCCATCATTTTGGTTTCATATGATGAAACTGTTTGATACAAAATGGAATATAATTGCATTTTTAATAAAAAACATTGTGCATATGATCCCATTTTGATGTGTGCCTTTTTCCTTTGCATAGAAGTTAAAGATTTTGAGTGTCTGACTCCTTGAGTATTACGGTATTTTCCACAGTATTTCATCTTTTTGCACTTAATAAATCTGACTGTTGTGCTCTTCTTTTTGGAGGTGAAGCTGACATTTCTTCCCATATTCTTTAGGCTTGCAAGCAGTCCCTGGGCTCCTGTGAATATTACAGGCAGTACTGTATAGATGAGTGCTGCTGTGTAATATTAGAACCCTCTGTTCCCCAAAATGCAGTTCCTGTCAAGAAAACACAATTTTCTGTTGCCAGGAATCCATCACACTTATAATTCTAAACAGATTTTATTTTCTTTTTTTTCTGAAATAGTAATTGGGTGGTGTGTGAGAACTGATTCATGTGCTCATGATTGTTCATACTCCAGAACTCCCATCAAACCTGTTTAAAACAAAATCTTTCCTACGCCTCAGCATTACAGCAAGGTGGTGATTCATCGTTATCAGGGGCTGGCTGGAGGTTAGATCCCAGCTGGCATTTTCCAGAAGCACTTCACATTAACTTTCTACATGTTGTTAGTTGCTTAATGACTCTGCTAAGCTGAACTTCTGTTAGGTTTTGTGTTTGATGGCTCCAAATGTATATGAGAGTACATCTCCATGTGTGAAGCTGTGTCTCTTAATTTGAAAGAAATAGTGTGTCCAAGCTGTAGCTGTTTGCTTGCTTCAGAGTATTTGGACAAGGACTGAGATGTCTATATGGCAGAATTTCACGTGGGCTGGTTGTGTTTTATAGGGCTTTGAGTTCAGAGTAATTCTTAGTGTCATGATGCAAAACCCGTGATTTTATGCTAGCTCTGCAGATACAATTGTTCCGTGTCAACTTTTGCCCCATAAACACTTTTTTTTTTTTTGAAATTGTACTTCCTTTATCTTGATAACATGAGCACGAAGCATTCTTTGGCTGAGCCTGTCAGATGTAACCTCACGCAGCACATGTAGCCAAATAAATACATCATGTGTGCAGGGGGAGTTACAATACAAATTAGTTCTGGTTGGTTCTTTTCATGTAAGGTTTGGCCCAGGATGGTTCTTTTCATGTAAGGTTTGGCCCAGGATGTTTCAGAGAGAAGGTAAGGTTGAAGCATAATGGGGGGAAATTAAAAACAGAGCTTACTGAGGATGTAACTCTGTAGCATTAAAATAGGATCAGCAGTTAATGAAGAAGGGAGCTTTGTTCGAGGCCAGGGAATAACCAGTTCACTGAGTGAAAACTGCACCTATGAAGGGATTTGTTTCTGCAGAAAATGTACGTGCCACTTGGAGGGGCCAGGTGGAACTCAAACACCATATTCTCTAACCTATGTGAGTTTTAGCTGTGGCTAATAAAGTCACTGTTTAAATGTATTGTCTGCCAAACCTTATATCCAAGGCTTTTGTTTTGTTTGTGGGCATGTGTATTTTTCCAGCAGGCAAAATCATTCATTTTCATGATCTGGGAACACTGCTTGAAGCAGCAGGAAAGGTAAGCTGGAGTCTGCAGGCCAGGCCATTTACTGTGGTGTAAGATACCCTTGTAAGAGTAATTTTTGTTCTGGACTAGACTGTAATGATTTAATGTGACCCTTTTCTCTTTCATACCCTAATTCATTCCCCTTTAAATGTTCCTAGTTTGGTCACTTTGAAGTATTGCATATTGCAATTTTGGAAGCTGGTTTGAAGTGCCTTAATGTTTCACACCTACGCTACATACTCCACTTCATGCGTAAGTTTCATTCCAGTATTAATATCATTCAGAGAGACATTTAAATACCAATCACAAAAAAATCCCCGGGCATGGTGATGCAATGTGCAGTCTAATCAACTAAGTAATCAAGACAGCCTGAATCACTGTGTCCCCTTTTCACCTCCGCTGGTCCCTCACAGGAAAACTGAAGCCCTGAAATCCCGCTTGCCCTGCTCCTCGCTGGGTAGCCCTGTTGCATCCCCAAGCATGGAGGCTACTAAGATTATTTCATCCTCTTCTTCTGTTTCTATGCCTGTAGAGACGATTTGTCTTCATATCACGCTTTTTATTCCCACCCAGCTCAGTCAGCCCCCCTGGAAACAAAGCAGTCACCACGGACCTGTGTTATTTTATGTTTTTTCCCTGGTCTCGCACTGGTCTTGTCAGCAGGCAGGCTGGGGAAGGAAGGGAGAGAGAGACCAGTGAGCTGGGTTCGGATGAATTGGAGAGAGGGGTTGGGTTGCTCAAGACTGGTGGGGGAGCTGTTTGCTCTGAAGGGATTTGGATGAACTCGTCCTTTGGAATGAGAGAGTTTCCCCTCTCATTTCTCACTATGGTTTTCTTACTGACCATAAGCCTAAAAAATCATTAAAAGTTGGGTTTAAACGTTTTACTGGTTTTGACAAGCATCAGTAGAGTTAGTAGCATCGTTAGGGAAATGTGGGCTCATTTTCAGGGCTGCTGGGACCTACAACTCCAGCTGAAGGGTACAGCTCGGGGGCTCAGCACTTCTTCAAACTGGGTTTTGGGGTTGACTTCCACCCCCGCCAGTCTGGTGGTCTTGCAGCGCTCTCCGGGGAAATGTCCTCAGTGCTGATATTTAGCGAGGATTCTCTGAGCTGTTTGATTATTTTGTACTGTTTGATTTTGCAGTTGGGATTTGCTTCTGAGAACCTGCGGTAGGAAGATGAATAATTAAACTGCAGGCAGGAAGCGCAATATTTTAACATTCAATTGCTTCAGAGCCATCTTTGCCTTTCTTTTTTACTGTGTCTAAGTCAGCAGTGGCCTGACTGAATGATGGCTCTTGGCATTCGCTACCAGTTTATGTGTTCAGAGATGCATTTGGAGGTGCTGAATGTGAGGTTCAAGCCAGCTCTGCTTGTTACAGTGACCAAATGTGGCTACTTACGTACAGTAGGAACAAAATCTGACTGTGTGTGAATCCCTGGGATTCAATAAAACCTACTGTACTGTATTAGCTTCAGATGTTTATGTCTGTCTCAAGGAAGTCTGCTTGCTTTCCTTGCTACTGGTGAAACCCACTTAGGATGTTTTTATGTTTTCTTTTCTCATCATGGGTTAGTCATGAAAAAAGTTGCCAGCAAGGCTTTGTAGCAAAACTCCAACTGGTGCGTTGAATCGGCCAGTTAATAAAAGCCGCTCAGAATGTCATTCTGGAATGGATAGTTTTGGTTTTCTGAGCTGCACAAAAAGGTCCGTAGAGGGTTCTTCCTGCCAGTTCTCATACACAACTTGGGTTTTAGCATTTTTCTGAAAAGACCCCCATCTTTCAGGAAACATTCTCCAGCTTGGATGAAGTGAAAGGCTTTTTGCCTGCTGTAGCAGCCAGTAGAATTTAATAAACTGCAGGGAGTACAGCACTGCCCTCCAGCATTTCCCCAGTGCATTATGCTCACATATGGGGTCTGTGAACTTCCAGCTCAACTGCAGAAGCAAATGGAAACTTTTAAAACCCGGTCAAATGTGCCATGCAGCAGAGGCTGGAGAACTAAAGCAGATGTGTCATTAATAGATACTAGATTTAGTATTCATTGGATAAAAGAAATCAGAATCATTTAGGTTGGAAAAGACCTTTCAGATCATCAAGTCCAACTGTTAACCCAGCACTGCCAAGTTCACCACTAAACCATGTCCCTAAGCACAACATCTACACGTCTTTTAAATACCTCCAAGGATGGTAACTCAGCTACTTCCCTGGGCAGCCTGTGCCAGTGCTTGACAACCCTTTCGGTGAAGAAATTTTTCCTAATATCCAGTCTAAATCTCCCCTGATGCAACTTAAGGCTGTTTCCTCTCATCACTTGTTATCTTGGAAAAGAGACCAACATCCAACTCGCTACAACCTCCTTCAAGGTAGCTGTAGAGAGCGGTAAGTGAGCTGTTCCATAGACTAAGACAACAGAGTAATGTATTTGCTCTAGTTCTGTTTCTGCCAGCTATTGGGGTATGTGCTGGCCCAGGTGGGTGTTGAACAACTTTGATCTGGGACAAAATGCACTCATTAATGCCGCATTGTGGGTAGATTGCAGATCTGAAGATATAGAGGGAGGAGCCAATCTGTGCATCTCCAGGCTTAAAAGGATGATCTTGGTAAGGACTGCTGAACCTGACTGTCTGCCTTGTAGGAAATCACAGGGTAAGTCGCGTTTATTTTTCTGTCGTTACCATTAAATTAAGTCCAGCATAAGGAGAGATTTAGCAAGTTACCCAAATTGACAAAAATGTATTGTTCATGTTGCTGTCTCCATGAAAAATACCTCTGGTGTTAGTCTTACAAAGCGTGTGCAGGTGAACTTGACAGACTCACTCTGACAACTGGAGGCATGTCTGCATGCTGTCTTTTAATTATGGTATAAATAATTTCCCAAACTGTAAACTAATCACACGTAATACATTTCTGTACAAGCTCATAAATACGTGTCACGCATGTTAGCAGACAGGGACATGGCTGGCTTTCTTCCACCAGCGAGGCTCTGGCTTATTTCCACACCCGACAGAGCTCCTTGTAAAGCTCACGTGAGCATTTTATATGTCAGGATTGCGTGCTGAAAATATCCCAGGTCAACATGTGGTCTCTTGATTTCTGTATAGCTGACCTTTCCTTGGAAATACATTATTGTAAGGCATAAACCCTTACGATGAAGATAACATGTAAGACTGGTATTAATAGCCTACCAACAAATATTACCAGCTTGCTTTCCTCTGTGTTGTGCATAGTTAATACGAGTACTGAGCCTGGTCTGCTGCTGGGTGGGAGGAGGGTTATACCCAGATATGAAATGCAGCTGCTCTGCAGGCTCTGTTCAAGGGAAAACAGCTTCCTGGACTTTTATGACCGATTGTAGTTTCCTTTTGAAGCTGTGTGTATGTGCCCTCCAGAAGAGGGATGGCATCGGGGGCTCTCTGATGGAGAGGAGTTTTGTTGAGGGGGAAAAACTTGCAAAAGAAGTAACAAACGCAGTGTCAGGTGAATTCAGGCTCTTTGCCCTGTGGATTTCATAGCTTTTTAACCCTGATTTAGAGGAATTTACTCCCTCTTTGACGTCCAAGAAAAGGATGTTCTTTTAAGGTAATCTGCTGCTGGAAGAAACGAAACACTTCAAAGTATTGACTATTCTTTGAAAAACTAAGCAATCCAGTGTTCTTGTCTGATGCTTAAAATACTTTTGAAGTTACGGGCTGACTGAAACTTGGAAAGCCCAACAGAAAGATTGCTGTATGGTTTTGCTTTCTTGCAATAAATCTAGAAAGGCTTTTATTCTGAAGCCCTTTTTGTCTGAAGACTACTTTCTCCCTTCACATGACACCTGCAGCAACGTGAAGAGTCTTGGCTGCTCTTTGCAGCTGACTGTATGCCAGGCAAGAGCACCGAGATCTACAGAAACCAGCCCAGTCCATTGATAAGTTTTCCTTTGGTTTGAAGAATCTCCCAAATGTGACGCAAGTAGCAGCTCTCTGTGCTTTTATCCTCACAAGCGAAGGCCAAAGGATGTCTCCAGATGCAAACCTTCTGAAGATCTGGATTAGACTGTGAGAGAGATCAGATACTGTTGGATGACTTTGAGTCTTTGTTGAGTGCCTGTCACTGTAGTGTAGAGAGCCTGAGTTTGTGGAAGTGCCAAAAACTGGTCCCCTGAGTCCTGAATGTGTCAATGGAGCAGATACTTGAACTGAGGAGTTGCTATGAATAATGAAAAATCAAAACTCAGAGGGATCAACTCAAAGTCCTTCTTGTCCTTTCTTTAAAGGCCCTTTGGAAGTCTGCCCCTTCCCAGTTACCTACTCACCTGTCTTGCTCAACCAGCCACGCCAGCCTCAGCATCCAGTTTTCTTGTAGCCCACCTGATCTGTAATGTGTAGGACCCCATTTCAATACATGTTAGTTGTTCTTCTTTTCTTACAAGGCCTACAAAAGGCCAACCAGGCAGTGGTGATTTGATCTGAGTGTATCCTAAGGTGACTTGATTTCCTTTACTCTTAGTTACTGTGTAGTTTGGTCATGTCTTAATGAGTCTGAGTCAAGGCAATAAGTTGACAACGATCCCTGTGCTCCTTGGTGTCATCTCTTACCCTCTATCTTCTTTCATTTCTCACATTTCTAACAATGCTGAAAAATCTCCAAGGACTGCATTTTGCAATGTGCTTTTAGACATTGGCCCACTAAGCACTACTAGAATTCTAATAAATAATAATAAATTAAAGATACTGTTGCGGTTATTTGGACTCATTAATGGAGAAGGACCTGCACGGGGAGGGTGTGTGTGCAAATGTGGAATTGTGGCAAATTCCTGCAACAGTTTGTCATCTTCTCTTAACGTTGTAAATAAGATGTGCTAAAATACTTCTAAAGTCTGTTGGGTGCAACCGTTCCAGGTTCCCTTTCTCAGCTGGTTGCTCTGCGTGTCTGCTGCAGTCTGCCTGCATTATCGGAGGGGTGATGCCTGTGTGGTTGGTTGAGCTTTCTTTTTCCATTGGAAAGGCTTCTTCACTTGCTTCTTCTGAGTACAGGAAAGATGTGGGCTGTGGAGCAGGTTCCACATTAGCCAGATCTCGGCAACTTTCAGACTGTGAACTACCATGAGATCTTTGTAAAAACAGGGGTCAAATGTCTGTAGGTGTGGGGCAGCAGAAGGCTTGACAATGCCAAAGGTCTTGAATCCTTCATGCAGAACGGGTTTCAGGTTGATTCTCTGTAAGCACATGCCCAAAAAGACATCATCAATGGGGAAGAGTTCTACCTCTCTGCAAGCCCTAGAGAGCTTCCTCATGGTGCGGCTGGACAGCAAAAACCCGCCTCCCCCTGCATAGGCTGGGTAGATGCTCAGCCCGTACATGGTCTCTGGGATGTAGTATTTGCTCTTTTGGACACGGATAGGGCGGGCGTTGTAGATGATGTCCCCAACAAAGAGGTCCTCAGCAGGGTCATGTCTCTCAAGGAAGTCAACAATGTTCTCGACATTGACAAAAACATCGGCGTCACCTTTAAAAATAAATTTCACGTTGTGGCAGAATTCAGCTGCCCAGTTCAGGAAGTGGATCTCCTTCAGGGTCAGATTGAAGAAAGTGTCCATGAAGTCCCAGAGTAAAATGTCCCGGTATGTCTGACTCTCCTGGTGGACCAGGGTCTCCCATGTCGCCAGCACTGTCCTGTTCTTTGGTGTTCCCAGGAGGAACACTCGCTGGATCTGCTCCCCATTCACCAAACCCTCCCTGCCCCAAGTCTTCCGGACAATCTCACGTCTGTCAAAGTCTTCAACTACTGATTTGATAGCGATGAGCAGAAAGGGACCTCCAGGTGTTTTCCTGCATTTCTTGGGCTGGTTAATGAGGATATTGAAGTTCCTGTTATCCTTGTTTAGGAGGTAACGCTTGAAGTTGAAGGCAGAATCAGTCAACGGGGGTGGAGTTGTAGTCTGGACCCTCTTGTTGGCCACTTCTGTTCGTCTAATGGTAGGAGTTACTGGGGGTCTGGGTACCGTTGCCTCTGCTGGCATCAGTCGCCAAGGTGCTCTGGGGTCAGAGAATATTTTTGGTGTTACCAAAGGCTTCTTCTGTGTTGGCTCCTTGTTTCCTACTGGCACTAAATGTTCCAGCTGGGAGTAGAGTAAAGAGCAGAGCGCTACCAGCAGGAAGAGGGTACAGATCGCATCCCCTTTGAGACGAACTCTCATTGTCTCTGTGGTGTTTCTGGCACTGTTAAAAGCTGTGTTTGAGCTGCCTGGCACCAATGTTCATCTGTAAATAAACGTACAGCGCATCAGCAATGAGGATTCGGCAGCTTTGAAGCATGCAGGCAAGACTAACTGAAACACCATTTAAAAAACTAGCAGCAAAGTGTGTTTTACTCGTACAAACACCGAGACGTGTGAAAGAACTTGCTAAAAGGCGCATGGGTTGCAAGCCTAATGCTGATCCTAGGGCTCTGGCTCTGTCGCTTGGTTAGTTAAGTCACCAAGCAGGCATCCATCATCCTGAAAACCACTGCCAAAGCGCCACGTGAAATCAGCCCTGCCTCCCGCATCCTGCTCTGCCGAACACGGTTTGCCATTTCAGAGATCTCACTGCTTTGGGAAAAACAAGGTGGAAAATGATGAACAATGCTATTCTTCCATAAATAATTAGATATTTTTTTTCTTTTTTTTTTCTTAGTAACTGTTTTTTGCTGGTTTTACTCTCTGAATGGAAACGGCAAGGTGCAGAGCTGGCTGCTGGAGGGCAGACTTTTCAGCGGCAGCGTGTTGCTGGCATTTCCCCACACGCAGCGCCAGCTCTCGCAAACCAGCTATGATCTGTGCCTTCAAAACGAATACATCGGGCACGTTCTCAAATGCACATAGGGTCTTTTTGCTGGCAGTAATCTTTATAAAATATTAAACCATTATAAATAATTTCCATGAATAAGGTTGGAAGGGGCCACGGGTGTCTTGCTTCTGCCAGATCACCCTAACCGGTAAGCAAGAGGTGGGCAAATAAATCCTGATATGCAGAAGCAAGGCAGAGCCTGGCGCTAGGAATGTTTTATCCATGTGTGATAGATGAAGCTGCCTTTTGAAATACCAGATTTGATTCCTCACTTACGCTTTTCCTGGAGATCTTCTGTCTCATTCAATCAGTTCTTCAACTGCAAGCAAACAAAAACAAAACAAAACAAAAACAAACAAAAAAAAAGAGTAGTAAGAAGGCAGAAAGTGGCACGTAATCATGGTTCAGGGAAAGAGCTGGTTAAGTGTCTATAGCTGCAGCAAAGGCAGGTCCTGGCCACCACCGTACATGCAGCCCTGCTGTTCCCTGCAGCAGCACACAATCGAGTGGCACAGAGGGGACCCGCCAGTTGCTCCAGGCTCCTGGAGAAGGCAGGTGGCAATTGTCATCCCTACAGTCCTTAGCAAGGAGCATGCTTCTAAAAGTTTAGCTCCACCCAAAGTTTTTCCCACAAGTGCACAGAAGTATATTATGCATCCACTGATGATGTTTTACAGTCATACCCAATTTATAGCTCTAGCTTGCCTGTGCTGCATTAGCAGAAGTGACCTTTGAAGATATTACAGCTGTCTGTCTGTCTTGAATGAACCGAGATCATATCCAAAAGCTGCCTGGCTGTACGGCAGCCTGCCTTCTTACCAAGCACGTTGCTGCCCCATCAGATGTTTGAATCGGTAAGTGGCTACGGCCTGGAGGCTGAGCATCCATCTGTGTGCTCCGCAGGCTAACAGTGCTGAAAAGAGTGAGCTGCAAGAATAAATTGCATAGAAAGCTGCAAGTCCTGGCTCCTCCACCCTTTTTGGTCCTTAGTAAGGAATATTCTTTTTTTTTTTTTTTTAACTGTACCTTTCACTTCTCTCCTAGGCTAGGCAGATGTTTTAACTGGCGTAGCTTTGTTATTAATAGCTGGGTTGTAGAGTTTTCTCTGATATCTCATAAATTGTTGTTAAAATGCTTATAATAATCAGAAGCTGGGTTTTGTTTATGTTCTTTCTGCCACATGACTTGGCTCGTAACTGTTTTCAGCCTCATGAAACAGTCCCTTCTAATGCATATAGGGTGTTGGTTTGCATTTTATGTCTGTCGTGTCCAAATTACCCTTGGCAAGTCCTGATTGCAGTGCTCTGCAGCAACCTGGTGTGTTTCAATTTTGTGCTAAATCATCCTTTATCTGTCAAGATGTGGTTCCCAGCAGGCTTTTGCTCATGTTGCCTCCAATACTTTTGCAGAAGCTGCAGGGTTATGAAGGAATGGTCCTGCTACACCCAGGACATGCCACTGAACTGGATCCGCTATGGAGAAATCATGTCCCTCTTCTGCCCATCATGAGCAAGAATTTTTGCTGGGTGCTATTGAGATATCTAAAATAGGGACCCTGTCTCAAAAAGCTCATTAGAACTAAAAGGAGGTATTTTTTTCTCCTTCTGTTATGATGGGATAAGCTTTATTGAGTGGCTATGTAGGTCTGTGCACACAGCCTCCGAAGCAAGTGGGAGACGTGCAGCCCCTGGTGGGCTGCACCCCCCCTTTTTTTTCTATGAGAAAGTTTGATCTTATTTCAGCTGCCAGGCTCCAGATGGTAATTAAGGAGCTGGATGAAAGTCCTGGCTCTTTCCTGTGTTTAATTTTATCGGAGAGGGTTTGGAATAAAATGTGTGTGTCATGAAAGTCGTAATTTCCATGGCTTACAGATTTATCCTGCCAGCATCTCAGAACCTGGCAATAAGTGCCCTTGGAAAAGCCAAGAAAAACCCTGAATTGTTACAAGCCTGGGCTGATAGCCCAGATTTTCTTCTGTGTTTTCATTTATTGAAAGAAAAGAATCTGAAATAGCAATTTTCATGCTGAAATAAAACAGTTCAGTGCTGGATATAGACATCGCATTTTCAAAAGAAGCTGCCAGCCCTCGAAGTGATTCCTTGATCAAATTATATGGATTTTCCAGTCTTTGTTAGGTATTTCCTTCTTTTGAAGGAAATGCTCTCGGTTATTATAAGGTGTGAGCTCTATCTATGGATGTCAGTGTGGGAAAAGCTGTCCTGTTCTTGAATTCAGAGAGATTGATGATTCTGGCAGACACTCCGCTATGTCCTAAAGCCAAAAAGATTATTCATCCACCTTGACACGGGGGGGGGGGGGGGGCAATTA
>JAVJGI010000032.1:25434759-25511305 GCA_035590275.1 Ibycter americanus
AAAGTGAGCAGAAAATACTTGATGCCAAACAAAAGAGATGTGAGCACCGCAGACCATTTGTCGCCACAGCATCTCACTGCGTGTCCATATACGAGGTGGACGTGCCTCTGTGTCGTACATCGCTGTGGTGGATCTCCATCCAACTTGTGGAACGGAGCTGAGGTTATAAAACTGCTGCATCACTCTGTGCCTTGGGGAACGTGGACTTAGCTGCCAGGGCTGCCTCCCATGTCCTCCAAGCTTGGAAAAAAGGCAGTTGTCCTTCATGTTGGCTGCCCAGGGATGGCTACAGTAAGGATCTTGTGTCCAGCTGTAGCAGGTTTGAATGGGATGGTGCAGTTTGCCCCAGCAGTGGGACAGGGGGTCCTGGGGAAGGGCGGGGGTGTCATGTGCTGGGCTGCAAGCACCAGCAATGTTTGAGGGCTGAGCTGGGCTGTAGGAAGAGGCTGAAAGGTCCCATAGCCATGAGGTGGCAACATGGGGAAGCCTGTATGTAGGGAGCATGCTGAAAGGACCAAGGGGACCACAGCCTGCGTGGCCCGAGAGGCAACAAAATGCTTGAAAACTGGAAGTGGCTGGAGCTCGGCACGGCACCCTGGTGAGCTTCCAGGCAGGGAATCTGACCTGTGCTCTTGCATGCTCGGGCAGAGGGCCCAGTCCTCTGCCTGGTTTTCATTTATTTGAGAGGAAGATTCTGAAATATGGCCAAGGAGTGCTGCAATAAAAGCTGTTAAATGATGATTTAAAAAAACCCAGTTGCTAGTCCTTCGTTCCCAGCTGAATGACGTGAAGCCTTGAGCTCATCCTGGAAACTTCCTCCTTTTGCAGCAGTCATCACGTCTCCATCGCTTGGCACTTCTGCTCACATGGGCCCAGGTGGGAAAAAGCCTCTGGATCCTATCCCCAAATTCAGTCAGGAAGCCTTGGTGATTCTGGCACGTTGTCTTGTGCCTTGGAGTGTGGTTATTCAACCCAACCAGCCTTGGAAAAAGCAGCTGAGATAGCGAGGCAAGCTGAAAATGTGGTATCCTGAGCAAGAGGGTACAAAATACAGGAATGAGCTCTGCTGCATGCTCATCCTAGCCCGGCCCGCAGGAGCATCCCTCCCCACCAAGCACGGCTGTGGGTTGTCTCTGGAGAAACCTGCTGCACGCAAAGCACTTCCAGCTCCCGGAGCTGCTGCTGGTAGGTTTGTGCTGGGCAACGGAGTGGCCACATACGTTGTAGCCATGCAGTATGTGGGGTTGTGGTTGCTGATGGAGGTGTCTTTTATCTGTTTCTCTGTAAAATGAGCTAAAGCAAGTGTTGGGGATCCAGCACTAATGGGCTCAATGAGTTTTTTGCAGTCCTGAGGGGCACTTGGAAAGTTCTGGGTGGTGGGGGTGCTTTAAGGCAATGCTTGAAGTTTGGGGTATTTGTTTTCATTTCACATTGGTCGAACACGTTTCAGAACAAGTTGAGTTGTAACACTCAGTGCTGGAAGCTGAGACCTGGTCTCTGGCCTGCAGCAGGGAGGTCTGCACCTGTGTCCCTCTCCCATCTTGTTTCCAGCGGTTTTTCCATCCTGCTCAGCCAGAGCAAATCAAGCTCCCAGGCCACTCCTCACCTTGTGCTGCTGTTCCTCTGCCGCCTCCTCCTCCTGACGCCGTTCAAGAACCCACCAGCAACAACAACGCACCCTGTGCCTGCCCTGCAGCCGGGACCGTGCCAATAGGCGGGCGCAGCTTAGCTGTACCCCACCAGAGCAGGATGCTGGCAGCGAGCGCTCTGCACCGCCTGCAGCTCTGGTGATGATATCTGCCTTCCGACCCTCGCTTGGTCCCGGCCCCCGAGCCCCCGAGGGCCGGCAGAGTGTTTGATTTCTGTGTCCGCACCAGTTTAGTTTAAAAGCATTACCGAACAGACAGACACAAGCAGCACACTGTTTTGCAAGGGGATCGCTTGTTTTGCGCTCTCAAGCCGCGTCGCGCTGGCATCCTTCTCTTGCCCTTGTGCAGGAACCTGAAGCGAAGCGCTAAGGGAAAGGCTCCGCGCTCTCAGGTGTGTTATCTTGGTGTGGGTCTTGTGCAGGCAAAACTTTGTCTTCATTTTGCATCATGTGGGTGTCTGGACTCTTTGGGGTAGCTGCAGGGAAATGTGTCAGCTTCCAGCGCCGGGTTTGTTCTGCCCCACATACAGAAACATGCATGACACGACTTGCATTTAACAGTTTGAGCTGATTTTGGCATGTTTAAAGGGGAAGAATAGTTCTGTGTGTTGGAGCAAGGGAAGAAGCCCTTTTCCATTTCTATGTTTGGGTGTCATTTAAGGAGTTTTATTCCTGCATGGTTTCTTTTTTGGTTTTATTTGTTTCTGAGGGGGTTTTTTTGGTCCCTCCCACCTCCAGGCAAAGTCGATAACCTCATCAAAGTTGATGCTTCAAGTGGCTTTGGTGCCGGCCAGCTCCTCTCTGCGTTACAGCATGTTTGTGAAGAGGTATCATCTGGAGCTGTAGGATTACAAAGTGATGCTGAATGATTTCATCTGCTTGACTAGAAGATAGGGCAGGCTGAAATATCAAAAGACACCCTTCGGCACATTGGCTAGTGCAAAGCTCTAGAAAAATGAAGTAACCAAGACAATCACTCAGCAGCCGTGCCAGAAAGAAGAGCCCATCTCATTCAGCTGCTTAGAAGTTTGGAAGTCTATAAACAAACTGAGAATAGGCTGTAGGGTTTAATTAGCTGAAAGTCTTAAGAGAGCTTTTCCAGGAGCCAGGATTATGAGCCAGAGCCAAACGAGCACTGTGCAGAGGGGCAGAGGCTCGCAGTGCTCAGCTGCGCATCGCGGTGCTGCTCGGGTGCTGCTGGCCGGTGCCACTGTCACAGCAGCCCTCTGGCCCCGTGCGCAGTGTCACCAGCAGTGTCACCGCTGCCGTTACTTGCGTTGCAGCACCTGGAGGCAAAAGCTCTGCTGGTTGAATTGAAATGCAGCACAAGCAGGTAACAAAAATGCAGGCCCCGCTTCAAAGACCGTTTCCAACTTTCCTGTCGGAGCTGCTTTTCAGGCCAGTGCAAACAGATGGATGAGATCCGCGCTGTTGCAGGACAGGGTGCCTTATTTATCTCTCTGCTTGCCCCAGTCCTGAAACGCGGGATTTCATCAGCTTCCCAGCTGGCTGGTCCCATGTTATGACAGTCTCTCCTGCTGGCGCTGCCAGCCTCGCCTTCACAATGCCAGTCACGTCAGACCCCTGCTTGCAGGTGGCTGCTGCGGTGCTTCCTTTTAGCTTCACCCCAGTTAGTGAAGCTTTTATGAAGTGTACAAACTTCAACGCAGAGAAACAGCAGAGCTGCTGTGCAAAGGCTCAGGTGGATGCTAAGCTGTCTGCTTTCACTTCACGTACAGGGCTCCCAGAAGGGAACTTGCACCATCCTCCGTAGGGAATTGCATGGCACTGTGGCAGGAGGCAGCGGCAGCTGGGCACAGGAGCCCCGGTGATGCTGGGCAGCACTGGCTGCCTGCACGACTGTCTGTCCCCATGACACCTCCGGGCAACGCTGGCCACCTGCACCGCTCCTCCAGTTGCCCTGCTGACCCAGCGGTAAGTCACTCGTGTACACGTGGCACCGTTTGGGGACCACAGATCTGCTGCGTTTAAGCAGCACAAGATGTTTCCCTGGCCCTTGTGGGCAGGACGTGCCATGGGGCAGTGCCTGTGCAGGATGGTGCTGCCGCCAGGCACGCAGGGGAAGCTCTAGCACCTTCTGAGCACAGCTCCGCGTCTCTAACAAGAGCGTTCAGCTGCCTGCAAGGTAGCAGAAGGTAACACGCAATTGTCTTCCACAGGCTTAGCAGCCTCAAGAGGTGTTTTCCTAAATCCAGATGCCATCCTGCACGTAGGTGGTCTGATTTTCAGAATTATGGAGAGCTCAGCACGCACCGTGAGTGCTTTGGGGAGGGGGGGCCCTCCTGGAGCAGCCAAGCACAGGGCGAGGAACCTGCCCTCCCTCTTATATTCTTTTCCCCTGGCCTCAGGAGGAGAATAAAGCCTTGCGGGCTTGTGAAGGGGTAAGAAACAGCCTCACGGAAACAACCACTGTCCTTTCCCAGTCCCCCCCAGGCTGCAGCACTCGCTGCCTCTTCAGCTCCTAGGCCCTCTGTGCCTGATGTGCCCCCAAACCCAGCAATCACAGTGCAATTAGCATGGATCCATCCTTACACCCAGTCACGAACAGGAGAGGGAGTACGTGCTGTCTTGCCCCACGAATTTCAAGATGATACCCAATGCGTAAATTTATCAGAATCTGCCCAAAAGCTGTTAAAAAAATGTCATCTGTAACTGCCTGTTTCACTGGGACTGAGCTTTTTTCTTTCTCTCTTTGCAGCGCAAGGGGGCTTGAAAATTTCCGTGTTTTCTCAAAGCACACGATAGTGTAACATGGGGGAAGAGTCATGTCCTACTGACGAGGAATGGCTCGTAAATGTAACATGCCACCACTGGAATGTGTCCATGGCTGGGAGGAAACCCTGTCTCAGAGCACTGGAGGCACTGTCTAAAGAAGCCCCAAACTTTCTTCTGTAAAAACAACCTAAAACACCCAAAGAAAGTTCTTGGGAAAGCGAAGTGTGAAGCTGACAGAGCAGGGCTGCAGACTGTGTGTTCAGAGCCTGCAGCTGACCCTGCCACATATTAACCATCACAGCTCAGGCTGCTGCATGTAGCAACATTGCAACAGCAACAAAGCAGAAAGAAAAGCCACAGGCAGGGGAAGAAGGAAGGCGGAGGGACGGTCTCCAGCACGCGCTGCTTGCTGCATAACTCTCCCCAACCCACCCTGATCAAACATCCATAATAGATACTTACATCCCATTTGATAGCGCTGATCCTGTGTCCCGTCGGTAATGTCTCGGCAGCGGGCTGCCAAGTAGGCACATCTGGATGTAGTTAGTGTGAGACATTCCTCAGCCTTTCAGCGAAACCGAGGAAATCCTCGCCGAGCAGAGCGGCGCTCGGTCTCCTGCGCTCTGGACCGTTTTCATGCCGAAAACCAGCAAAGCTCCGCCACGCTCCTGTGCCTACCGGGAGGGCTGCGTGTGCCCGCGGGGTCCGAGACGGGACGCCGGGCTCCCTCCTCGCACCCGCTCGCTCGCTGTAGCGTGGTGGAAGGAGCAACCGCACCAGGCGAAGGAGCTGGGTCCGCGTCCAAGTGCCTGACACGTGATCGGCAGGCTGGGGAGCGCAGATGGCCTCCAGCGCCGCACAGCCCCGCATCCAGCGGCTCCCCGGCTCTGGATGCACGCCGGCATCCGCGCCCCGCAGGACAGGGCAGGGATGGAGGTGCTGAGAGATGGAATGTAGAGCCAGGCTGGGGGCTTCCATCAGTTCTGCTCTTTCACCGGTTAAAAATAACCACCACAAAAAGGGATTTTTTTTTTTATTTTTTTTTTTTACTGTAACTTTTTTCAATAGGAAATGTACTGATTTTTCTTTTACGGGTGGTTTTTTTTTTCCCCTCTCCACAATTTGGCTTTTTTTTTAAAATCCCCTTGTGATTATTTACTTTACCTCTGCAAAAGCTCAGAATCAGAAATTGAGGTTGGATTCAGCTCAGAAGGAAAATCCACTTGGGGGTTGGTTTCTTTTTTTTTTTTTCTAATAGGGAAATGATGGGAGGAGGCAGGAGCTGAGCAGTGTGGAGGCTGAAGACAGATGTGAGGGTCCCTCCCAAAACACTGAACAAAAAGAAAAACCAAACCAAAAACCTCCACCCACTTCTTTTCCATTTAATTTGAATTACTTCAAAGCAAAACATTTTTATTCGGAGCCAAATCTAAATTGCCATCACTACCGACCTGCCAGCTGACTACAGCCATAACGTTTCCCATCTCTGTGGCTGTTTCTTTGTCTCTGCCACGGAAATGACGACCCTTATTCCTCTAACGGAGGCCAAGGGGCTGGAGAGTGCACAGAGCACGGCCGCTTTAGTATGCAAAGTTTTTCGTTTACAGTGAACTTGTCATAAAAGCAGGTTTTGATCTACTGTTTTCACAAAAGCCCAACTGTTTTTTAAACATAATGTAAAAATGTGGGGTTTTGTAAGTGTCTGTGCTTTTTTGATGTTTTTTTTTTTTTAATTTCAGCTCAAACGTTTTGCTTTATTGACCGCAATGTCACCATGAAGAGCTGCTATACGGATGGGTTCCTGGTGAGCAAACCTCAGGCCCCTGCATTCAGGCGCTCCAGGCTGTGAAAGCCCTTTCCTTATGATCTGCAGCTTTTATTTAGCAGTTCCTTGCTAAACGGTGCAGCTGATCAGAAACCTTGGCCACGAATGTTACTCGGCTTCATGCTTCCCCCGTGCCAACGCAAGGTACCTTTATCCTTCGCAGCAGCAGCCCCAGTTTTTTATCCCTCCTCCATAAGGAGGCAGATGATGGTCGCAGAGGTGAAGAGCAGACCAGCGGCCGCCTTTGCTCGGAGGGGTTGGCTGTGCAGCGAGGGGGACCGCTCCCCAGAACCATCAGGGACCCACAGCAGGTGTTTCCATCGCATTCCCTCACCCACGTTTTGGGACCTACTACCCTTTCTGCTTGCTCCCACAGGGTGAGAGTGAGGACAGAGGCTTTCATTGCTGCGCAGTGCCTTTGTGGCTGCCCTGGCTTGCAGGGGGAGCTTGGGAGGTGTTTTCCCCATGGGTACTTCTACTTGGTTGCTGTCTCACCTCTACCTTGTTCCCTGGGCACCAATGCCTGGCCCGAGTCATTTTTCTCACTGCCAGCAAAGGTGCCCTTGGTCTGTCCCATGGCATGTCACTCTCTTACAAGATTGGGTCAGGGATCTCATTGATCCTCATCAGTAGGTCAACCCTGTTGGCCCCAGGTTGGTGTGTTGGCTTCCTTCCACCCACTACAGGGCAGAGCCCTGCTCCCTGCCACCGTGTTCCTGCGGGCATCAAGCCACGCAGTCGGGAATACAGCTTTGTGGTAAATAACGAAGGGCTGCTCTTGTGATTTCCAAGTACTGTCTGAGACTCAAGCGATGCAGGGTGAAATACTGCTCTGTTCCAGTTTATGGCAAAAGGAATTTCCCCGGGTTCAGCTGTCAGGTCAGCCAGTGGCTTCCTGTGCGAAGCCGCTGGAGAAGCTTTAACGTCCAAGGTCCTTGGCTCCCCACCTATGGAGCAGGCAGCCTCATGAGAAAGCTTGCTAATAGCGAGGCGCTTTGGGGTTACGGCGATGCTGTGTCCTCGGAGGAGTCCCAGAGATACAATAACACTGAGAGAAACACAGGGAAAGCGCTTCCAGGTGCCACGCGTAGGACAAACCTCCCATTCTGGCCGTGTTTGCTAAAAAAAGCTCATCAAAGCAGTAGCTGGAAACCAAATGAACGTGGCAACTTAGCTTGCTCTCAGCTTGAAATCAGAGCCATTAACCTGCAGGTGGGGCACCAGCCTTGGTGCGTCAGCAGGAACGTGTGACTGTGGGCAGGATCCTGGTGTGCATCCAGACACTTGGGCTGGATGCTCCTCTGAGAGCTGGTGGTAGCCAGCGGGGCCAGAATGTCAGTGAACCCCTTACTACTGCATTCAGTGTTTCATGAAAGTCTCTGAGGCACTTCTCATCAAAAGTATACATTTATTTATAAAAAAGAATGGAGGAAAAAAAATAGATCAAAGTGCTTTTTTTCTATAAAAGACCATTCCTTGGAGGCTGACTGTCCCAGACCCGCTTACACACGGCATCGCAGCCCACAGCTGCAGATGGCTGATCCAGACCTGATGCTGAGTCTCATGGAAATTTGGAATTCGAAGGTCAGCAAGGGATATTTCCACTGATGACTAAAGGACTTAACCACACATCTCCTACAGGTTTCGGTTAGAGATGGAGGGCCAAATCCCTTCAGTGACTTTAAAATTCAACCCAGAGAAGAAGAAAAAAAATGCAGTTTTGGACTCTAGCCCTTAAATTACCTCACTGGTGGAGCCCATCTCTGTACAAAAATGCCCAGACTCTTGACTGGTGTGAAGCAGTGTATCTCACCGATTTCATGCACACGCTCCAGTATGTGGGTTAGACTGAAAAAACCTCTTGATTCCCATTCTAGTGTCTCCTTGGTTTAAGGTGTACAATACCAAGGGCTCACGGCTACACCAGAATTTTCAGTTAAGCCAAATCAGCAGTGTCAGTGGATTCGATGCTCCTTGTTGCTGCACCTGCTCACTTCTGGTTTCAGGGTCCGAGGGCAACTGGTGGGGTGTGACTCAGAGGTGGCCCTAAGGTACCTTTTGAAGCCGCAGAGGGGAGGTGACATGGTGACCCAGGCAGCAGGACAGCTTCTCAATGCTCAACCAGATTTTGAAACGAATGGTAAAATTAAAAGGTAAGGAAAAACCCCACAACTGCATGACGCTGGGAGAAGACCTTTGTCTGGAGCAGTGTCTGCACCAAGCCACCTGTGCCTTCTCTGAACATGTAATTCCCCTCAGCTCTAAGCCTACAGGCTTTTCTGGCCTTATGTTTTCTGTATGTTGACAGTGGTGCAAATCATATTCTGCTTTCTGCCTCAGCTTCCCACAAATTTTGAAACAGATGCGGTTCTGAGACTTCCCAGCTAGGAAGCTCCAGCAAACTGTTTCTCCTGGAGGCTCTTGTTTTTTCATAAAGCTCTGTAGCCTGCCGTGCTGTGACACTAGCACCCCGCTTTGCGTTAAAAATAATCCAGGCAGCTTTTCAGTGGTAGGGTTGAAGCTGAAAATGGAAACCTGAAAAGCGTTGCTGTGAGCTTTTGACATTTGTTTGTAATTTGCCTTGCTATGTAAACCTGGAAGAAAATTTTATGATTTCTTTAAGGTCTGGCTTATGATTTTCAAGCGCATCCGATCAATAATGCTGAAGCCTTTCCTTATTTTTGAGTCAAGTGCTGTTTTCACCTGATAAAGTAGCCCGCTGCAAGCAGCTGTGGCATGTGAGAACTGAAGCTGCTGGAAGAGAGCACGTTCCCCATCTGCCGTGGTGGTGCATCCTCATCTTCAGTAGATGAATTAATCTATGCTGTATCTTTAACAAGCATCTAGGAGGGTTAAAGTGGCCTTTCACTGACTCTGCCCTTCAGGACAGCTTGATTTTTTATTTTTTTTTTTTTTTTCCCTTCCTGACAATTTTGTATCAGGGTATACTCTCACATTTACTTCTATCAGATGCCTCACGTTGACGTGTATCTGGTGAGCATTTTAACTTTCACCCTCCTCTTTGTTGCTCTCCGTTTGAACACTGTAGTTCAGCTACGCCAAAACAAATCATTCAAATTCTCCTTTGGATGCATCTTTTATTCCTTCTGGCAGACTGAAAGGAGCCTCCTTCAAATCTGAAACGTTGCTAAAATTACAAAAACAATCTGTACCACAAAAAAAGCCCTCTTGGATCCCTTCCTGTAAGCGCATTTTGGCCTGGTTTCTGCTGTTTGTTTTATATTTTGTCTGTCTCATTTTTTATATGCAACTGATTAGCATCTTTATTTAATATCGTGTGCTGATTTGCTGCATATTTGATACTGAAACACCACAACCCCCTTGATTTTTTTTTTTTTTCCCCCCTAGACATCTCTCAATACATAGAGAAGAGCTGTTACGGGATAAGGCCAAATTCACCAGCAGCAGCGCTGCCTGTGGCTTATCTCACGCACTAGACATTAGCTAATCCGTATAAATAGTAGTAAGGGAGTGTCGCTTGCATGCCTGGCATCCCAGTGGGTGCAGTATGTGTGCAACTAACTGCACGGGCAAGGAAGCAAGCACGAGTGCGCTCCTCTTCCAACAGCACGCCAGCCAGGCAGTCGCTGGGGTGCTTATTTCAGCCCTTGATCGAGCGTATAGCCCTGAGTTTCTAGTGTACCAGCAAGTATCCCCAGCATCTAGCTCGTTCTTTGGTTCCACTCACTGCATTACCATCCCAGGTAGACATGCCTCCAATTTCTTCAACAAATCTCCAATGATGTTTTTTCCTCTGTGAGTGCTTCTTCCTCCCCTGCGCGGGTGCAAGTTCCCCTGTCTTTGCACCCTGGTGTAAAACCGCTGTCAAATCTTCTGGGTAAAACAGAAGTAAATTCAGAGTCAAGCCCCAGCCAAATGGGAAATCAATGCAAATGACATCGTGTACTCACGATCCAATTGATCTATTTCATTCTAAGGCTTCTTTGAAAATTGTCTCTATGTTTGTGCCAGATAATACTAAAAACCCCTTCTCGTTTAGGAGGAAGGAGCCCGCCTGAGGCCAGAATTGAGTTTTCATTGCATCTGATGATGATGACTGATCACGGAAAAGACGGTATGAAACAGCCACTGCTACGATCCCAAACCATGCCATGCGCTCCAGGCAATTCCACCATGGAATATCCCTGGAAAACCCTTCTCCTTTGAGTCTCTGCAATGAAGGCACCTGTGAATACTGTTAAAGATTATGATATTCCAGAAAGGTTGCCAGAAGCTCCAGCACTTAATGGCACTTTTGAGAGGGAATCTGTGAGTAAGAGGAAGCGCGTATGCCAAATGCTGGCAGAGGAATAAAATGAACAAGGTTCGCATTAAGAAAAAAAGCATTCATGCTTAGTCCTCTGTAATACAGTAACAGCAGCAAAGAAGGTTTTTTGGACTTGAAGTAGATGCTGAATAACAAGCCTTTCTCATTTTGAGCATTAACAGATACTATAAAAGCTGGGAGTTCTCACTGCTCAGGGGCTGTCTTATAACTGTGTATGAAAGCTGTGCACATGAATAGCCAGTCTGAGAGCTTAGAAATATTCATTACAAACAAGACAGCAGGCTATGCATAGGACCTTGTTTTCTAAAAAATCATTTTTGCAAAATCAAGAGCAAACCCTCTTGCTGTTAAAGTAATTTTCAAGTTTCTGAATTAAATTGTTTTAAGTTGTTTTTTTTTTTTAAATACCATTTGCCGGGTGGGCTGCTGCCAAACAGAGTTCCCCAGTTGGGATCTGGCAGGAAAGCGAAATGCTTTGAGGTATGGTTCCACAGCAGCCTAAACTAATGAAGATCAGCATCCCCGTGCTGGTCCCAAAAGCAAAACTGTCGGAGAGATAATTGCTTCATTTTGGGAAAAGCACTGGTACTACTGTAAGGGAGAGGGTAGGATGTGGAGCAGGCATGGGGGAGATGTGACTGCAAGAGCACTGACATAGAATAGCTTAATAAAGGGTCACGGAGCCACAGTCTTTGTAGAGACAGTGCCTGGATGAAGTCCTCCCTGAAACTCATCCCCACCTTTAACCCCCTCCGTTTCCTTTCCACACTGTGTACGTAACCTTGGGGATTTCAAACCTGCAGAAAAAAGCCAGGTTCCTCAGGCTGACACTGAGGAACGTGATGCTCAGCTCACCTGTGGACCCCAGCTGGGCAGAAGCTGGCCATCTAAATCCTGCTCACCCAGGTCTTCAGCAGCTGTGGGAGCAGATCCCAGCCCACACCTGAGCCCAGGGCTGCGTTCCTCCTTACCAAATTACAGCTCTGGCTCCCGTGAAGGATTAGGATGTGAGTTGTGGTTTCAAAGGCCATCAGGGATTAACTGAAAGGTGGTCCTACCATGACCGCCAGTGGCCCGGTACGTGTGTGCGCACGTGGGCTTTATGTGTGCTGGCAGAACCACCCTCTGTATCTGAAATAATTTCCAAGGCCCACCGGCTATTCCCACGGATGGGAAAGACAAAGAGGGACAGGATTAATGGAAAAGGGTAAGTAAAAACGTATCAGGAAAGCATTGGGAATATGTCGAAGGTACTCAAGCTGTTGTTGTGCTTCACAAGACCCGTGCCGTGCTAGACACGTGTTGCTCTGTGCTTTATGGGCAAAGGTGTAAACTCCGCTCTGTTGCAGTCTGCATCGCCCGTACCAGGAGAGGGCTGGCATCTCCCAGCAGAACTGAAAGCACAAGTCAGCCCTGGGGCTTGTGTGCTTTGTCTTTTAAGCCATTTTTACCCTCAAAATCAGGGCAGGTAAATCCAGGCACAGCAGCTGATGCCCCACTGTCACACAGTGACAACACCGCCAGGGAAAGGCTCTGGGCAGATCCCAACGCTCGTGAGACACAACCGGAGAGCGATGCTCCCCGGTGAACTCAGCAGGCTGAGGGCACGTGGTCCAGAAGCGAGCGAAGGTGCTAGCAGCCAGCTGGTCAGTGGGCTCAGGACTGGATGGGATGCTGCGACCCACCTCAGAGCGGCAGTTTCGATCTACACTCCGCAGGTAACTCGCTGACGAGGAGACGATTTTCCTTCCAGCACCGTGTGTTGCTTTTCACAGGTGCAGGCTCCCTCGGGCTGGTGGGAGCGAGCTAAACGCGATGGAGTCTCAATAGTATTGTCTACCACAGGCCAGAAGAAGTTGGGAATCGTTCTCTGAATTTGTATTTGTTCATATGGCTTGTTCAGTGCCCGAAATTGGTTCTACAGCAGCAATCCGGTGCTTTGTGGAAGATTATGGCTGTCCCAGGTAAAAGGGAAACTTCCAGGTGGAGAGAGGTGGGAAGGAGCTGTACCACAGTAGGGCAGGACAGATGCGCTTGCTGCAGGTGTCTGTTCCTCATTTGAAGAAGGAAAAATAATGTAAAATTGACTTTTCCTTAATTTCCCCTCTGTCTTCGCTTGGTGTCACGCCTGAGGGCATAAATGTCTTCAGTATAAAAAAATCTATTGCAGCTCTCTAGGTGATGGCCTGGGCCACAGCCTGAGAAACAGTGGCATCGTCTGCTTCCCAGAGAAATTCTCCGAGATGCTTTCCTTGCTCTCTCCTCTCCCCCCCTCTCCCCCAGGGCTCTCTAACTGCCCGGCTGTTCCCTGTGACGGCTCAGTCCTGAGGGGAGTCAGGCGGAAAGCCTCTCTCACCACTTCATGGGAAAGTAACGTTGACTTCTGGAAACACAACGAAACAAGGGGCATGAGAGGTCCGTGCTGGCTTCTGCGAGCACAGAACCTCTTCCCCGGGCATTCCCACCTATGTGGAAACCTGCAGTGATTTTCAGGGCTTTACATTCCCAGCCGCTGGCAGCAGTCCCATACACTAGCTAAAGCGAGAAAGCCCTCAGCAATGCCACGACCCCGCGGGCTCTAGGAGCAGTCCTCGCTGGAATGGAGGCCCAAGAGCTCCTCAGCCAAGCTGGTGAGACCATTTTCTTCCAGGGCTGCAATCAGCCGCGCTATCGTGGCTTTCTTCCCCTCCGACTGGATAAACCTGAGGAGCAGCTGATAGGCTTGTTCATACAGTCCCTCTCGGTCGTACTCGAGGGCCAGGTTATCGATGACCGGATCACGCAGGGCCCGGCAGCTCTTCTGCAACGAGCGACCCACTTGCTTCCATTTCTTCGACACCAGCTTGGCAAATTTCTGGTGGTCGTCCGGCGTGAGCATTCTGTTGGCTGAAAGGGACAGAGGGCAGGTAAAACACGGAGGTTTCATGGCTGCTGCGACGCAGCTTGGGCCAGTACAAGGTTGGCTCAGCGTTCCGTGGAGCAGGGAGCCTGTTCGGTGCCCACAGCACGTTATTAAACCGCTGCGGAGCTGCTCTGCTCATCCTCCGGTGTTTAGCCCTGCCGGTTCGGAGCAGGCGTGCCGCAGCAGGGAAGCGAGAGGGACCACCCTGGCCGGGGGTCCGCGCGCCCCCACAGCGCCGCCTCCGCCGCCGGAGGGGGGGCCGCCGGACGAAGCCCTGCTGCTTCGCGCCTTCCTGCCCTCTGCTCCCTGGCACCTCGGTGGCGAGCTGCAGCGCGTGGTGACACGCTCACCCGCCCGCCCCGAGCCCTCCGCCTTGCTCAGGCCCTTCCTGTACTGAAATCCCCCCACAACACCAGTGTCTGGGCTTGCCCCCACCCTGCAAGCTTGGCGATACCTTTTTTTTTTTTTTTTTAAATTTTTTCCTCCCCCAGGATGAGACTGTCCTGTGGTTTGCTAAAGCTTTTTTTTCTTTTTTTTTTTCTTCTTTTTTTTTCTTTTTTCTTCTGATAGACATCCTCTTTATTTGTTTCAGCCTTTCAAAATGAACTTGGCAAGGCCCTTCTGACCACATCCCCTGTCCCCTGCCTAAGCATCCTCAGAATACTGCAACGCAGGAACTCCCTCCTTGGCTGTTTAGCACTGCAGAATGTACACACGGCTTAAGCGCGCTCAGAAATGATCTAGCTGATCTCAAGCTAAAATTGCTATGTGAGACTGTCTGAAAACACTCTGGAAAGGACAGACCCCCAAGACAGCTGACATACTGCAGGGAGCCTGGACAAATCCGTCCCAGCTGACAGCAGGGCTGGTGGTGCCCACAGCAACCTTCCCAGCCTGATCCCACCTACGATATTAACTCACCTCAACGAAATGATGTAGAGGAAGAGAAGCTAATCTGTGTTCTTCCTTTCAGTATTAAGGAGTTTTAAAATGTGAGGAACCTGTAAGGGACACAGGCTCTGAAGCATCTGGTTCTGTGCCACCCCAGAAAAGAAAAAAACAGGTCGAGGCCTGAGCAGAAGCAGTATGGCAATATTTTAGGACTACTGTAATTCCTTCCTTATGGGATGCTGGGAGATCCTTGATGCATCTGAGGTAGACCCCAATACGTAGTCATGTTAATCCTCCCTCTTGGGCTTTGAGGCGAGGAAGACCAAGGGCTGTCCTGGTCAGTTCCAGCTACTCACCGAACTCTTGTCCCTGAAAGATGAAGGTGACTTGCGGGGAAAGGGAGCTGCCTTGAGATGGAAAAGGCAGAGATGGGGAGTTGAGGGACGCGCAGTCTTTTACAGCTGTGTTGTTGTTGATGCTCTGGTGAATGATGAGGCTCTTGAGGCATTCCTCCAGCTCCGTGATCTCCTCGTCCCGCAGGCGGTCAGGCTGCAATGCAAACAGTGTCAGTGATGCCTGCCAGGCTCACCATCTTGCTCAGCTGTAGATGCTCAGCTGGAAGGTGCAGTGTAAGATGATGGTGCCAAGAGAGGAGCAATGAGGCAGCTATAGTGTCAGTTCTGAACTGCCCAGATGAGCTAGCCTAATGGGGTTCTGCCTGTAAACGTGTGAAGTTCTCTCTTTCATGTGATACGAAACAGGCAGTCTCTCTCTCTCGTGGGTTTCTCACGTGCAGCAGTGAGTGCTTACAAGTTGCACAAAACTCCTACGAGCCCACGTTTACCTCCAGCAGCCCTCTGCAAGAATCAGGGGGCACTGCAGGCAGCGCGGCTTCTCTGACTTACGCCACAGGAGGGTCAGGCCCACAGAACAGGGTGACCTGATCCAGCAGCTCGTGGCCACCACAGCAGGCAGCTCCTGCTACCCCCCTTCTCCTCTCTGCCCCTCCACTACCTAAGTGCTGTTGCTCCTGGATCCTCTCTGAGCCATTTTTCTCATTAACCAAGAGAAAACTAGTCTGACCTCCAAAAAGCAGGTAATGAGCAAAGGAGTAAAGGTGGCAAAACACACGGCAAGAGTCAAACCTGGCGAGTGCTCTGACTCAGTCTAGCGCTTAGCTGGCGTACAGCAGGCACCCAGCAGCGCCCTTGGCCACCGACAGCTGTGCCCTAGGGACATCTTTGACTGTGGCACTGTTAGGCAGAAGCCAGGCTAAGTCAGTTTGGGGGAACTAAGAATAAGCCCACCTCTTTCGTCCAGTCCGCTAGTTCAGCAAGGGGAGTGAGCAGCAAGCAGAAGCTGACAGGGTACGGCACATCACGTGTGGTTTCGTCCAGGGCTGAAACGTTTGCACTTTGTTCTCTGTGCTTGCAGAAAAGCAACCTGGCAAAACACGCTCTTGTGCCTAATCTTCCCAAGTAGATGCTGACTACCTATTTCTCAGGACCATCTAGAGGGAACCAGAGTTATAAGGTATTGCTAGTTCCAGGTGGAAAAAAAACAGAGGGAGAGGAGAAAGGCAATGAGTTTAATCATGTCAGGTGCCTTGGTTTTGTGGTGAGATGACAAGACCTCACTGTTCTTGCTAGCAGGATTAGTGCCAGTGCCAAAGCGTGCAATGAGCTAGACGTTGGATATCGCTCCTGAGAGAGAGACTTTGCCTTCAGAAGGGCAGCCTATGTTCTGCTGGCAGCAGATGCTGTTG
Organism: Ibycter americanus; assembly: GCA_035590275.1. NCBI lineage: Eukaryota > Metazoa > Chordata > Aves > Falconiformes > Falconidae > Ibycter > Ibycter americanus. Next base: position 25,450,836 of record JAVJGI010000032.1, read on the forward strand.
GTCCCCACTCTGTCACAAGCTGTTGGTATAACGTGCAGAGTGTTTGCACCCACGCTTGTTTCTAGGTGCAGTTACCACTGCTTCGCTCGGAGGAGGTGGTGGGCGAGGCGGGGGACAAAGGTGCTGAGCAGTGATGATTCCACACAGGACTGCTGCCCTCGCTGCCTGCCTCACAGGTGCATCGAGGCACGCTTGCTCCTCCTCTCAACTGCACCTTCTATAATTCTTCATCGCAGTGGTGGTAACAGCCATGCTAACTGTTATACATAGAAACCACAGGGATTTAGCAGAATCTCTGTAAGCTCTTTCAGGTAACTCTGTCGCCCTTCCAGAAACGCGCACGTCTCTTTTGTGGGGAAGGGCAGAGCTGTTTCTCCACATTACAGTTGAGAAGGGAAGGAGGGAGAAGCCGACAACCCAGCATGCTGCAGAAAAGCAAGACCTGCACGCACCTTCCTGAGTCCCATGCTACTGCTCCTCATTGCTGCCTGGCCTCCCCCCGTCTCCCGTTCACCTTTTCTCTGTAGATACACTCCACGCAGCGATCCTCATCCTTCAGCATGTCGTCGAGGTGTTCGTTGCCAGCCTTCAGCTCCATTTCGAGAGGCACCGTGGTCATGGCCAAGGAGAGCTGCAGGTGATTCTGGAGGGACTGCTGGAGCGCTCCTTCCCGGTAACTCCGCAGGAAGCGGCGGCAGTTCTCCTGCTTGCAGAACTTGAGCTGGACTATCAGGTGCGGGTGGCTGCAGTGCACTTTGAGCATGTCCACGCCGTTCACGCTGCCAGTGGAGTCTGGCAGGGAGAAGTAAGCAGAGTGACTATCCAGGCATGAGACAGGCAACCCAGACCCACTCCCACCCACCACCAAGCCTGCGAAGGGGGAGCTTCTGAATTCTCTCCTCCCTGTGACCAAGTCCTCTGGGATGAAAAACTTGTATGTAAAACCAAGAGGCAAGGATTGGGGTTTTGCTGCCCTGCCACCATCAATCCCCATGAAGTACCGTGTCCAGCTGAGGCCGTATGGTGCTGCACCCCAAGTAATTATCTCAACGCTGTTGATGAGGGGAGGGGTTCAGCCTGAGGACCCATTTCCCGGACAGAAATGGTTATGCTAAACTGGTAGCACAGGGAAGTTTTATAGATGAAAGTGCATAGTTCAGCTCAGCGCTCAGACAGTCTTCACTCCTTGTGACTGGACTTTTATGCAGTGATGAACATCCTGGAAAAAGATCCTGTGTTTCCTCTCCACCCCATGCCCAGAGGTAACTTTTGGCTGGCTCTGAGCCTTCAAAATATCTCACAAGTGGCAAATGATAGGTCCAGACGTGGGAATTGGGCTGCTTAAGATTGGGCCTTGACTTATTAAACTCTTTTTGCACAGAGAATTAATTCATGGTAAAACCTAAGCAAGGAGAAGCCAGGGACGTGCCCTCTAACCAGGGGCAGCATGAGCCACACGGACAACAGAAACTGTCCAGGCCTTCGTTCTTCCTTCTCCCAGCAAAATTTCATTGTGATTAGCTGTGCACATTGACCTTGTCTCCACAGGGATTTTATATGCTGATGATGACAGTTTAGAGTATGTGTTTTTCTCTCTTTTTTTTTTTTTCTTCTCACAGCAGAGGCCTGTGGGAGGCTGGCTGAACTGCTTCCAGACCCAAATTAACCCCCTGCCCCCCGCCGCACAGCACTGTGCTGAGGTACCAGCTCCCACTGGCACTGCATCGGTACCGCTAAACCCCGCGCCATGCGTTATGTAGCCATGCTTGCAGGACAACCCCAAGGCAAAGCAGACTTGTGTGCGCCACGTTAGGCAGGGCAATTGACCTGGGATTTAAAGATATGTGATCTAACAGTGGCTTTACAGGGTTTTCCGAGTCCTTGGTTGCATCAGAAAGCCTAGTTCGGACCAGATGTGTAACTGGGACATGGGGCTAGGCACCTAGGGGAGGCACTTGAATTCACTGTGGCTGACCAGAAATGTCTTTTTACCGCTTCCTTCGTACTTTGTTTTTCTTGAGTGCTGGTTAAACAAAAGCTTCCATAGCAGGGTAGGAGGGCTGGGGAGGTACAAGCTGCACAGACATGGAAACCTTTACGAATGCTGTACCAGACAGCTGTAAAGCTACCGCAAAAGAGAGGACTTTGCACGTGTTTCTTCATGACACTTCGGGGAGCTGCAGATTTCATGTCCTTTTTAGGTCTGGGTAAGCTCGGTAGGATTGAGTCTTTTTGCTGGCTTTCCCTTAAATGTGTGAGCAGATTCACGTTTCAGCGACACAAAGCAAGCGTAAATCAAGCCTCACTGGGCAACTGTGTCGGGCTCCCTGCTGCTTTCCAGCTCTGGATCGAGCTGCAAGAGGAGCAGGTCTGTATTGGATAAACTGACTGACTCGGCTTGACTCGTGATTGCCAGAAGAAATTACAAAATAGTTACACAAGCCCAATTAAACAATACAGGCTCAGGTGTATGAGGCAGGTAAAGAACACCATGAGAGTCACTCCAGCTAAGATAAACCCTTCAAACTAACTATTCTGCAGTCAGCTTGGTGCAAGGGTGGCTGGAGAAACATAGTTTTATGACCGTCTGCATCTCAAGTCTTTTTCTGATGTAAATAAGATTACATACACTTGATGCTAATGTAATCGTGCCTGTTTATATCAGAAAAGAACTTACACTGGCTATCACTAATGTTAAAAATCGGCTTCTCAAAGCAGAAATCACATTTCTGTGGTGGTATAAAGACAGAAATTAAATCTTCTTTCCCAACAATTGCAATCTTTTCCCCTCTTACATAAATGGGTTTAAACAAACATTCATAAAGCAGGGTAACTCGTAGGACAGTTCGAGTTGGAAGGAAGCCCAGGAAGCCTCGAGCTCAACCTCCCATGCAAAGCAGGGTCAGCTCTGAGGTCAGCCCAAGTTGCTCAGGGCTTTATCCTGTCCTGTTTTGAAAACGCCCAAGGATGGAGAACACACAGTCGCTCTGGGCAACTGCTTGACTGTCCTCATGGGGAAAACATTTGTCCCTGTATCTGGTCACTACCCCTCATTTCAATCTGCACCCGTTGCCTCTCGCTCCCCATGCACCGCTGTGAAGAGTTTGGCTCCATCTCCCCTCCTCGTAGATATTGGCAGGCTGTGAGTAGGTCTCCCAAAGCCTTCTCTTCCCCAGCTGAGCAGGTCCAACTCCCTCAGCCTCTCCTCGCAGGAACAGTGCTCCAGCCCCCTGCCACCCTGGCAGACCTCTGCTGAATGTGCTCCGCTTTGTCTTCACTGAATACAGCGAGCGCCAACCTTCCTTACCCGTGAGCGCCAGATTAAAGCAAAGCACGGCACTGCGTGAAGGGATGAGACAGCACAGCCAGACAACGGCCAGGATGGGTACCTGCTAATGCCAGCTTCAGCGCCTTGAACACACTGGGTTTCTTTTGGGAGCTTTCGTAGAGAGACGGCAGAACGATGCTCTTGCACGTCGACTGGAGGAAGAGATAAGCGCTGCCGATCCAAGGAGCAGAGCTGCCTGCCATCTTCAGCGCCCTACAAAACCACACAGGTGAGCTGAGACCACAGGGAAAAGGGCCTGATGCCGGGTGAGCGCTTACAGCAAACGCTAAGCACAAGCACGGCAGGATTATGGGGGTTTACCCTGATTTCCTAGAGAAGGCTGGTGATATTCTTAAAGCAAGTGTGACCCTTGAGCAGTTCACTGTTATTCTGTAAAGCACAGCACCGCGGGACACGGTGTCCCAACAGCAACTCACAAAGCTCTGCTTTCATTTTCCACTGGACTCTGTTCATTTTATAGTCCAAAGAGACTCTGAACCAAAGAGCTTCAGTCCTCGTGTGTCTTGACTGCCCAGCCAAGCTGGCAAAGGCTAAAGACACGTAGTTGGGGTGCTCCAGGGAGCACCCGCAGCCCTACTTCTGGCACAGCTACAGGGACTGAAGCCCTACTGCAGCAGAGGCGTTTTGCCGAAGGTCCCGGTCCCCTGGTTGTCCTCACTGAAGGACATGTTACAGAGCCCAGGGCTCGTGTAGCAGGAACTCTACACAGATGGGATGAGGGGTAATGGTTTTAAACTGAAAGAGGGTGGATTTAGACTAGATACAAGGAAGAAATCTTTTACAACGAGGGTGGTGAAACAGTGGCCCAGGTTGCCCAGAGAGGTGGTCGATGCCCCGTCCCTGGAGACATCCAAGGCCAGGTTGGACAGGGCTGTGAGCAACCTGATCTAGCTGAAGGTGTCCCTGCTCATTGCAGGGGGGCTGGACTAGATGGACCTTTAAAGGTCCCTCCCAACCCAAACTATTCTATGACCCAGGGCTATCCCTCTGCTTTACATATCAGCTCATTTATCATTCCTCTCCCACCGTTTGCCTCTTGCAGCAAGGCACGTGGAACACAGCACATCCACTGCTCCGTTCTCATCATGCCTGTTCCTCAGCGCCCAGCTAATGCAACGCTCACATCTGCTGCGGCTGCACCCAACTCTGCTCCGGAGGCAAAGATGAACTAAAACACCTCCCAGGCTACGGAATCGCAGAATGGAAAAGCTGTGCTAGGCTGGGCAATGCCGGACTGAGGCTGTGGCAGCTGGTGAGCATCTGACAGCCCCGGAGCCAGGCATGGCCACCTCTCCTTTCTGGTGGGTACACAAACTGAGTGTGTCCATGAGCCGGTCCCTGAAACCACCCCCCCACGCCCCTGAAACTGCCCCCACAGAGAGTGGCGCTGGGCACCAGCCCCTCCATCATACCCCAGTGACAAGTCATTTGGGGCTTCTGGCTCAGCCCCAGTCCCAAGTCCTGCCCTCTCTCCGACTGCTTGTCTGGACCTTGATCACGCCGTCAGCTGCTTCCCCGTGGGCATCTCTTCCTTCCTGCTTTCTGCCCCGTTGCTCAACCCCGACAACCCCCACAGCCTTCCCGTGTCCGCCAGTGCAACTGCTGGCCATGACACTGTCCCTCCCTTCAGCTGTCCTTTAGATTTTGTCACCAGGGGCTGGCAGACCGAGAAGGATGACTCCCATGGACAGGCTGTCCTCCTCCAGGTGGTGGCTGAGGCTGAGAACCATCTCCATCCCTTGTAGCACATCCAACAGGGTGCTAGAACATACAGCCCACCCTGCTTCCCTCCTATAACCTCGCACTGTGCCCAGCACGGGAGCTTGTTCAGAAAATAGAGGAAATAATGGGCAAATCATAAAATTCACACGGAATTTGGGAGTTCAAGGAGTGCATGTGGGATGCAGGAGTGTTTCCAGATCATGGGCTCCTACATCACACAGGCCTTTTAGAAAAGGATCTCGTAAAGGAAAAAAAACCAAACCAGGAGGATGCCCTGCTGCTGCAGCCCAGGTCTGGTCCGAGCCTCTGGACACCGGGAAGTCTGGGAGCCGGACACCCATCTCCCAGCATCTTGCGGGAGGGTAACGGGAACCCAAGTAACATCTTAGAAAACTACAGCCGTGCGGTATTTACAAGATGTAACCCACGGAACAGCTCCCCTTTCGCAGCGCCAATGCCCGGGCGCCCCCCGCCAGCCCGGAGCCACCCGGGATGCCAGCACCCCGAGCCCCCCCGCTGCCCCCGGCACCGAGGGACCGGCTGGCTGCCGCGGCGGCGGGGAAGCGGGCGGCAAAACCCGGGCAGGACTACCGGGCGGCGCAGGGCTGGGCTCGCTGCGAGGGGATTTAACCGCTTCGCTGATTTGCGAGCGGCAGCAGCACGGGCAGGGAGCAGGAGGAGGAGATCTGGGAACAGGAAAAGCTCCTGGATGAAAACTCGCCCCTCCCTGTGCTGGGTGGTCTCTCTCTGATAAGGTTTATTTGCTTTCCCGTTCCCCAGGTGAGCTTTGATCTGCCTGTAATTGTTCCACCTCCCTGGGTATGGCCTTGGCTGGGAGCATCAAAGAAGCGGGGAGGGATTTATCCCAAAGATACCCAGCTCCCTCACATTTCCTGAAGCCAAGCAGCTGCGTGGGAAAAAGAAACAATAAATGTCCCAGCCTGGGCCCTGCAGAGCCCACTTCACGGCTGGCAGGTCAGCGGTGTGCCTGTGCTTTGGGAAGTGCTGTGGCTTCCAACGCCGGAGCCTGGCATCCCGGGCGCAGGCAGGGGAGCGCTTGCCAGGGCCTTGCGCTCAGTCTTGAGGGAAACTCCAAAATAATTTCTTTGTCACCAGCCCCGCGTGGGGTTTGCCCTTAAAAAACCTTCACTGCTTGCAAAAGTTCATCAGCAGTCAAGCTATCCGGTTTAGATGCTGCCCACAGGACTGTGGAAAGCCTGCTGGGAAGGATTTGGAATGTCATCTCTCTCCCCCTGCCTCCCAGCAAGACGAGCTGTGCCCAAGCCACCCCTGGGTAGGTGCTGAGCTACAAAATGTGATGGAGTTACATACCTCCAGCCCTGATTTTGCTGGCATTATCGCTCAGGCCACTGGCTTCAACCTTCAGGCCATCAGGGCTATTCTGGCAGCAGCCGGCTTGTGCCAGAGCCTGGTCCCCCGGAGGGACATGCTGCACTGTGCGTACGTACACAGCATCCTGGGGCTCTTTGCTGAGGGATGGTGAATCCTCGGACATACTCAGTCCTCACTGAACTTGTGGCCTACGGCTTCTTCCTCTGTATTTTGGGATGAGCAGCTCCCTGTTATCTGGGTCAAGGAAATGACAGGCAAGAACAACCTTTTTTCCCAACTTTTTTTCCTTCTTTTTTCTTTTCTCTCCCCTCTTTCAGACTGTGGGGCTCAGAGGATTACACAGTAATGCAAGCTGCCAAGGGCACTGCAGTTCTATGCATGCAGACTACTCGGGGCACAAGGAGCTGCGAGGGGAGCGGGGGTGGTGGGGGTGCCCTTGCAGTGAGCCAGGAGGGTGGAATCCACTCAAAGTTGATGAAAGCAGGTTCTGTGATCCCTATCTGCTCCTTTCTTTCTCACGCAGGAGGCTCCACGCTCTCCTCGGCTGCTTTGGTCTCACCCCATGGCAGCACAGTGCCGAAACAGGGCTGTTTCTCTGCACGCTGTGAAACCAGGTGCATTTGAAGCCTTTTAGTAAGAGAACAAGAAAGGTGGTGAAGTTTGGAGAAACAGAAGTGAAAAACTAGTTCTGGTGGAAGACAAACTTACTTCTCCAACTTTCTTCCCCCTAGTTTAAACCCTGCTTAAAATCTCTCATGCAGGAACAATTTCCAACTTCTGCAGTTCAGCTTGTCAAAGACAAGAAAACAGAATATGAGCTTTATGCCTGGAGCACCTGTGCCTCCAGGAGCTGCTGCCGGAGACACCCCCCACCCCCTCCTTCTCTGCTCTCCTGGGCAAGTGTATGGGGGTGAATAAACAGGGTTGAGGCATCAGGCAGGACAGTGGCAAGGCTTGGATCTCTGCTGGGGCCGGCCAGCTCCAGGAGATTAACCCAGGGCATGGGAAACCCCAAACTGCAGTGGGTCTCTGCTGTAACCCACCTGCATGCAGAGGTGGGCCAGCAGATGGGCCAGGGCAGAGGATGGGGGGCTCCAGCATAGGCAGGTGGTGGCTGGGGACACCCTGTCCAGGAGGATGTGCCTGGGATCACCAGAAGTAAAATGGGTCTGGCCTTGCACCCCATGGGCCGGGGTGGGGGCCCAGCTGCTGGCTTGTGGCATGAGTGATGCCCTGATATCCCTTTGGGACACTGGTGTGTAATTGCCTGATGAGCAAGTGGAGCTTTTCTGCTGTTATGTCCGTAGGGCTGCCTCTATGCTGCAGCAAAGGGGGCTTGAAACTTGGGGTGCTGGAAAAGAGCATGGATCCTGCCCCTGCACCTCCTCCACTGCCTGGCAGGGCTGGAACCTGTGGCTAAGGGAGTTGGAAAGGATCAGCTGGATGTGTTAAGGCTTTCTTCCCCATAGCCTACACCCCTCCCTGTGTCCACAGAGCTGTGGCTGGGTGGGAACCACCACAACTCCAGAGATGCTGTAGCCCTGTGGTTTCCAAAGGAGTGGCAGAAAGGCGTCATCTTCTGACCATGACACATCATGCATGATCAGCTGAACTGGCTCAGGCTGAAGAACCAGCTAAACCCTGTTCATCTGACAACAGAGCAGACGCCGAGAGCATGGCAAACACGCAGCAATGTCTTCCTTAACGCTGTATGCTGGTGTCTGTGGAGCTGTGGCTTCTCAAGCCAGAGATTAAGTTTTAGTGACTAATAGCCGTGCACTCGTGTAGATATTTCTGGTGTGAAGCAATCCTGTTCTGGCACTCACAGCGTCCTGCAGCAGGGAGATCCACAGTTTATCCACGTGCTGCAGGGAAGCGACATCTCCTGTTTGCTGCCCTCGGCTGATTTCATTTGCTGCCTCTTATTTCAGAAGAAGCAGTAAGAAATTGTTTACTGTTCAGCCAGGAATGTATACACTTCTGTTTTTCCATTTCGCCCTACGGCTTTTAGACTGTTTCCCAGAGGTTAACACCCTGCTCCTGCCACCAGCTGCCAGACACCCCCTTCCCAGGGCCTGGCCCTCTAGAGGGATATCCAAGCTTCATTTACAAAAGCCAACAGTCCCTCTTGCTTCATTTCTCCTTTTCTTGGAGATTCCTGACTCTCGAGTGGGATTTGTCACCATGATCTGCAGGAAGGTGAAGCATCTCCTCTCAGAGCTGGAGTTTAACCCCTTGCAGGAAGGCTGTCCAGCAGCTCAGGCAAGAGGCAGTGCCACGTGGGAGCAGTTCCTTTTGACCCTGCAAGAAAATTGCATGCTTCAGCCAAGTTGTTCACTCAGTGACACCTTTGCTGTTCACTTTGTAGTCACCTCTGCCTGTAGAAGGTGCTTGTCCTCCTCACTGATGTGCTCCAGAACTTTGCCAGTGGGAGGGCTGGTCACTCTCAAATCTGCTTCAAGGTGGAGTGTCTGAGTTACTGTAAGCAGATTGAACACACAGTTTGTGCCAGCTTTGTGGAATCTGTTCTGAAGCAGATTAGGGAGTGCTCACGTATTTGTTTTCTTCACCAGCAGAGTGGAGGAGGAGCTGACCTGGAGAGGACCAGGACCACAAACTCTCTTGCTCCTGGTGTACCAGGCAGCTGTTGTGTGGCAGCTTGATGGGGAATAAGGAAAAGTTGAAGAGATCATAGCAGTGGGGTCCCTAGGAACCAGGGGACCCTTTGGGAGATCCCTAAGATTGCTGAAGGCATCTCAAGCAAATAGTTTAAAGCTCTGAAAACCTCCTTTCTATGCAAATGAGGGAGCAGGGACTTATATCTAGTAGTGCCTCTGTTAAAGCAACCTAAGTCCAAACAGCTTTGCATTTCATGTGAACATTAAAAAATAAGAGAGAAAGAAAATTTAAGTGGGTAAAATTACTCCTATAGTTGTTTTACACAGCTGAATGAAGATAATTGTATTGGCAATTGTGAGTGATTACAGTATTATCTGCCATCAAAAAAGTTATTTTTTTGAATACTAAAGGAATTAATGATACATAAAACTGTGCTTAGATTGAGTGCATTCATCAGCAGAAATGCCTTGTGCTGGCACTGCTACACTGTAATTACTCCAGCCGCTCAGAGAAAGAGAGCAGGAGATAGGGGGCTATTGTGGATACTGCCAAAGATTTACATACATTTACACGCTGAGCAACTCTGGTGCTCAGGGTGAGGGGGGCAGAGCCAGGGCAGCAAAGCTGGGGGCAGAGGGGACAGCACACCACAAGTTTCACCTCTTCTTTTTCTTTATTGTGCGTTACAGAGCAAAGACTGGGGGGTCGTCTCTGTGTTTAAAACTTTACAGGGTGAAGCCAGTATGGAGAAGATGGTTAAATGCTCCTCAGAATAGCAAAGGATGAGCCCAGCCTTGACAGGATGCTGCCTCGTGGTGTGTTGGATAGATAAAACTAGTCCTGGGGTCACAGGCAGTCATTGCCCAGCCCTGGGAGACGGATGGTGGTGGTGGGAATGGTGGAGGTGGTGTCCGCAAGGACCACCTGCTCATGCCCTGCACTTTGAGCGAGCCCATCATGCTGCCCCATCAGTGGGGCTGGGAGCATGGCTCTGTCTGAGCGGCGGTGGGGTGAGGAAATCTAGAAAAAGTGCTCCCCAGCTTGCTCCGCACCTTGTGGCTCTTCAGAAAGGACACGTGATATCGGGGGGGGATGTTTACAGACTGGGGCATTGCAGAGAAGGCTGTTGCTGGGGTTGTGAGCAATCTGTGCGGAGCAGCAGGATGCTTGCAAAGGATTTGGAGGGGTTTTTAAAAGAAGGGTGGTGGGTTGCAGCCTCTTCACGGAGCCCACGGGCCCCCTCCAGTGATGGAAATCTTAAACCTTCTGTGAGCTTCATCTTCTTGTGCGCAGCTGCCTTCTGAGCTGTATCTGGAGCTGAATTAATAAAGGAAGAGGAGCACAGACCCTTTCCCACGGGGAATCCCAGGCCGGGCACGGTGTGCATCTCCTGCTTGGAGAAGACATGGGTGCTGGATGCACTTGGCCTTTCGGGTGGGAGCCACCAGAGAGCAGGGCTGAGCTGCTGGCCTGGCAGAAACCTCCAGCTCCGAGGCTCTCCCATCCTAAAACCCTGCACTATATACTCGGAACCTGCAAGGAGCATTGAAAGAAGCAGAAAGACCTTTTCTGGCTCTTTGGGTGATGGGACAGCCTGAGCTTTTGTGGGGAGCTGTGCTTTGATTTCAGACAGTTTTTAAGTGATTTTATGAAATGATGGGAGTTTTGCTGTCGGTCCCTCTGCACTGGGTTGGTTTTGCTAAGGAGGATGCCCCAGCAGGGCTTGACCCTGGAAGCTGTCAGTGCTCAAGAGCCCTGCAGCTCTGCTGCTGCCAGGATTTGTTGCGGTGTCCAGGACAGTGCCTCAAACCTGGCAGGCTGCCTGCGCTTTCAAATGAGCGAGGGCATCCCCACCCTCTCTGACTTCATCTTTCTGACAGGGGGGAAACAATGAATATTATTTGTGTTTGCAGCCCCACAGGCCAAGTTCTGAGGCTAACGGGGCAGCCCCAAGTTTGATCCTAACAGTCTTCCCCCAAAGCAATGTCATTTCATAGTTTGGGGTCAAGATTTAAGTGGGGTCTTGAGTTGTAGCGGGGTCCTGAGCACTTGTGCATCTCTGAGTGTGGCTGGGCTGAATCCAGACCTCCTTGGCCACTGGTACTGTGGTTTTTCTTGCCTGGAAAAAAGCACACAAACACTGAATTTTCTTCTTCTTCTTTTTTTTTTTTTTCTTTTTTTTTCTTTTTTTCTTTTTTTTGAGCCCTGCTCTCTGAGGCCAGGAGAGGGAGCCAGCCAGCCAGTTACTGCACAGCCCGGGTACCCAGCTCTCCCTGTTTGCCGTGGGATGGGAGCACACACACTTCGATATACCCATTGATTTTCCCAGAGGGAAGGTTCGATCTGTTCAGGCCCCCGGGTGAGCTGCTATTTACATTTACACAAGGCGGATGGGCAGCCGGCAGGTGGGGAAAATGAGGCACGGAGCAGGCCCATACCTTGGTGGAGCTGGTTGGTGGTATCCTTCTTCTTGAGGACCTCCTGGGTCCTACTGCAGTTTGTGATTGCTCTGTCGATGGGTGTAAACATCCCTGTGGTCTGGGTGGATTCACCAGGTGAGCTATGGGGGGGCTGTTTTAGCATCACTGCAGATGTCACCCCTATAGGGACCCACAACTTGTGCAACACTGATGCACCTCCCGCCCCGTCCATGCCCCGTGTCTGTGCAGTGTCTTGCACAATCAGCAGCTGGTCCCTGGTTCAGACCTCCTGATGGAGAAGCGATGGGGACCCCCACCTGCAGGCAAGCTGTTGCTGGCGAGTTCACCCCAGCGCTGTGGAGGTGCGAGGGGCACGAACATGCAGAGACAGCGGCGAGGGGGCCCTCGCTGACTCCTGCCATGTCATCTTCCCGGAACGATTGGAAAGCCGCAAAGCATCGTGGCCTGTGCTCACAGCAAACAAATTGATCTATCGATCGATCGGTCCCTCCCGCTGCCCGTGTTTTCCCTCTCATCTCTCCTGGGCCAGCACTACTGGAGGACTGGTGAGATTGCCCCTGTGTTGAAAAGAAATAAATAAATAACCGAATAAAAATGCTGACGTGGAGAAGTCAATCAGCTTTGTGTGGCCTTGTAATATCTCATTTTATCCGCGCCACGCTTTATTAAATTCTCATAAACCTGTCAATGAGGACAGATACCATTTCAGTTTACCCCATTAGTTCTACACAATGACATCGGGGGAGAGGAAGACAGGGAGGTGGGGGGAGGCACTCGGCGTGGAGAAAAGAGGAATGAATTTAAAGAAAGAAAAAAAAGAGAAACCCAGAGCCAATCTCAGCTTCATGACAATAATGTAATAACATCAGCGCCCAGGGAAAGTAATTGAATTAAGTGGCTTTTGTTAATGGTTTTAAGATTTAGAAATGTAAATAACAGTTAGGAGTCTTTAATGGGACTCTGGTTTTAGGTAACTGTAGCCCTAAGAATAAGAAATGCTTTGCTGTTTAATATGATGTCAGATAGTTTTGTTACTCCTCCAGTTTCATGCCTGCAAAGCATATTTTGCAGTTTTAAAGCCGGGTGTGTTTATCATCTTTCCTTTCTAACTTCAGACGGAGCTTAATTCGGGAGTATTTGCATGAACCCTTCTTAGCCAGTCCCTATCAGTTATTTGCACCGCCAGGAATAAAGTATTATTTCTCCCGAGCTGCTTTGGAGAACTTTCTGACTGCAGGGTTACTCTGCTCCGAAGCCTCCCATCTATTTACATGTTCATTAAAGGCAGGCAGCCGCCGGTGCTCTCTGCGCCAGGGCCGGACTCGGCTCCCGGGAGTAACGCCGCTGGGAGCAGTGATGTTACACCGGGCTTAGGCCAGTGGGGATGGAGAATCCAGCCGACAGGTAGGATGAGCTGGGCGATTTGGAAATTACTTTCATGGGAACTCGTTCTGCTTAAAATATTATTGGATTTTCATTTAGGAACCTATCAAAGTGCAAGAATAAAGTCTGAGCTGCCTAACCCACATAGGTCTAAACAAACAGTCCTCCCTTCTGCTCTGGGATCTGCCAGCTCGCGGATTGGGAAGGGTCCTTCATTAAGGCATGGGCTGAGTCTCAGGGAAACCCACTATGCCAGGCAGAATAGAGGGCTTTGCATTTATTCAGGCTGAAAATCTTCCCCTTTGCAGGATGAAGGCGCTCCCCGGGCTGTGCCGCCGGGATCTGCCTTCCCCGCTTGTCCCCTTAACTATGCCCGCTGCTGCATGGGGGACCTGCAGCTCCACTCCTGCTGTGCAGGGAGGCAAAAGCTCTCCCGAAGCTTGTGCTTCAGTCCCACTGCAAGTGAGCAGCTCTGCATACACCGGGTCACTCTAACACCTCCTCGGGGGAGCTGCCTTCTGGTTTGCTTCACCCGTAGCCTGCAGTGGTCTCTGCTATTGATGGCTGCGGCTCTGCTTCTGTGGCTGGAGAGCCTGCCTCATAGCTGCAAGCTGTGCTTCCCATCCAGCGGGATCTCAGGCCCTACACAGCCTCAAAAACCTTCCGCCATCACCCTCACAGACCTTCCGCCATCACCTTAAGTCTTCCCCCGCCACCTTCATAGGCTTGGCTGAAAAGAAAGAATAAAAGCCCCAAGCCCAAGCCAAACCTGACCCAGCTCATGTGGGCAAAGGAGAGACTTGTCAGATTGTAAATGAAAAAACCAAGGGTTCAAGTTACACATTTCCCCCAGGGGATTTCTTAAGTAGATTGTTTGCAAAAAAAGGAAATAGTTCAATTCCTCCTGGAGAATTTGAGAAGAGGTTTCTCACTGCTGTCGGTTTGCTGTGTATTGCTGTACTTCAAGCAAAGCTGGGGTAGAACAAAGGGGTTTGTTTCTTCCCTTATGGAAAAACAAAATAAGAACAAGAATAATATTGCAATTAAATCAACAAATCCTTCACTATTCTCCCTGCATTAGAAAAGAAAACCCCATCTATTAATGATCGAATTGTTAAAAACAGCCCCTGACTTAGCCGTTCCCCTCCGAGAGGTCTCCATGGCATTGACCATGGCAGAGGGAGAGGCAGCTGCAGGCTGGACGCCTGCCCTGGGCTCTCCTATGGGTGCTGCAGCCTCATGCGGGGTGCTGGGTCCCAGCACAGCCCCTTTCCCAGGGAGGCTGTAACGCAAACGGGATCGGTAGCTTTCCCTCCTCTGCAAACAAGAGGGGGCCAGATGATTGGAAATTTAGGGGCTTGGTGTTTTCCATGCTTCACTGTGAGTCAGCAGAGGTAGGCTGCAGGTTCACCACCTGCCTCTGCTGCTGGGATCCCACTGAGATGCTGCTGTGTCCTCAAGAAGGACTACAGGACTTTTCTCCCTAAGCCAGAATCCTGTGTCCTTCCAGGGAACAAGTGACCTGGTTGGGGGAGAAGAGCCAGGGACCTGGGAGAGGGCTCATGAACCCCTCTGGCTCCAGCAATGTGAGGGGCCATTCTGGCTCCCTGCCTGAAGGGATGACACAGCTGTGACTCTGGTGTGTGGCTCTGCTTTGCAAGTTGGGGTGCTCAGCAAAGCAGCAGGATAGCAGCTGGAAAGAGGTTTACACAGCCTTATAGACAGGGAAGGACTATTGAATGCTTGGGGAGCCATTAAATAATTTGCCATGCTAAGACCCAGGCGGTGCTATTTTCTGCAGATAAAAAGTGGGTTATTTTTCATTAGCTGCAAACAGGCTGTTGGTGGCAGCGAAACTTGCCACCAGGTCTGTAGCTTGACACAACATAAGCAGATATGAGCAATATCCTAAAAATAATTGAAATCCACTGAGGACTGTATTGAACTGGTTTTTTTAAGTGCATCAGGTGAAGCAACAAAGGGATGGGATGACCCTGAATCAGGAGACGGTGCCAATGGATGTGGAGGCGCATACACGTTGAGCGGGAGATGGAAGCATGCCGGAGACCCTCCCAATCTGCCGAAACCATGCATGGATGGGAGCCTGGCCCTGGCTGCAGCATTTTGTCCAATCCAGACTGAATTGCAGGTTTTTTGGTGCAACTGTTGTGGGACTGTCTTCACCAGCAAGCTCCCTGCTCAGCCAGGAGCCTGTTAGGAGCAGAGGAGGGAAGAACAGCCCTGTGAGCCAAAGAAATCAGACTCCAGATGATTTACATGGAGCATGAGAGGCACCAGAAGGGCGGCCAGCCCAGAAAATGAGATTATAAACTATCATCCCCTGTTACACGCTGGGATGTGGCTACAGGGTGGCCCTCTGGCATCATTCAGGGAGGCAGCGTGGTCTAGTGGTGAAAGCAGAAGGCTTTTGTCTCCTCAGATTGGAAAATCCCCCATCCTGAGGAGTGCCTGAGAATACACTGGATTTTTCCCTTCCCTCCTGCAGCCCTTTCCTGACCAGTGTGCAGTGCCTGCCACCTTTAGAGGCCACAGGAACATCTTAACTGGTCACTGCCGCATCTTGCTGACCCCATGGCGTGGTCTGGAGATGTTTGTGAAGTTAAATGCAGGAGTGGCAGTCTGGTGGACTGAGATGGGGAAGAGAAGAAGCCCTTCCTCCAGCTGACCAGGTCCTACAGAGTGTAGTGCCTGAGGTGGACCCACTCTGCAGTCAAGCTAGCAGCTCTGGGGCTGGTGGTACCTCCACGGCATCGCTCTGAAGCAGTTTAAACATCGCCTCTTTTGGGGAAAGGAGAGGAGAAAAGAACCTGCAAAGGGGATACAGGAGCCCTAGTGTGGATGCATCAAGCTGTTTAAACTAATTTAGGGTGCAAGCAAGGCCAGTGTGGCATCTGAGCCAGGAAAAAGCAAAACAGCCCATCTGCTCACGTAAGTGTGGAACCTGCTGCAGAGGCTTGGGTGTTTAATGCTCTTTACCTCTGTGACGTGAACCGATAGGAGGGGAAAAGAATCACTAAAAGAAGTCCTTGGAAGAGGCAGAGCCCCACGTTTAATCTGCACTGGCATGGAGGTGGTTAATAAGATAATCTCCGGGCCCTCTAACACAAAGAGAAAGTGAGTTTTCTGATCCATAAAGGATCAGTCTGCAGGAAGCCCCATCAGACTCCTCAGCGTGAAATTACACCACAGCAGGGGGGTACAGTCCTGCTACTGTACAACATTAGAGAGATGAATTAGGACTTGACGTTCATGTGCTTAATATGCCTATTCCTGGCATTATCCCACAAGGACCAGTCACCGCCAAGGACTTACGGTCACCGGGTCTAGGAAGGTATTTAGGGTTGCTCATTTGCTTGCTTCCAGAGCCAGGCTATCTGGCTTCCCCATCTAATCTCTTGGCATTAGGAGCAGGGGGGCATGCAGACCAGCTCTTCTGTCTCACAGCAATCGGGTCTGGTGAATAAACACTGGGTGCACCCTTGTTGCTCCAATAAATCACAGCGATCCTCTGGACCAGTGAGTATCGAACGAGGGAAACAACATGATGCACATAAAATCGTGACTTGGTCCTCAAGAGGCTGAGAAAGGGGGAAATAGACAACCCTGAAAGCATGTCTCTCAATAGTTGCTGGTAACAAATAATAAATATTAACTGGAAAGGAAAGAAAATTTACTAGGAATTATTCAAACTGGGTTAGCCTCCCCAGTGTTAAACTGGTTGGAGGTGTACCTTGGACTAACGTGGGCACTCTGAGCTACTTTACTGAACAGGCTTTGCTTGGAAGTCAGAGCCTTTCCAAGCCCCAGGTCTGGGCTGTGTGAAAATTCCCACCTGTTTGAACTCCAAGCCAGGGCAGAGTGCTTTTGGTTTGCTTTTTATCCATGAAATATTTTGTTGAGAACCAAATTTTAGGGGGAGGGGGAGAATGTACTCAAAATTCTGGAAGAAATAAAAAGGAAAATGTTGGCAACGAGGCCGAATAGTTCTGGTTTTGAGCTGATGGTTTTCCAAGAGAAAATCCAAATTTTTTTTTCTTTTTTTTTCAGAAAGTAGCTATCCTGCAGGAAATACCTGATTTCGCGGGTGTGCCGCACTTCTGGCAAGAGCACTTGCGATCAAACTGATTGAAAAGCCATTTAATCAGAACTGTTTTAAGAATGAACTAAAATTTGGCAAGGTTAATGGGGGGAAGCATGGGCAGGCCCAGGAGAAATAAATGAGAAGCAGAGTCCTCCCAGAAGCTGATTTTGCAATGGTCCACCGAGGAGAAAGGACGAGAGCCTCGCTGGCACGAGGACATCCTTGTGCTGTGATCACATCATGTGGCACGTGGGTGCTTTGCAGCCCACAAATCCTGCTCCTCCGACTCTCCTCTTCAACCATTTTCCCTGGGGAAGGGGGAGTGGAAATATGGTGGGATCCTGGACTCACCCAGATGTGGAAGTGGTGCTCAGCCTGAACGTACTGAGCATGAACACGCAGGATCAAGTCCTGAGCCTGGCCGTACAAAAGCATCTCTTGTGTTAGATGCAGTGGGTGTCTACATTTGTAACCCTTTCCTACAGCACTTTGAATATGGCAGGTTCTTGCTTGCACCCCTTAGGAAGGGATATAGCAGAGAGGCCACTAGAGAAATTCATGAAAAGAGAGTGAATTGGGACTCTAAACCACAAAGCTGTGATATTGATACGGGGACTGTACCACCCTGCCCCTTTTCTGGTTTCTCCTGCTCTCTGTTAAGTCATGGTAACCCATGGGGGTGGAGATAAGGATTTCCACAGGCTATTTTTTCCCTTAGGCACCGACTTTGTGGGAATATTTTTCTACTTAAATGCAAACCAGAGCTAGTATTGTTGTGGGTGAAATCAAATAACCATTTATACACAGATATCTTTACTGTTTTCCATCTGATGGAAGTTTTGGTGCTGGGCTCATACATGCTGACATCAAGCCAGACATGGAGGGGCTTCTTTGACATATAGACTAGTCTCTGGTGAATGCAGTTGCCACCAGATAAATAACAAATGGAGTTAGTTGTTGAGGTGGCTGAACATCCCATCCCCACGGTTAGGATGTGCTCCCCCCAGTTGTTTTCTCTGCCTAGAGGCACCATCTAAGCAAGTTACCTGTGGTGACCACCCCATCTCCCAAATCTTCAACAAACTAGTCCTCAAGCCCAAATCAACACTTTCAGGGTGAAACAAGGAGCCTTAGATGCTGAAAAATGCCCACCTTCTGGTTGTCCCATTGTCCAGACAAGGCAGACACAAAGTATTCCCAAACCCATTCTGTTGATTTAAAATGAATCCCAAGGAAAACGCCCCTGAGTAAACCAATGTGTGGAGGCTGATGGAGCACTTTGCACCTGAATGATAAATCCCCATTCTCCAAGAGAGTGACAATGGTTTTGTTTTTAGTGTGCTTGGCTTTTGTCTCCTATGAAATTAGAAGTCTCCCACTGAGGGTTGGGTTTCGTGTCTGGGTCACAGTTTCTGCAGAAAGGAATTTTCATTATGGTCTTGGAAACATTTAAGCCTCCCTGTGCAACTGATCTAGCTGAGCTTTTCATAACCAGCAGGACCATAGATGCCATCAGCAATCAGGGGTGAAATCTCCAGCAACCTGAGAAGGAGGTATGAGCCTTAGGATGAGACAGGATCTCATAGCGAGATTAACATGAACTGTGACCGTAATTAACCACAGTAACTGTTTGCTGAAGGTGAGGTGGGGGGTACGTCCTTGCTGGCAGACTTCAGACTGGAGAATAGATTCCCTGTTTCAGGGGGAGTTAATTTGCCAAAGTCCTTTGGCTTGTGATGTGCAGGGTGACAGACTAGATTATGAAGGTGGAACAGAGGTTTAGGGACCAGTCTAGCCCTAGTTGAGTCCTCGGGCCACACAAAGTGTGAGAAGTAAGTAACTATTACCAACATATCAAATGACGTGGGAGAGGGAATGTATCCCAAAGAGATATGAGACCCAGGAACTTCTGACAGGGCATAAAACCCCAGATACACTCAGATGAGCAAAATTCAAAGAATATATTTCTAAGCCTGGGGCTTGTCTTGTTTTCTGAGGACATTGTGAAGGTACTAGTTCCTGCTCTATAACAGCCCTTTATGTAGTTAAAGCAGGCATATATCTGAAACTCCCTTTGCTTTCCTCTCTCCAGGTTACATAGTATCAATAGTCTTAATTTTTCTTTATGCTGTTTTCCAGCTATTCATCTTATTTTTCTCTGGACTCTCTCCAGCTAATACATCTTTCTTGAAGTGGTACTCAAAACCAGACATGTTTCTCCATCTTGGATCTAACCAGAGATGAGTAGAGACAAGATGCATCTCCATGTCCTATGGGCTCTGTCAGGGCTGTCCATGGCTGTAAAAACACCTCATAGGTATCATATGGCTTAAATCAAGCACTTCCACTGAAAATCTGTGGCAGCAGTTGTGTAGGCTGAAAATGGCACAGTCTCTTGTGATTTTTCCCTCTTGTTGAACGTGATGAAAATGAGGAATGCGTCTCCTCCCCCCATGCAGCCTTTTCTGCATAGGCGAGTTGCCAAAACCACAAAATGAGTTAAAAAAAGCAAAATAACTGTTGTAAGGTGGACCTCTTAATCAGTGTGCTATATTCAAAGGGTTTCTGCATTGAATAAAAAAAACTTTTGGCATATAATTGCAAGAGAAAAGAGCTGTAAAGACTCTATCATAGCTCATACCTTGATGAGCCATTGCAATCCAGCTGGACTCACGAGATTTGGGGTAAATCTGATGAGCCATGAATCCAGAGCATCAATGAACATACAAGGACATTCAGCCTCCTTTGGCAAACAGGAAAACCAGAACGAAGAATGTGAAGCCTTTTCTCCAAACCATATGTAATGGGGCGGTGGAGACAACAGCAGCAAGACTGTCATCTTTGACTTGCTCAAGGTCAAGGCTGCCCTGTTTCTTAACTGAAAGTTAATCCTTTGGCGTGGGAGGTAGGAGCTCTATTTTTAGGTCTCTTTATTATTTTAGAGCTGATCGGATTTTTACCTCCTGGAAGCTGCTACACAGTCTCACAGTGCTCTTCTTGCAACAACTTTTTTTCAGAATAAAACTGCTTTTTAAACATTTGGCAACTGAGAAATATGCTTGGGTGATGCTGGGGCATCTTTAGGCTCTTCAGACCCACCTTCTGCCTGGAGCAAGTCTGTTGCCAACACCAGGTCAGGCTGGCCATGGCTATGTTTACTCAAGTTTTTAAATTCTCCAAGGATAGAGATGCCCCACCTCTGATGTCCTGCCTCTGGGCTGTACCACCATCACTGTCAGGAATTCCTAAATTTCAGTCCAAATCTCCCAAGCTGCAAGTGGTGGCTCTTGTGGCTTGTCATAGCATTGTCTAATACAAGAAAAGTTTGGCTCCATCATCTTTGCATCCTTCTTCGAGCAGCTGTCAGATGTAGTTGCTGGGAAGGGCTAAGAAGAAAGTGCTGATGGAGCTGGTGTGAACGTAACTGTGAACCAGAGCCAGCATGAACGATGGTGATCCTAGGAGAGTGAGCAAGGGGACGCTTTTGCAGTGCTGGGAATAACTTGGCTCTCTCCATCATCTGCACTCTCTTTAATGACCCAGATTGTCTGTGCCTTGTTGTAAGGCAGTTCCTCTTGAATCACAGTATTTGGAGCAATAATTGGGGTTGGAAAGGGTCTTGGAAGGACATCTGGTCCATCCCTCACCTTGGTCATGCTAGACAGCATGTGAAGTTGGGGTTGGTAGGAGCTCATCCTTCATCAGCTGCACAGTAAGCAGAAAGCAGGTCCCTGGTTTCTAGACGACTGAAGTGAGACAGGAGAGAGAGACTGGCATTGTCCTCAGCATCCCACCGTTTCGTTGTCCCCAGAGAGGTGGCATGTGGTGCTGTTTTAGCTGCACAGCAGAGGAGGCTCACAGCTGTGTGATAAATATAAGCGCTTCTCACAGGCTCAGATGGACACTCCTTCCATGCAGCAGTTGGTAACCTGTGCTGGGGAGCTCTTCAGGGAAGGTCACGGGACTTACATGTCTCTGAGTGCTGAAGGCTCCTGCTTCTGATGGGAGTTGCTGGGAGCTCCCAAACTATGTTCACCCATTCCATTTCTTCAGCAGACTTCTTGCATGCTGCCGGGCAAGTCCTTCAGTGTCTCCCCATTTCTGCTTCCTACCAGGAAAATCTCTCCTTCTCCCACCTCCATCTTCTCCATTTACGTGATGCACCTCTCGGAGGGAAGGGTTATTTTTACACACGACGGCTATGTACAGCGCTTTGCACCACTGAGCTCTCATCCTCCCAAGGGAAAAAAAAGCCTCAAGCAGGATAAAAAATAAATACTAAAAATAGCACGCTGCTGAGCAGGTTTGTGGGGCCGCACTGCGGAGGCAGCCCGTAGGAATGCAACCAGAAAAGGACACAGGGCAAGGGGAGAGACGGCCCTTTCCACCAGCCCCCACCTGCCCCTCTTTCCCCTACTGTGTGAACCTACTGTAGATTTCTTGAATTTCCCTTTGATGTTTATCTCCCCCCAGTAATTCTATTTGGGGGATTTGCTAAAGCGACGGTTAGAAGAATACAGCCTGGAATAGGGCGGCCGAAGGGCAAAAGAATGTTAGAAACAGGATTAAGATCATATTCTACAAGCGGTTGTCAGCTGCTGAATAGGGCTAAAGTTTCTTATCGGGCCGGGGTGCCAGAATGCCTTTGGATTCTTCTCCCCTCTATCCCTCCCCTTCGCACCGGGCTTTCAGCGTGGCGGGGAAAGCATAATCACGGCCCTGAATGGGAAGGTGGGCTCTGGCAAGCTTCGCCCCACGGCGCAGAAGCTGGGAGAGGGGGTCAGGGGATTGCTGCCGGTGTCGTGGGCAGGCAGCCTGGTTGCTTGGGAAAAATTTAAAAAAAAGAAAAAAAAGACAGTAGTGGTTAGTCTGAAGTGCTTGGAGGATTTTAAGGTGCAAACCACTATATTAAGGGGAGAGCATTCCCTTTTGAAAGTCCCAAGCTCAGTTTCTTTCTTTCTTTCTTTATTTAGTTAGTTAGTTAGTTAGTTTTTGCATGGGATTTCATGGTTTTCACTGGGCATTTTAGTTGTTGTTATTGTTTTTTCTATTTTTCCTTCTTTTTTTTTTTTTTAGGTGGGATTGGCATCCTGGTGGGAACTTAATTGGAAATATTTGGGGCTTGCTTCTGAATGTTCAGGTGATAGGAAACAAAAGTTCTGGAAAAGCAGAAGAATTTGGAAATAAGGAGGGGAAAAAAAAGAAAGTGTATTTTGAAAACCAACAGAGGCACAAATACTTGTGAAAGAGAAGACATTTTGGAAACTTTGAAGCTACTTTCATATAAAACAAAAATACAAACACACTGAGCTTGCCTGGGCAATGGAATCAAGTAGTATTAAATTCCCTGTATGCTCACTTCAGAAAGCTAAGGGCATACAGGCTTTTGACGTTTCCAGCTATAAGATGTTTTTGCCTTTTTTACAGGTTAGAGACTTATAATAGAGAAGGTTTTGAAGAGGCCAGTGTCCTCCCAACCTGCGATCCAACAGACAGACCCATGTGAGTCCTCTTGGATGTGTATGTTCCAGCAGAAGTGTTTCTGGTAAGATATTCAGATTCGTTTAGGGAAATCTGGGTTTTGTTTGACTCATGTATTTAGGCTATGTGGGCATGGAATGTTTTTCACTTGTTCTGCACAAAGCAAACAGAAGCCTTGCCATGATTTCTGGTTTGTGTTGGAAAAGGAAGCCTTGCAGGTAATGTCATTTCTGGGCTGATCAAAATAGCTGGAGTAAGGAACAAATTAGCTTTCTGGATCTAGACTACATGTGGCTATTCTATAATGAGGGATTGCATTTTTCTCTAGCCTTTGCCTGATTTAAAGTATCAGAAAACCTTTGTCAAGAGACCCGCTGACGAACGAGAGCTCAGCAGAAGCAGTCGAAATCCAGCAAGAGGAACTGTTTCCCCAGAGTTTGCAATATCTGGGGAGCGAGGAGGGATGAAAGACCAAGGGGTTAAAACCCAGCTCCTGGAGACCTGTGAATATGAAAGCATCTCTGCTTTTAAATGAGTTTCTCCCTTGTGGCTTACAGAAATTTGACAGCTGAATACTGAAGTCAAGGGGTCCTTTATCTACATGACAAAATCTCATTAATTATTTTAGGGACTCGAAAGTAACTTTCCTGATGCTCGTGGTTCGCAGTACTGTGAAACTTCAGTGAAACAGGGGTCAATGACATTGCCATGTCCAAAAGCAATGAGGTTCAGCAGAGTTAAATAGCCCACGCAAAATGATGTAAAATAAATTAGATTTTTTTAATTCCTCCGTTTTTCATAGTCCTTAACAAATAATGCTTTCAAGTCAAACTGCGAGGTTACATTCTGTAGTTCTTATTGATTTCAGTTGGAACTTTACCTAAATAAAATGTGCCAGGGTTTTTTTTGACTCTTTAAATCCATCATTCCTTGTTGTTACTCCCAGAATTTTTCACGTCGCTCCCCGCTACAATCAGCCCTTTTTGCACGAGGGCAATGCGCCATAAGAGCTCCTGCCCCAGGGAGCTGACAAGCTGCTGTATTTTTGCACTTAAAACTCATGCTTCCAGTCATCCTTAGTCATTTAAAGCACCAGAATATGAACAATCACTCTTCATTCGAGGTGAGCGCAAGAAGATGGGGTTAC
The DNA here is from genome assembly GCA_035590275.1 of Ibycter americanus. Taxonomy (NCBI): domain Eukaryota; kingdom Metazoa; phylum Chordata; class Aves; order Falconiformes; family Falconidae; genus Ibycter; species Ibycter americanus. Next base: position 25,474,433 of record JAVJGI010000032.1, read on the forward strand.
AGGAGCAGAAGGGAGCATCACGAGGGCAGTTTAGGCAAAAGATGCTCTTTGATCAATGTCCACATGTATCACTCGCATATTCCTTCTTCCATTCTGCTTGGGTCAGTGTTTTTACATAATTTAAGGGTTTATATGAATGAAAACATGATGAACAGATAATACCAGTTAAAGGCAGTGTTGTTAGCTTCCTCCCATAGCTGAGGAGCACAGAGCACCTTCAAAGCCACGTCAAGCAATTGCAATAGCTACATCGAGGTGAGCCAGTACAGGAACCACCTTAATGCTCCTTCCCCAGCAACCTGCTCCCCAGGAACGTGCCTGAGAGCGACGAGCCTGCTCCTTCCCTCTGCTTTGCATTGGTCTGGGCTTGTACCAGCTCCTCCTGAACACCCACTGCTGAGTGTAATGGGAAGACGTCAAAGGCAGCTCTCTGAGGAATTTTCCAGGAGAGCAACACAACTTTTAGAAGCCAACTGAACGCAAAGCGGGACTAGATCCGGCTCCTTAATACTCATAACCCCAATGCTGCAGCAATGCCTCCACCTTGTGCAAGGGCAGCTTCATGTCCAGTCCCGCCCTGTGACTCAAGCAGATAAAGCGATATCAACTATTTATTCTATAACGACAAATAATCTGTATAATCTCTCTGAGCCTTTTAATTGCCTTTCTTTTTTTTAGCCAAGGTTAAGACATCATAAAGCAAGGGATGGTATCTTCGAAATAAGAGAAACCTTTTCAAGACTGGGAGTCGGGCTGTTACCCCAAATCCGTAAGAGAGAAGATTGGTGAGAAATTGGTTTCTAGCTCATACATTTACGGTGCAACTGTCTGCCATTAGCTCCTGGGTGGTTTGGCACTGCCAGTATGGTGTAAAGTGCTCTTCATCGCATCGAAATCAGCTCTAGGCTCCTCCAGGCAGAACCCCAAATACAGAATTCCTTTCCTCATGATGCTGGCCTGTGCTGTGGCCATCTAGGCTAAGGCTGGTGAGCTCGGCGGTGGCTACCAGTGGCAGCAAACTGCTCACTGACACTGGGTGACAGTCAGGGTGACAGCTGGGAGCCTGCGAGGGGGACAGGCGACTAAACACATGCTTAAACACGGCGCTATTTGCCCAATAATCAGTAACGTCGAGAGGGTGACATTAAACAAAATAATAAATTGTGTGCTGGGCTTCAAATTGGATCCCTTTTTTTATTTGATTTTGCTAGGATTTATTCCATTTGACAAACCATGCTGTTTAGAATACAATAGTGGCATAATCACAGCCCGAGGCCCTCATTCTTCAAGATAATGGGATACTTATTCATCTAAGGCAGGTACAAGTCTGTCCTTGGCTTTCATTTTACAAGATTACTTGTATTTCTGTCTCATTTGCAATAGGTGATATCTGTCAGAAAGCAATTTTCACCCAATTTGGGGTTCTTAATATTTTGTCTTTAAACTCCTTTGTTGTTGATTTTTCCTCCCCTCCACCACTTGACACGCATTTGGCAGGCAACCTGTGACCAAGCTGCTTCCCCCCCGCCCCCCCTTTTAAACAAACAAATAAATAAATAAATCAATAGCATCCCTGTCCCTGTTTACATAGCTGGATGATTTATTAGTTCAGCGTGACAGCACAGGAATTTTTCAATGTACAAGACGTTCTGGCTGGTGTGTGTTCCACTTCATCCTCAAGAACGAGAGAGCTGCGCTCGCTTTTGTTCAGCCCGACAGTCTGAAAGTTCAGCAGACAGAGCCCCTCGTCCCCCCAGAGACGTGCCAAAAGCGGTGTTTTAAGGGCCAACTGGAAGGGCTGAGCCGAGGTCCTGATTCAGGCTCCGAGGGCTTAACTTCAACGTTTTTTTCAAGCTAAGGTGAATGAAAAGCGGGTTATTATTTTTGGCAGCAGCACAGTGAATTTTTCAGGTATTGTTGGGAAATGAAAAGAAAAATAAAATTGGTCTACTAGCATGCTTCTGCTTAGTGCTAAAAGAAACATTTGTTTTTTCAGTTAAAAATGACGTGAAACGGGAAAAAATATGTGATAATCTGTTTGGACCTAAAAAACATTTAGATAAAATCCTGGCTATTTGGGGTTTCAGCCCTTCCGGATTCCCTACATAAAAAGCTCTTCTCGTTTCCCTGCTTTCCCATTTCCCCTTGCTTATCCCTGCAGCCCTCTCTGCTGCTTTTGGGTACCCCAGGTTAATTTGTCCTTAAATTTTGATTCTGAAAATGCAACCGCTCCACCTCAACTGATGCTTTGCTTTTCTTTCCCCTCTTCCCCCTCATCCTTGCTGAAAGCTGCAGGAACGTGGGCAGATGTAAAGCCCCTGCACAGCCCCGACTCTTGTGCTTGACCTGGTGGAGATGTGACACATTCCTGCAGGTAACATAGCCCTGCAAACGCCCTGGGAGGTGGAGGGACTTAAAAATGCAGGTGGAAGCAAAGCAAACAAACAAAATTGGGGAAACGGGGCTGAAATCAAAAGCACATCTCTCGTCTCTCTTTGTTTAAGCCAGTCAGAGGAGCTCTGTGCAAAGAGGAATTACTTTGAGGCAGCTCAGACACCTTTCTTCTCTCTGTGGGTGTCTCCGAAGGCAAAACTAATTCACTTCTTCTGCTCCATCAGGTCTCCCCTCCATTGTTCCCCACTAATGTTATTTTTTTTGTCTTACTTCAGAAACATTCCTGCCTGAGTAATCGTCTCTAGCAGGGAGAGCAAGGAAAGGAAATTAAGATGTTATTGAGGGTTGGAGAGATATCTCATGTTTCAGAGTGGATCAGAAGGCCTGGGTGTTTTTTCCTTTAAGGTGCCTGTTACAGGGAGGTGAGGCAAACATGTTGGATGGCTTAGCTGTGGGGAGAGGGCTGGTCCTCAGGAAGCTATGATGCTTCTCTCTTCTCTTGACACAGCAATAAATATGTCCTTAATTCCACAAGTGGGTCCATCTACAGCAGATAATCTCTCAGGGGAAAAGTTTCGTCTTTGGTGGTCTCCACAGGGCAAGCACAAGATGTTTTTATGAGAAGGTTCCCAATTTTACTTCGGGGAAGGGCGGAGGCTGGACTACAGGAGGTGTCAGATGAGATATTTTTTTTGGTGACACGAAGCAAAACTGAAGCTGACACATAACTTTTGAGTAGTTCTTTTGCTTTCAACAACCACAAGCTGAAGGGAGTTGAGCTGCTTCCACCAGACGAGTGATTTATCTTGCTATAGGAAAGTTCATTTTTTAACTAAAGAACGACGAGACCGTACGCATGAAAATCCATCAGCAAAGGTTTTTCCAGGGTAACACAGTGGATTTCATTTTTTCCACGTGTTTCCCAGGGCAGCTGTAGGGACTTGCTTGGAGATTTTAAGCCAGCTTCAGAACTGCTTTGTTTCTCTCTGCTCCTTCTCACGGCATCCTTGGAGAGATGGTCTCCTGTCCCCGACAGTCACCCTGGCCATGGCCAGCAAACCACTGAGATGGACCACTTGGCTTAACTCACAGAGCCTTTGTGGTGCTCATGACCTATCAATTGACTCCATAAGAAAGAAATTATGGGGAAATTAGCATAAATATTGCAAGTGGGATAAAATTGTGCTTGCAGCTGCCTTTGCAGTAAGGGGTGGTGTAAAGTTTACTGTGCAAAAATGATAGCTCCAAAGTGCCTCATCTGAGCTTCCTGGTGGTGGTGTGACCCCGGGGGCCACCCCATGGGCATCTTTTCACATGGAAGAGCTCCAGTCAGATCCCATCCCCACGTCCAATACCATGTAACTCTCATCCTCCCAATGTCCTGTGGAAAGGGATGTTGTTCCCCCCGCTAGTGATGCACTCTGCAAACGGGACCTCCTTGGTTTGCTTTGCAGGTGATGGAGAGACCTTGGGTTTGTTCATTCAGCACCCTGGTTCTCCCCAGTGCAGGAGGAACAACCCCATGGTTTTGGGGGCTTTGCAAACTGCGGTTGAGCTATGCTGGAAGCTGGAAGTCACAGTGTGCGGTGGAGTGGAAAATAGTGCTGTGCAGATAGTGTCACCGGCACGGAGCACTTTATGTCAGTTTACATCATTTTATGCTGGCTGTTATAAACCTACCCAGATTTCTCAGTCATGTCCCAGAGTGAACATGTCACTGTGTGATGTGGTTTTCCACTACGATGCCTATAAAAAACATAAGGAGGAAGTCTGATGTCCAAGGAGATGAAACATCCTGCCAACATCACCTTTTATTGGACCTTTCATTATGTTTATTGAAATAACCTTGGACCTCTTTTTATCAGTTTGCCCATGTGTTTTCTTGTGGGTACAGTGCAGTCCAACACTCTGATATTTCACTTTACTAATGCAGAGAGAATGTGTTTGAAAGAAAGCCAAGCTGAAGGAAATCCGTACCTTGCTGGTGGACTGGATATGCTTTTTGCCTATGTGTGTGAGTGAATTAACTTTGCTTTAGGTCCCTGCATTTACTGCTCAGCACTTGTTGGGAAGGTGATTTGCAAAACCCTGCAGAGTGGGTGCTGCTGAAAGCTCGAAGGTCTGTGAGCACAGCCTCGTGTCTGGTGGCTTCCAGGAGAAGCAAAGTTGAGAAATGGACTTGGCTTGTCCCAGCACTGCCCTGCTCCTGGCAGGAAAACAACTTGAGGCGCAGGCTTGTGAAAGAGAAGCAATATAAGGGCTGCAAGGGTGCAATACGAACACCTTGTTCCTAGTCCTGCAGCATGGATGTGAGTCTGGGATGAATTGCAAGCCTTGGCAGAAATGCCTGGATCAGTACCAGGGCTTGGAGAAAACTTATTTCACTGACATCTGTTGATTTCTGTGGAAGTCAGACAGCTAAACACCTTCCAGGCTCTGTGTCTCATCTGGTAAGCCCAGTGTAGTCGAGATGCTGTCCTACCACTTCTGCACTTGGACTCCATCCTGCTACTACCAGAATGAAAATATTTTCCTCCATCAGCTGCAAAAGGCAAAGGATTGGCTGCAGTCTGGTGGCAGGGAGGCTGGGCTTCATCCCACTGGAGAGTCACGCACACCTGGGGATGCTGGACTGCATGTGCCTGGTGGTGGGAGACACCAGAGGATCAGAGCTGAAGGATTTCCCAGGGGAGCAAAAAACCAGCCTTCATCCAAAAAGGGGCTACAGATCCTGAAGACACCAAGTAAAATGTAAGCAAGAGCCTCAAGTGATACACCGACAAAAGTTGCAGGGATTTAAGTCTTCTAGGCATTACTCGTATTTGCTTTGTGAAAGCTGAGATAGGTTCCCCTGACATGTGCCTTGCAGCAGGTTAAAATAAAAGACCAGCACGGTCCCTTCTGGACTTGCAGCTCCTGAAAGCAGAGCCAGCCCCAGTGTGTAATAGGATCTTCACTGCTGTTCCAGGCTTGAATAACATTACGGTGACTTTGCATAGATTTTTGCTCTTAATGCAAATAGGGAAATGATTTTCTAATCAAGTAAGATAAGGCTGAAACATGATAGATAGAGTTGGGCTTGTTAAAGAAATACAAAGAAGTAGCCTGTAGCTCCATAAACTATTCTTAAAAATAATGCAATGTTAAAAAAAATGAGTTTCTTTGGCTAACCGTGATGTGAGAGAGCCTTGATGCAAATCTTTGTAATGAGTGCATTTCGATGAGCATTTGAAAAATATATCTGTATTTATTTGCATTGATATGTTTATATGGCTTTACATATCAACTTAGTCAGGAAAAATTGAATAAAATGTCTCAGGTCTGGGAAATGAGAAGAGATTATGAAAAGCAGATTTAATATAGCACCGTTTTTTGATGTTTGTGGCACATTTCATCATATTGCCAGAGACACCCAATTACACAGCTTGCAGAGTAATCAGCAAATGGGGGATCCGAAGGAGAATATTAACTGTGGTCTTTTTTTTCCCCTTCCTCCTCCTCCTTCTTTAGCAAATATTATGTTATGCTTTATGGAAATGGATCAAAATGCCACATGTGCAGTTAATACTGAGCTCTGGAGCTCTTTCAAATCTTATTTTTCCCCTCACATTGTATTTTTCTGGAACAAACCTCCCGATAACTTTAGGACATGGTCTTTTAGGCCAAAACATCACCTTAAACTTCCTGCAAGTTTGGGTTCCAGTTGTAGCAGGTGGTTGACTTTACCTCATCAACCTTGAGCAAGGGGAAAAATCAGGTCTTCTCGTTAATTGCAGATAACCACGTGCAAGGACGTGATCATAGCTCATCCATTTATTTCCCTCTTGGTGGAGGAGGGAATTGACCGAGCTCTTTGGTGGCCTTGAAGGTCACAGACGCTCCTTACCCACAGGGTTCTTAATATTCAAAGAAAACCTGTAACTGTGGAGAAAAAGGAGATCTAGTGATTAATATTCCCCTTATTGTGGAAAAAAAAACCAACCCAGTGGTTGTGGTCTAGGACAATTGTGGCTGGCTGATATTTGGGTGCACTGATGGAACCGGGACAAAAAAATTGGAACTGAAACTATTGCAGGCAGGGGTGTTCCCAGGCGCTGCCCATATTCCCCCTGTTCTGGCTCTCTGCCTGATTTAAGAGAAAGTCACTTTTCTTGAGAATGTCAGGAAAGGTATTAATCGTTATTACAAATACACTTGCTTTTCCTTCCTGATGACTTTTTCTTTACTACTTTTTTTCCTCTACAATATTTCTACAGTGGAGAAAACAAACTAGCAAGTCCTCTTGGTGGGGATGACATTCTGAAATGGAATAATTTGATTCTTTTTCAAGAGCTTCATTATCGGATGATTTCAGGAAAATCTCAATAAATTCAGAAAAATATTTTTTTTCCCATCAGCTTCATCAAACACCAAATAGGCCTGTAGCCAAGACGGAAAGCCCTTGACATCACTAGCAACTACTTGCCCAAACCAAAGTTTCACCATCTAGGTGATGTTCAAACTGACCCTGAGGGAGCAGCATGGTAGAGGAACAAGCTTTGCGAAAGCTTCTCTGCCATCTTCTGGAGCACAGCCCACTATGGCTAGACCTAGAAAAGGGGGCAGATCTTCTATCAAAAGAACAGAAACATCCCCAAAATTGCATAACAGCCCCAATAATGTGAGAATGGTGAAATTTATCCCACATTGCTGTCTTTAAAGACAAGCTCTCTGATCAGGTCTTCCCCACTATCACCTCACCAGGCATGAATTTGTCTCCTGGCTTGTGCTGGAAGATGCTGAGCGAGCAGACCCCTTGTGCTCCCCTTGCACAAGGTGCTGCAGGAATCGTTGCAGTGCCTTGCAGCCAAAGGGGGCTTGTCACCTGCCACCCCAGCTGGGCACAGTGACCCCAACAGCAAGAAGCTGATACTCTGCACCTTTGTTGTGGTTTAACCCCAGCTGGCAACTCATGACCAGGCAGCCACTCACTCACTGCTCCCTCCCCGGTGAATCAGGGAGCGGAGGAGAATCAGGAAAAAGGTAAACCCTATGGGTTGAGACAAGAACAGATTAATAACTGAAATAAAGTAAAATATAATACTAATACTAATCATTGTAATGAAAGGGGAGATAACAGAATGAGGAATAAAACTCAAGAAAAAAACCAAGTGATGCACAATACAGTTGCTCACCGCCAGCTGACTGATGCCCAGCCAGTCCCCAAGCCGTGATGTCCACCCGCCCCAGCCAACTCCCCCCGGTTTATATACTCAGCGTGACTTCATATGGTATAGAATATGCTGTTAGCCACTTTGGATCAGCTGTCCTGGCTGTGTCCCTTCCCAGCTTCTTGTGCCCCTCCAGCCAGCTCGCTGGCAAGCCACGAGAAGCTGAAAAGTCCTTGACTTAGTGTAAACACTGTTCAGAACAACTGAAAACATCCGTGTGTATCAACATTGTCCTCACACCAAACCCAAACCACAGCACTGCACCAGCTACCAGGAAGAAAATTAACTCTATCCCAGCCGAAACCAGGACCACCTTTTTGTGCAGACCCCTTGGCGTGGTCCCAGCCTCCCTTGGCTGACAGGCAATGGCACTCGCCACCATGGGCAGGGATGTGCCATGGGCCAGGCAGGGCAGCATGGGCTTCCGTGGGGGCACTTACCTGACTGTGCTCTGCGTCCAAGCTCTGCACTAGAAAACACCTCGCAGCCCACCAGTGACATGACTCAGGTACAAAACAGGTCAGCCTGCTTGCATTTACATCACTGCCGAGTGGCTCACGTAGTTGTTAATGAAGGATGCGCAAAATAATTTTTCTTTGAATTTTTTTTTTCTTTTTTATTAGCGGAGTATGAAAACAGGCAATAATTTTACAGAAAGCAGAACTGGCACAATTGGTACATAGCATCATGCTGCAGCTTTTCGGAAACGAATATAAACTCTTTTTTTTTTTCTTCTTCTTTTACCTACCAGAATAAATAAATATGATACACGTTTGAGTTCCTTGATAGTGAATTCTAAAGCACAAGGTCTTACACTACAGCTCAATTTTACAGCAATCTGTACAGTATATTACTTTGATTTCCTTTTTGTATTTTAAAAGCCTTTGTTCCTTTGCAAGATAGGTTTGACACACAAACACGGTTACACTTTGGAACTAACTGTACGCCTTGGGTCAGAAGCTGGGACAAAAGAAATAAATTGATTGCCTCCTGGCATGAGAAAATAAACCAAAAAGTTATTTTCCATTGCACAAGCACATCTAAAGTTCTGCTGTATGAGACAGCCCTGCTCAGTTGCTGGAGCATTTAGAAAAGGCTCCGGCCACTTGTAGGGCACCAGATGCACTGTTTAACTCGCTATGGGTTTAATGTGCATCTTTCTTAGAGAGCTTTTGCAGAGGGCTTTTAGCTTGGAACCCAGCCTAATAAGAAAAAGAATTGTGTTTTTTCGTTAGTATATGACAAATCTTTTATTCTTTACAAATTAATCTGGGGGCTAAATTTTGTCCTCAGCTGTGGCATTGCTCCATTGAAATTGGTGCAATTATTCCACTACGGCTTCACCGCAGTGATGAGGGTCTTGCTTTACGTAGTGTCTGGGTCTTACTTTACAAGTCACAGGTCACAGCAGGTTCCTCTGAAACCGGTAAGACTGCATGACCTGGGACATGTCCTGAACTTTGTATGAGGTCCTGAGGCCGTGCTCAGTGTTGGCATTAATGAGAGCCTTCATTAATGAGAGGCACCCATATACAGGAGAGGTGACGCTAGCATCTCAGCTTTTGCCTCTCTTCCCCAGGCAGGCTGAGAAAGCAGGGGACAACGTGGACGCTGCTGTCTGTGCAGCTGGGAACAAAACAGCGTGTCCACAAAGTCTGTGGAAAACAGAGGACGTAAATCATTACCGGGCTGTTTTGTAACATGGTGGGAAAGTCACACACACACATCAGAGCAGGGGATTTTTTTGTTTGTTTGATCTTGCTTTGCTGGAAATTTGTTTGTTTGGGTTTGTTTGGATTTTTTTGTTGTTTATTGCACCAACCTTTTCTTATCCCTCTGCTATGGATTTGGAGTGAGAGCAGACCTACTCAGAGAAATAGATTCTTTTCACTCCATAGAAAAAGCAGGAGATGTATTATGTTGCTCTAGAACAGATCATAAAAATCAGCAAGGGGCACATGGAGGGGTAAGGAGGGAGGAAAAGAAAAATCAACACAGCTTGTAAAAACCAGCAGGAAAGTTCTGTAATTGACTTTTTTCAAGCTTAATTGAGTTATGTTTCATAGCTACTGTAATTAAACTAATGGAATATGGTGGATTTGAATTTGCATTTCCTTTCTACAGAGGTTTATTTAATCCTTTACATGTGAACTTTTCAGAAGTGTCCTGAAATTGCTCAGAATGGTCATGTCAATGGAAGCACCACACACGGCACACAGGGACAGAAATAGCTCCAGTTCTCTCCTCTACGTCCACCCGCTTTGGTGTTTCTTCAGCAAAGATGAGCATCCTTTTGGCTGGCTGCGGTGGTAACAGAAACCTAGAGCTGGTTAAAATTCTTCACATGGTGAAATACCTAAATGAGAAATGAGATGTGAGGGGATCTGCTTGCTGGTGGTTATTTTAGTGTTTGGGAGCATTTCTGTGTTTCCTACATGGCAAATGATGATTTCTGGTGGAGGAAATGCAGACAAAACTTCTCTTTCTCTTTATTCCCGAATTCACCACCAAGAATATTTCCACTTCTTAGCCAAAAATTAAAAAAGAAAAAAAAAGGGAAAAAAGAGGTTCCCTTTCTGCCTCCCAGCATCGTTACTGGATCTTTTCTCAGTGGTAGCATTTAGTATTTCTCCTGCACTGTTTAAATACCACCTTTATTTTATTAATACCTGTCAGATTTCTCTTGCAGAGTAGAATAAATTTAACTGCAAACTCTACCCTGAATATTTTGACCTGTTTTTTCCTGGGCCCTGATCCTGCATGGACCATAGCTAAAACCTTCACAAATCCAGTAAGCAGGGTTTGGAGCCATAGCTGGTTCACCAAGGAGAGGCAACATAAGCAAAACCATTGGAAGGGGAAGCGACCTGCAGAGGAATTCTCCAGATACATAACCTGTTGCAAAACAGAAGTTAGCGAGATTTTTCCCTGTCTCTCCATCACTGTTTCTAAAGGACTGGGAGTATCCTTTTCCCAGCCTCCGTGCCATTCTGTGCATTTGTTTGGCATTCCTTTCATGCATAAAAAATTCAAGTTGATCATCTGCATTACAAAACATAAAATGTTGCTTCTCTCTTTACTATTACCTCCCTGTAGCTGAAGCTGTACCAGGGGTGTCCTGCCCTGGCACCAGGTTGGCACAGCATCCAGAGAAGACAACGAGCTTTTTTTTCCTCCCCCATAATAGTTCATCTGCCTGACAAGGTAGGATCTTGGGGTTACACTCCAGGCATTTTATGCCTGTGATGGAAGAAACCGTGTTATATCTGGCTGCAATGTTTGTTAAAATGCATCAGATCTGTGCCTGGACAGCAAGGCAAGGGGAACCTCATTCCATTTTGTTTCTGTGGCTCCATCAACAGCCTCTTTCTCCTAAATAGCTGGGGCTGGCGGAAGGCACGGGAACCAGCAGACCTCACATCGCGAATCAGGGGAGATCTGCAGGAGTTCTTCCCACCTGAAAAAGTGTTCAGGTTTGTAAAGTTCAAAGAGGAATGATGCAGAATCGCTCCCTTCGGTCCACCCACCAAGCACACAGGCTGGAATTGGATGGGGAGTTTCCCCCTGTAGGTTTGGGGTTTTTGGTTTTTTTTTTGTCAGAAAAAGCCTGAAGGCCCAGGGGTATTAAAACAATATGCAGGAAAGAGTCAGTTTTGGCAGATAATGCATTATAAAACTTTTGCAAACCAGGAGCCTAAATTCTTGCTTTTTTGGATTTCCAAATAAATTTTGGCTTTATGTGTCAGCTTACTCCCATTGAGGATGTTTAATTTTGACCATAAGAAGATAAAACCCAAACTTCACATAAAATACTTCAGGGGCTCGTGTATATTTAAGGCAATATTTTTTTTTGTTTGTTTATTTTTAAATTTTAGATATTTTCATCCTGATATGTGGAGAAATAATCTCCACATAAGAAATATTCACATGCCCTGGTCCAGGACCAGCCACACCTCAGTCAGCTACCGCACCATGCAGAGGCAGATGAGGATGACCCTGAACAGACATCTTCAGGGGCTAATGGAGATCTGAATGTCTCCTCTCCCAGTTTGCTTTGTGAGATGTGCTGGCCTCATCCTGGTGTCCATGGTTTTAATGGCGTGCCAGATGCTCCATCTGGGAAGTTCCCAGTATCAGCTCCAAGCCTGCTGTGAGGATGTCAGCAGTACTGTGGGGGTCAGGCACCAGGGTCGGTCGAGACGTGTGAAGACGGTGAATAATAAAATGAATTTTTTCACCGAGGCATAGGGAAGAATTTCCCTCCGTGGCTCGGTGGGGAAGGTCTCATCTCCCTCTGGAGGGTCGCGGCAAATCCAGCGGTGGATCAAGCAAGCTTATATCCTGCACTCCCTGTCCTCACCTTGCAGAAGCAGGGCGTAAATCCACGTTTTGACCTTCCTGTGGCAGATGCTGTGGTATCCACTGTGACCTACGGTAAGGCTGTATCGGCCCTGATCTGAGCTGATGTCGCCCTTTCCAGCCCCATGGTACCTGGGCAGAGAAGAGATGCCCGTCTTACCTGGGGTGGTACAAGAGCAACTACGACCCTCTATGCTCTGCCTGAAACACCCACTGACATGAGTTGTCACTTCATGAGCCTCTTTTATTACTTAAAGAAGAGCTGAAGTCCAGATCTGGTCTCACTGCCAATTACCACCCTTGTTCGCTTCATCAGCCAGTCTCGACTGGCACCAAGGCGCAACATCAGAAAAGGGCGTTAATTAAACTTGCAGTTACTCTGCTCTGGCAAAGCAACTCCATAGTCTACAAATGCGCTGAGGTTAGCAGGAGGCAGGAAAAATAAAGGTGGATGTAGTTTTTTGAGGAAGGAGGAGGAGAAAAATTAAAGCTTTGTTCTGGTGTTCCTGGTTTGAGTGACAGGCTACAAAAAATGAAAGCTGGGACTTTCAAAGGATCGTTTTGGAGACACTAAATGTACTTTGGTGGTTTTAATTTAATCAGACTCCTTTGAAAGTGGCAGCCAAAAATCTACTTCCTACAAATACATTTGGTTTTGGCAATGTGGAGAATTCTGCCCGCTGGTCACGGGAGCTGATTTGACAAAGTCAGGAAAACTAAAGCAGAGGAGAAAAACCCGAAAGTGTTTGGCAGAACAGAAATATTGAAGGAAGATGCTCCATTTTCCTTGCAAGCTGGTGCAGTTGATGAGCTGCCCCCTCCAGAGGTCTGCTCTTGCTACAACTTTATGAAGGATAAAACAACGTTTCCCATCAAACTTGGTTATTCTCATGTCTCTTTTTGCAGGAGTTAGATGCTTTTTCGAGAGGCATTAGTGGAGTTGAGAACACTCTTTCCCACCGTGTTTAAAGAGGTAATTTGACCACTGGCTTCTGCCCTGGTATGAAGCAAGGTGGGAGTGAGAGGAGCTGTAGGCTATGGGTCTACACTTCATGGTTAAATCAAGTATGGACCGGCTGATCATCTGTGATGAATTAGCACAGCTCTGCCCAGTGTGTTAGTGGCAGACGCAGCTGACACCCTGGGATTCAAACCTAGCACCTGCCGTAGAGTCAGTCTGGATTTTTTGGTCCTAAGCGGTATCAGAGATTAGATTGGGATATCATCCCTCCCTAATGCTCAGGATAACAGCAGTGGGTTCAAAGGATTTATTTGGTTTGGCAAAAAAAATGATGTGATTTGAGTTGGCAGAAGCAATGCTTCTCAACAAGGACAACCACCCTAGGTTGGATGATGGGTCGTTCCAATGAAATGAGGCTGAAACTGTTCACTGAAATGATTTTGAAGCTGGTGAGTTTTGGTTACTTGCAAACCCTGTGTTTTTGGCAAGTTCATCTATTCCCCCTCAGCTCCAGCGAAAACAAAGAGAATATAAAGTCCCTGCTTATCGGCTGCTTTGCCTCCAGCATTTCAGCATTTTTCCCTTGTTACATTTTCACTTGCTAACCAGTTTCTGAAGCTGCAGGGCTCGAGGGTAGAATTTGGTGATCAGAGCTTTTTTTCTAGACACAGCTTGCATTAATCAAGTTTTTGTCAAAGAACCATATAATTCATGGTGTATGAACACACCAGGAGTTCATACAAAGTTTTTATTATTCTCTATTGTCAAAGTTAGACGAAAATGCTCTCCAAAAAGAAAACCCCGTAATTTGTAAATAGAGGAGTTTACACTTCACTGAAGATCAAAGAGGAAACAATCTAGATCAAAAATAATCCTGTGAATTTGACTTTCATTTTTCTCCCCAGCCAGCAGCATTTGGCCAATATTTTGTCCTCTGGCTTTGAACAAGTGCTATTAAAAAGTAAATGAAAAATGCTTGCCTTATAGGAAGTGCTTAAACAGGAAATTCACCTTCATATCGTTTCCTGGCAGTTATAAAATTAGCTTTAGCGGCAAAGGGAGAAGTGGAGCGGTGAAGTGCACAATCATTTCTCTTTGCTGTAAACACCTTTAGGATGCTGACCCAAGAAGAGCAGCTAGCTATGAGCTGAGGTCAGGAGGATGGCTGATCGGTAACTTTGATACTAGCTACTAAATTTGAGAAGGAAGGGGAAATAAAAGCAAAAGAGGTCACAGTTCTGTAACACTGACAGTAACACGCAGGTGATGGGTGCTGTCAACATGATAAACTATATACAAGACAAAGCGGGGCTCTTTCTTTTCCCGAAGAACGCAACAACAACAAAAAAAGGTGTGTATAACACAGTTGGCACATTATCGCGGGGATGAGGAAAGGGGGCTTCTCCTGAACGTTACAGGCTTAACTCACGGCAGTCCAGAGGACAGTTCATCTGTCTAAACATACATCCTCTCCCCCTTTCTCCTTAAATATTTAGTAAAGACCAGGCCAGTAGCAATGTCTGATGCAATCGTGGCGCTAATAAGACGTTAATAAATGCAAAGTTTTCCCTGAAAGGGAGCACCTTACTCCAGGAAGAGGTGAAGGTGGGGAGCGGCTCAAGGAGTGACATGTCTAGTGCCAACCTCTGGTGCATCTTCTCATGGGCAATGGTAGCTCATCTGGCAGTCAGTTGGGTAGGGTGTCAAGCCCAAGGGACGCCGCATGCTGCTTCGCCCGGAGCCTTAGGTTCTCAATACTTGTCGTTTTACTGTTCAGGCTTGGAAGGGAGCTGGAGGCCTGCAGGATGGGTGAGGACCAGACCTGCTGAGCGTGGGAGAGCGACTGGTAATACGACTGACAGTGCAGAGAGCTCAGCGGCGCCATGTTGACATTCATGCCCAAGTAGGGCATGGCAGACGGTGTCCCCATTTCGAAGGAGGAGTAATGGACCAAGTTGTTGGTGGCTGCCATGTGCTGGCGGAATTGCTCCTGCAGGCGGAAGAGGCTCAGGGGCGAGGAGGAGTAGGAGTGAGTCTGACCCAGGCCACTGCTGGATGAAGGCGTCACCGTCGCGTTGATAGGGGACTCTGTAGCGGGAGACAGAGGGGATGGGGGTTATTTCTACAGGCTCGATGCAGGTGCTGATCTACACCCCAGTAGGGTTCGGACAGCAGCAGGGGCTTCTCTCTTGCACCAGGAGGGCAAATGATAGGGGTTGTGTTAGCTCGGGAGAGCTGAGCATGTGTCTGTTCCATACTTCGCATTTTACAGCATGGAAATAGGGTGGACCTATTTGCTATGGCTTTCTTGCTGCCACTGTTCTCCCCAAGTTCTAACTTGAGCAGAAGGTCTTTGCTCTTTCTGTGCTCCTGCTACAATAGACATCATGCCCTCTGTGGGACCCATTTAGTGCTGGGGACAAGAAGACAAGTCTGGGCAGCCAACCTGCAAGCACCCACACCGTAGGGAGTGAAGGGACTAGACCCAACCACCAGCACCACCCTTAGAAATGCCAGGTCCTGACACCACCACCGCACCAAGATGGTGCCCCTCACCTGCTTTAGGGCTCGCTCTCTTGCAGTTCAAAGCCTTGCTGTCCTCACTAGGGCTCTTGTCCACTTTGGCCTCATCCAAGGTGCTCTTAAATTCCTCCTCTCTGTCAGTCTGGTCCTCGGGCGCCGACTCACTGGCCGATTGCTCCGACAGGGTTAGGTTGAGGTCTGTGCCTACCTCGCTTGGGAGGCTCTGGACCTTCTCAGATTCCGGGGTGGTGGCCTGGGTCTCCAGCATGGGCGGCTCCGTCTTTCCCTCACTGTGGCTCCCTTCACAGTCCTTCTGCTTCTGCAGCTGCTCCTTCTGCAAGCTACGCTGCTTCTTCCGGAATTTGGCTCTCCGGTTCTTGAACCAAACCTTCAGTGCCACAAAGAACAAGGGGGAAAACGGGTGAGAATCCTACTTAGTGTCAAATTCAGCATCGTTCAGACTGGGACCTTCAGGGGAACCCCAAGTAATGAGGTACTGCAAACCCACTGTGCCCAAATGCCATTTCACTTTGTTGGATCTTAGAGCTCCACCTGTTTTCAGTGCTTCTACAAACAGCACAACAAATACGTTTTTTAAAATGTCCAGCCTTTATGTTGATTCTTTAAGCCACTCCACTGGTGGTGTTTTCTGGGGTTTTTTTTCTAAAGCATTCAGGCAGTTGCGTCCAACCAGAATGTCTTATAGCTGAGTCTGATGACATTACATTGGCTTACAGTACAGTGCTCTCCTAGTTTCTAAAGCCATTCAGTTCTAAGTGTACCGAAACTGTGGCAGCAACACTCAAAATAAGTCATTACAGGCATAAGCTGTTATCTGGGAACTGAATTTAGGGAATGAGGAGAGAGAATCCAATTTTTTTTAACCTAAACCAGTAAACATCGATTGGAAGTAATATATTTGCAAATCTTGGTGTTGTTTGGTTAGGTAGATGAGGAAACAAAAATTTTGAAGTTCATAAGTGTCTTGACATTTATATAAAATAACTTTTTTGTCTAACACTTTTCACTTCACACTGAAGAACTTGCTATTTAGTCTTTTAAAGCCCAGCAACGCAAGAACTTCCCCACCAGCAGGTTATGAAGCACGTTGTGCTAGTTGAAACTAAAAAAAAAAAAACCACACCACAAAACCAAACCTTGGCCTGAGATGTTACAAATATTGACACTGGTGGAAAAGAGCAGCTGGAATTACTTGGGTTTCTGCTCTTCTGAGAAAGCCAGAAAAGCCTTGCAAATAAATAAATAAGTAGACTTCTGTTGATGTTTCTAAAATTTCCCCCAAAGAAATGTGAAAGAACAAATGAAAACCAGTGTACACTTCAGACAATCCTAAATTCAAAAAATGTGCGTGTGGATTAAGAATTTCTCTAGCAGATGTGTGACTTCGGATGATTTTATTCCCCCCACCCCCACCCCCGGCAAGTTTACTGCCCAAAATCTTTGATTACACTGGAAGAATCTTGAAAAGTCAGGGGAACTGCCAACCCTCTGGGAACCCCATTATATTCCTTTAAGCATCCCCACTCACTGACCCATAAAATATCTGTACCTGGACTCTGGCTTCAGGTAGGTTTGTGCACATAGCCAGCCGCTCTCTCATCACCACATCTGGGTAGTGAGTCTTCTGGAAGGTCTTCTCCAGTGCCTCCAGCTGCTGGGCGGTGAAGGCTGTGCGACTTCGCCTTTGTTTGCGGTGCTGGGATCCATAACGTGCCTCCAAAATGATGTCTTGAAATGTACAGCCGTTGGAAGACAAGAAAAGTGGCCAATTTAATTATTGGAATTTGTATGCTGACAGTCGAATAAAGCACTTGCTAACACCGGATGAACATACAAAACATTTTTTCTTCATGGCTCTAGATCTAATAAAACATATACATACATTTTTCTGGTTAACTGAGGTGTCCAAGGAAATAAAACCTCTGACTAGAAAGCCTGTTCTGAAGAGGGAACCTCTTTCTATGACAGCTGTGGGAACTGTTGAGACTCCGGTGTTAAATTTGGTCAAAATAAGCCAATCTGCTCCAACAGCAGTGGGGCAGGACACGCAGATGCCCAGACCCCACCATGACATAAGCCTCCTTCATTAAGAAATACAATTAAAAACAAGGTGGGGAGATTCACCATTGTAATCAGAATGGGGCCCAGCATTACGTGTTGTGTCCTCCTCGAAACCAAGGGCAGAGCTTCGGCAGGCTTCAACGCTGCCGTGATGCATTGCGCTGGTCGGTGGGAAGATCCATGCAGCTCAGACACAGCTGCCTCTGGCTCATTTTGTTGGCTGCAGCTGCATTAGATACACAGGCATCTTCGCAGAAACCAGGCTGAGCCGGCTGTTCTTTAGTGTCTTGTACGTAGCTCACTGTAGTCTTCAAAGCATGGTATTGGAGAGCTGTTCTGGGCTCCGGTTCAGGAAAGCACTTAAGCTCATGTGCTTATGTGCGTTTAGCTTGAAAGCACGTGCTTTGCTGAGTGTGGACACTCTCCAGCATCTGGGGTGGAAACACCAGCCATGACCAAGTCCAGCCCCACTGATTGCAAGCCCAGAGCTCATGTGCTGAGCTCTTCTCAGTAGAGGAGCTACTGCAAGGTCTGACTTTGCAAACTTGGCTTGCAAAATTCAGGGCAGAGAAGAAATTCAGACTGGGGAAAATCTGAGGCCAACAGTAAAGGGCTTATTATTTTACCAGAGGCGTTATTATTGCACAACAGTTAGTGGGAGTAAAGAGATCTTAAATCAATGAAAATAAGTTACTTTAAAATGAAAAAAAACCCCAACCCTTTATTATGCAAGTTGGGACATGCTGTGCTACAGTGTTGGAATGAAATAGGCTGGCGAGAGGTTTGCTCTCAAAGAGGAAATGCAGAAAGAGCAGTGTCTGGTATCATTTTTAATTCTGTTAAGAATGTGACTTCCAGTAGAAGGGAGGAACGAACACACTAGAAAACAACCAACCTAACAGGAAGAAAAGTCAGCATTACCAGCGCGCGGAGCCAGATGAAGGCTTTTGCTGCTGTTTATTTGTGCTTTTGTCACGAGCATCATGGCACGAATCTAAACAATAAAACAAAACCCGCTGTCAGGCCAGCCCCAGAATCACACAGCCAGGTTCCAAATTCGTTGGCTAACGAGCGTAGCAAATCAGCTTTGCGCCGCTCAAACATTCCTCTTCCAAACTTCCAGCTGTTTCATTCTAGGTCAGCATTTGCAGCGCCTTTCCGGGCGATTGCCAAAGAAGCGTGGTTTTGGCAACCTGGAAAAGACGTGATCAGGCTAAAGGTCTTTGGCCAAATACAATATAGTGTTGGTTGCATACAAGAGACTTTTGTGTTCGAGGTATCGGAGCTCCTCAGGGAGTTAAAGCGCTGGTAATAGCTGCCGCTTCAGAGGCAAAAAGACCATCCTCGGTGCATTCAGACACAGCTCACAGTGCAGCCGGGCAAGCAGAAGGGGTGTTCCAGGACAAGAAATTGAAGTTACCCCAAAACATTTTATAAAACTAATGTTTGTGTTTCAAGTGCAAGAAATCAGGAGAAAGGACACTGGTTAAACACCCTACCTGCAGGGTGGAATATACCTGAATTTCTGGAGTAGAGGTTAGATCTACCAGCTCCCCGGAGGCGGCAGCTCATGCATTAAGTTTGGCCACTCCGACGAGAGCCAACCAGCAATTATTTTAATGTTTTAACTATGTTTTCAGGCTTTATGCAAGAAGGAGAATATAAATTGCAGGTGAGGCTTTGCAGTTACAATCAGAAACCTCTGTTTTCTGACTTAAGGTCATTTGCTTTCGTGCAGCTTTATTCTGACTGTCCCTGGAAGGCAAATGAGATCTATAACCTGCACCAAAAGATATTCAGAAGTAACAGAATGTGAAGCAACTGCAAAGGAACCAGCTCGTAGGTATATAATGCCTACCCCGCCAACGATAAGCAGACAAGGGGACCATGGGATTTGATTTGGAAAGTCTTCCAGGAGGGTTATTAATTTTAAAGATAAGAGGTCAGAAAACCAAATTAATCCCCTGGTCAAGAATATGAGAATAGCTTTTTTAAAATGTTTTTTTTTAATCTCCCTCTGCTTTTACCCTAGTTAGCATCAAAGACATTAAGTCCTCCATACTCTATTGTAAAAGAAACAGGTGATCACAAAAACCTTTCAAGAGATCCTTGCACCTAGGAAAGGGGCACCTCGAGCCCCAAGGGCTGCAAGGCACATCCCAGAGTTCAGGGCTATCCGCTCCCGTCTGACCACCCACATGCCGGAAGGGTGAGGGAAGGAGGGGATGGATGACCAGAGCAAGGAAAATGTCCACCTGTCACCACCCTGCAGACCAGCAGTAGAGCCAGGATTAGAGTCCAGGTCTCCTTCATCCCACTTTGGTTCTTTTTTGATGGGGAAAGAGACTCCCAGCTCTGACCTACAGCCCCCCAGAGATCCCACAGACCACAGCAAGTGGTCTGAGGAACCATGTTAAGGAGGTCACTACTAGCAGCTGGATAAGGGAACATTGTTGGCATGAAGATTTGAGATTCAGCTGTGGTTCACCGATCCAAAGAGTCTGAGACCTTTATCACTGTGCCTTCATGGACTACCCACCTAAGAAGGCTGTCCTGAAACTTCTGCATCCTTATTTTGGCTTAAGTCCACATCTCTGAAATTTAGCCCACTAAAGTTGTCTGGGTATATAACTTTTTCCACCTACTCTGGGTTGGAAGGAGTCACTCCATTATTTTTTTTCCTTTTATTATCAGACAACTAGAAAGCTATCTTAAAGCAGATGTGTAATTTTCACACAGTCAGGGAAGATCGTTCCATTCTGGGAAGGTCTCTAGAATCACATCTACAGTAACATTTTGCTTTAGCTTCAGCATACAGGTTCTCAGGTCTGCTCTACCACACCACATCCAAGCCCTGACCAAAACGGTGATGTTGCAGCTGCTGACCATTTGCATTGCAGTAGCCTTTGATGATGTCAGCCAGATCTGGGTGTTTTGCAGCAGGCTAAAATATAGAACAGATATATTTGCTCTACCATACCAAATATTCTCAGGTCTTCATGAACTATTTTTGAACAATTCCCCCTACCAAATCATAAAATGCTATCTGGACTTTGCCCTTCCTTCTAATGACAGTATTGATGTAGTGCTCTCGTCACGGCTGAACACGGAAAAACAGATTAGATGCTCTGCAGCAGCAGCTCCTGTCCCACTGTTCCACCATCAAGAACGTTGTGTAAATAACACTCTCTGGGTAAAGTCACATGTGACTTTCTTTGAGCCTAAAAAAGTTCTTTTGTGGAAGGCAAAATAGAAAAGCAACAGAGAAGGAGCCAGCAGGACCTGCAAGAAAGCGTCACCCAGACACGGTCTGGGATCCCCAGGAAGAAATGGGTCGAGGTGAGACCCGAAGAAGATCCAAATGAAGATCGTTTTCCGGAAAGTGTGTTTGGTAGGACAAGAAGTGGAAAACAGTTGCAAGAAGGGGCAACATGGAAGAACAGGCTATGGCCTGGCATGACAGGAGATGGCTGTTAGGGGATGCAAGTTCTGAGCCCCTCGGTGGGGGAATCCAATTCACTGCATGCTCATATTCATTGTGCTGCTATTTACTAAAAAGAAAGTAAAATTTTCTGCTATTTTTTGTTCAGTCATGAAAACATATTTCAGTGCCTTTTTAATTCTCCCTCTTCAGTCCCATACAGTGGGGCTGCGTCCCTGCTCACCGCCGGGCTCCCCAGCCATCGGGGGCCAGCCTGCAGCCAGCTGCAGTGGTCCGCTGGCAACTAACACTGGAGGGCACGTGCCACCAGCAGAGCTGAGCCACGCGGCCACTATTCAGGAGCACACCGTGCTGCCTAGCTAGGTCATGCTCCAACTCCTGAAGAACAGTTTCACTCAGTGCAAGCAACAAGTTTGTTTGGTATTTTTTCCCCCCCCAAGGGAACAGCAAAAGCCATGAGTTGTTCTTACCAGCCAGTCTCTCTGCCAGGGTGAGGGCATGCACCGAGGGCCTGTAGTCGGGGGCGTGCTGGGCTTGCTGAGCTGCCTGCTGGTGGAGGTTGTACATGGCGCTCAGCGAATTCATGGCGTGGAGGGAGTACCCGTTCACTCCATAGTGCTGCATGGTGACATAAACCTGGAAAAGAGCAGCCGGGGGAGAGAGGCGCTTAGGAACGTGCTAGTCCGGCATCCTGGTGTCTCAGCAGAGCTTTGGAAATGCTGAGCTCAAACTTAAACTGCTGCATGAAAGGCTCGTTTCCAGCCTCCCAACTCAAACAGGTTCTGGGACAGGAATCAAAATACCTCCCGTAGACCTAAAGCACCAGCGACACCAGCCTGGCTTCCAAGCTTAGACAAGCATCTGACTGTATCCCACTCATGGTATGCTGAACAAAAGGTGAGAAAGGATTATTTTTTTTTTACATACCATAATAAAATTTATCTTATTATTGCGACTTTTAATGAACCAACATAGCTCTATCCCAGAACTAGCTGGGATTTTGTCTCTATCATTGCTTACAACGGGCTGTTCTGTAATCCCATTGCTATAATGTCAAATAATCATTCTTATCTGAACCTACTCATGTGTAATATGTTTCCATTCCTTTTTCTTAAGGTTCTTCTTAAAAAACCACAAATGATACGGGAGAGGGGGAAAGAAAAGAAAAAAAAAAGCACGTACTGTAAACAAAAATGTTATGGCTAAAGAGGGAAGTAAGGTTTGCAATAAATACTGGCATTTCATAGCTCAATAGCAAAGAAATTACATGAAAAAACTAATGCTTTTTTTTCTACTGTGGGCTCTGCATGAAACTTCAAGCTGTTTTTCTGTACAGACCATCTGTAAAACCGAGCTAATATTGATCTCAAAGGCTGAGTGATGCTTCATTCATCCCTGTTATAAATGACTGAGGGCCTCCAGGATGCCCTTTCTGTAGTTTGCAAGACATTGGAAAGGAAGTTGTGAAACATTTGCCACAAAATAAAATTTTTAAAATGCTGTTTATGTCAGCAAGTCCTCATCTGCAAAGTCAGTGTAATGAATGAATGAACATTCAGAGAAAGAGGTTCAGCTGGACTAACTTGAGGAAAGCAGGCAGGTTCTCTAGGCAATCACTTAGAAAACAGTTTGATCACTGGAGGGATGTGATTCAACTCCCATGATTTAGAAGAATTGTGGTGCATTGAACAGCAAAAATTTGGATGAACAAGTATCTGCTGTTTTTTCTGTACTGAGAAAAAACCTTCATTTTTGCCTGTAGAGGATTTATGCTGCGGAGGACAGAACCTTAGTGAAGAGGGACGAATGGAAACAAGTTGGTCCCAGTACCCCTCCTGCTCTGAATTCCCATCCTCTCCCAAACCACCTCGATGTAGGAAGCATAAACATGGAATGACCTTGTTTAACATCCAGAAAACAAGCTGTAGTTCCTGGAAAAAGCAGCTGTTTTGTGCTATAGGGTCTGATAATGACCTGGGGCATCTTGTGGCTTCACCCTTGCAAGCATCTCGTCACGGCGCTCAGGGACGGAGGAGGAAAGCCATGCAGCTGGAGTGTGGTCAAACACTCTGCCAGTTCAGGGATGGTTCTCATTTCTCCGGAATGGTTTTCTTTTGACTGAGGGATTTTGTCGTGAGTGTGAGTGATGCCTTTGGGATTGTCTTCTCAAAGAGGCTGCAGTAATTATAAACCAGCAATTTGGGAATCTAGCACTTGGCCTCACTCCTGTTTCCCCAAGTCCCTTGTGCTCTGCCACCACGTTGTTTCAGTGCCAAGAGCACTGGTGGAGAGCGACAGATCCAGGTGTGGTTACACCACGAAGATCTGATACACACCCTGATGCCACCTTCATCTCCTTTGTGACTCCCTATTCATCCACTCGGGATTCACACCCCAATTCTTTCATTTTAGACTCAAAAAAAAGGTCGATGGCTATCTAACCCCTACACAGAAACACAGAATCATAGAATATCTCAAGTTGGAATGGACTCACATCCCATCTCGCTCTGCACAATGCCAGCCACATCCTTATGGTCCACAGAGAATGTAACTGGTCACATCCTTTCCGACCACATCCTATGTAAAAGTATAAGAAAAAAATATCCCTACCTCCTACTTCAAAGTACAAACAGACAGTTTTTATATGAATAGCTGATTTATTGAAAATGCACTTAAGGGTGCCTGAGACATCTTTTATAGCTTGCTCTGGAAAGCAGAGGAAAATCAGATCTGCTTTATTTTATGGTATCCAGGCAATTACTTTTGAATTCATGTTTAAAATGTTTCATTTTGAAATTTACCCAATTCTTAGACAATCAAAGACAACCCCAAAACAAAATAATAACCTTCATCTATGCCTTATTAACAGTTTATTCACTCTAACAGGAGGGAAAGCCAACGCTATTCTAAGCTCAACCACTGTGAAAACAGGTATTTTTGGTTCAGATGCTGACCTAAAAACAAGAATGCCATAGCTCTGCTCTAGTGTTGCTTAGGGAGGACCTAAGCAATGCCAAACTTTGTTTACTGGTTCTCCAATCAAGGTGAAAGACTTCACATGCCAACAGATTTTTGGCATTTGTATTTTCCCCATGATGGGTTTGCAGCAAATTTACAGCAGGGATGCTGTTTTGCTGGACTGCACAGCTTTGCTGCTGGTGACACATGCTAAGGGACAGGACTGTGTCCCAGTGACATGTGCCATGGACGTGGCCAGAGGACATCTCCCATCACCCGGGGAAGACCTGCAGGTCCCTGACCTGGACACTACCCTGGATGGTTCTTGCAGTGTCTGTGGCACAACCTCACCCCATCCTTGGTGCAGTTCATTTCCGAGGAGCATCATCCCACCCCAGCCTGTGGCAGAGCAGCGCTCAGCATGCACCAAGCCAGCTCAGCAGGCAGTGGTGCTCAGCCAGTCCCCACCATCAGCAAGACTGTCGCAGCCAGCCAGAGAGTTGTTCACTGCTTCGCTTTTGCAGTCCAAGAGCAGGACTGGCTTTTCTGGCCAATGCAAGCAACAAAACAGAAGTTTGTAGCTTCACTTTGCCTCCTCCTTTCCCATCCTCTTGTGAACCGCTGGCTGGTTCCACCAGCTTTGGCCGGCAGAGTGGAGGTCTCAAAGCTTATTAAGTTCCTACGTGTTTCGTGAAAACCATTTGAGGACACAGAACCTATTAACTGCCCTGGGCTGCTGCCAGACCTCCATCCTTAATGGACACTGGAGAATCCATATTGGGGCTCAGCCTTGCCAGGAGATATGTGGGAGGCCAAGTGTCTTTGACTCCCAACTCGCAGAAATGCCTGTTTCTTTTCTAATCCCCCTTGCATGACGTTGGTTGTAGACCAAGCTGGCACATTAAGGGAAAAAAATGAAGAGGGAGAGGAGGGGAATGTTCCCATACTACACAGTTTTCTGAGTACACTGCCAGTGATGTTGTATCTGGAGCCCAGTGTTTCCACTGAAACACTTGCTCCAGGAAGATTTCAGTTTATTTGATTGTTAAAAGATGCTTTTGTGTGTACATGTGTGTCTGAACAAACTCTCTGGGTGGCCTAGAGGAAAGTGCATCAAATAAAAAATAAGGAAAGTAAACAGCAGGGGACTTAGTAACAATGGACTCGGGATGGGAGTCAATACCCATCACAGCTTTAGTGTCAACTGCCTGGCACACTGGTGCAGACAACAGGCAGAACTTCCTACTCACTTGTGCAGCTAAAGTATCATCCCAGATTCAGTACAAAAAATGAGGGAATTTACAGAGTGAGACTGTTCAGCCTAGTAAGCAAAGTTAACTGAGACTGCAAACAGCTCCTGTTTAACTGTCAGCTCCAAGCACATTCCAACTCCAATAAATTAAATATTTAAAAGACATCATGCAGCAATTTTTTTTAATGGAGAAAGCCATTCATCAAGTCACCGCTGTGTTTCACAAGCTGTCGAATAGTGCTTACACTGGTTAAAATAATCTTTATATTTCATTAAGCAACCAAATAAGCTGATCTCTTCCCACTGGCTGTATAGATGGTTTTAATTTTCAAAATCTGCAAATGCATCTTTTATGTCTCTGAGTGGCTGGAGGGCCTCAGGAACAACCGCAGCCAGGAGGAGGATGAGAGCAAAGTTTGAGCTTCTGCATTGTGGAAGGGTATAGGCTTGAGCAGTTGTCAGTATAGCTGGGGGGGTAACGTAGGGTCCATCCTGAAAGGAAGGGGATGCCTCACCCTGATTTTGTGCATGGGAGATTGTTGAAGAGTTGGGAGTGGTGGAGAAAGGAGATGGGAGCTGAGGAAAGTTTCAGGAATACAACAGGTGAGAGGGAGATCTCTCTATGGGGTGAGGCCAGCCTGGGTTTGCCCCTGCCAAGAGCCAGCACGCTGATCCTGCAGCATTTGCTCAGCAAAGGGGGATGGATGCCTCCATGCAGTGCCTGGGACTGGCACCTCCTGGCGTGGGTGGTTTCCTTCTGCACAGCCCCTCAGGGCCACAGCAGTGACTGTCCCAGCTCCAGCACTAAAAGACTTGCTCTCTCCTAGCTACCCATGTTTTGCAGCACCAGGCTGCCAGGTCTCCACGCCATACCCTGTGCTGGACCCTGCCGGGTTCCCGCTCCTTCTGCCTTTGCAATCCTGGCATTACTACCTCAGTCCCAAAAACTCTCCTATGACTTTTACCTCTCACTTAAGTTTTCACCATGGAAGTCTCATGGATGCTGCACCCATTTTTCTTCCCCAAGCCTGCAGATCCCTCAGGCTGCAGAGGCTGCGTCTGCCAGGAGCTGGCCTCACAGGGACAGCCAGGGGTTCCCCTCAGCTTAAACAGCTGCTGGCTGTGAGAAACCCAGGTTTCTCCATCCTCCGCATTGCTTAGAGGTCAGGCGATGTAGGTCTCTGCCCATCCCAGACTAATCCAAAGAGCAGACCGCTCTTTATTCAGCGGCTGCTGTTCAATCTGATGCAAAACAATTTGCACATTTACCAGCCGGGAATGGGAAACCCGTTATCCCAGAGCAAAGCTGCATTGCTCCAGCCACAACATGGCTACTATCCACCCCTTGCCACTTCTAGCCTCAAAACCCTCAGGTTCCCATAAAGTCATATACCACAAGAGTGGTACAATTTATTGTACACCACTTAACAGTGTAGCATAGGGGAAATTTGGCCCTGGGCTTTGATATTAGCAGCTTTGGCTTCTAAACTTTTGTAAAAGGCTTTAAGTTTCCCTATTTAACTGGCAACTAATTTTGTATCCAGGCACGTAATTCTGCCCTGAGACAAGATGTGCAGAGGAGAGAACCACACATTTCCTCATCAGGTGAAAACTCCTGTTCCTAGTGGCTCGTGTATGTGTGGAATTGAAACAGATCTGGGAACAATGAAACATCTTTTAAAAATCAAATATTGAAGTTTTCTGAAAAGTACCTTGTAACAAAACATCCATATTTTCCCTTCTACCAGGGAGGGAAAAAGAAACCACAAAACCCACTCTGGAGCTGTATTAACTGCACCCAAGAATTTGAGATCAGGGACATTTTCTGCTCACTCCTCTCCTCATTTCGCTCCCTTACTCTCCCCACCAAAACTTCATCGGTCTGTACCTGGCTTTGCCTGCCAGTCACATGCAAGGTCTTTAACAACAGAACAGACAAAACTCATTCAGGGAGAAATACATCTCTCCCTGCAGCCTGCAAACTCAAGTGTCAGTTGTGCTAGCCACAAAACTTGTGTCAATGCCAAAGAGCTTGTCCCAGTGCTGAGCTGTCCTGAATAAGGACATCCATGACAGCTCCCTGTGCCGACAGAGATCTGGACAAAAGGAATTTTAAACCAAGACAGTGGTTTTGCTCAAGTGCATTATTCTGGAGTAACACACTCCCTTTCCCTGCCCAAAATCTAGACTGAGTCCAGATAGAGGAATTTTCTTCAATAGTTTATTCTGCACAGTTTTCCCAGGTGGAAGTAAAAAAACCCTTAGGACAAGACATTTGCCCTTCTCAAGAAAATGTTGTTGGGTGAGATGAGTTTGAGGCTGGATGTAGGATTCAAAGCTTTGCAGAGGCTTTGGACCATTTTCTCTTCAGTTGGTCCCTCCAAATACTAACACATCCCAAACTCAAACAAGTACTGAGACTAAATTCATTGGCCTACACAAAATGCTCAGGTGCCATCACGAAGAATGGGGTAATAAAACCTGTGAGGTAAAAAGAATAAATTTTTCCTGGAGCAGTCAAGAAGAGGATAGCAGGGTCTGCTTTCGTCTGGTGAGCACCGTGGGGCGTTACGTTATCGTTTCATTAAATCTGAACAGAAATTGGGAGGGTGGGTGATGGGGGGTGTGGGGATGGATGTGTGTGTATGATGCCTGCTTTATGTGGGCAATAAGCTGTACTAAAAAAGTTACATCTGGACTTTGGCAGCTCATTGGCAGAAGTGAATTTCAACACTATCGTTCGTTATTGATGAAGAGAGATTCACCAGAGATACACTTGAAGTTTGGAAGAGCTCAGCACTGCCTCGGGTCTGCGCCCTGATGCAAGACACAGCTTAAGCATGAGAAAAGCATCAGTTAAAAAAAGATCACCAAAGAAAAGGCTGGTGCTCTTGTCTGGTCTTCGGAGTCCTGCAGGTGACAGAAAAAATATAGGAGCATCCCTGTAAGGTACAAAGGAAAGTTGCGGTCCTCCAGCCCCAGCGCCTGCTCAGGCGGTACAAATCACTGCTCGTGTTTATGCAAAGCGCAGGAACCCGTTGTTCACCACTAATGGGGAATAACAGCAAATGGTTTGTGCTAACAATGTCCCCTTTGTTACTGCTGGCAATAAACATCATCAAAAATAATATCACAACAAAATATTCCCCCCCCACCCTCCTGGGGCGGTTCTGCTTTATGATTTTATGCTTTAAGTCCTTATTCAGAAACACTTTAAATGAACAAGATAAATAATGAATCTCTGTCTCTGCTTATCTGACAGTCTAGGAAAACAGGCTCACTATCTACAGACACAAGCTTCATATGTATTTGGTACTAAATGAATTACATACCTGGGGGGTTCTGAATAAATGATCCTTGCAAGAGGTTTTCTTCAATCTTTTTTTTTTTTTTTAAATATCCCTAAATCTTTAAGATATATAAAGGTCCAAAATCATGTAAGATAATAACCAGCATGTTATAAATCAGTTTTGTTCCTCACGTGAGATTGTTGAATGTCTAAGGAAACAATCTCACCTTTGTAGTGGATAAAAAATAAATAATTTGAATTACTGCAACACATCGTATTTTCTCATTCAAACATGAAAGTCCGAGAGCACCATGCACCATAAAAATAGGCTTGCAAAGGACTTTTCTTATAACTGAAACAGAGGAATTGAGAACTGCTCTCAAAAAAATCAAGATTCCCTATTTCTGATCTTCCTGCAATATTTTTATACCTGTGTAAACCCCTGGATTTAAATGCAGCTAATTTCTTAGCGCAGAGTGAGATCTGAATTAGACCTGGTCTGGTTAAAGAAGTCACAACCCACCGAAAGCAAAACCTGACTGATTACGCCCATTCTTGCAGCTCACGTTCACCTGCTGCTACTGACCTTGGTGTAAATGAAAAAGATCTTTTTCTTAAAACCAGGAGGCTTGCTAGCAGCTGAAATTTGGAAATACTTCCAGTTAGGGACAGCGTCGCAGCTTCTGGGTAGACCTTGTCAAATACTTGCCTCTGTCGAGGCTGTGTTGCTGAAGAGCACAGCAACTACATTTGTAAATGCTCATCTATTTGTGGCGGCAGCGTAATAGGATGTGAGAGGGTTTGTGAGTTTTATAAAACAAACTCGGAGCATCCTGCTGAGACAGGGTAGTTTTATTGCAGGGCTCTACAAACTCAGGCACCAGGTTGCAAGTGGCTGAGATAACAGGCCCTGGCTGACAGAGGTAACTCTCATCACAGTTCCTGTGATTTTTACTTCAGGCTTTTGTGAAATCAGCATTTCCCCCCCACCCCCCAAAGCTCCAGACAGCAGAACAGAGTGATTGATTAGACAGTTCCTAGCAAAAGACTTCCCATCGCCTCTGTTTGCAGAGGCATTCTTCAAAGGGCAGGCTCGCCAGGTCCAAAATAACATAAAATAATATAAAGACACCCTCAAAGTCTCTGCTTTTGAGCCAGGCATAAGTTTTAAGTCTTGGAGCTCAGCCATTTGCAGTATAGAGCCAGGACTGGGATCACTAAACATCACTGTGGTGCTAAATCTCTTGGTTGCCGTAATTTACACATGACAATCAGTGCTTACAGGTCAGATCTGTATAAATGCACCTCCCTTCTCCGCTTCAGAGCAGCATTCAACCCTTAGTAAACGCTCTTGCAATTTATATTGAAGCAGAAACATTTTCCTGAGTAAATAAGAAAAGCTCTTAATACGAGCATCGCTTTGTCTCTAGTTTCAGGATCTCATTCTGCTTCCAGCTTGGTCAACAGCAGACAAAATCATGCATTTTAGATTTCTTATGATTAATAGCAGAGCAGAAACCGAACGCTGCAGCCCAGACAGAACCCAACGAGTTACAGTACCTACAGCCCAGCTCTGCCAGCGTTGCTGCCGCACACTCCACGTTCATGAATGCGAAACGCAGCAGCATCCCACTGCAGCCAGGCTCTCGTGTACCCGCGCTGCCTGTCTGTTCACATGTCTCAAGACCTTACGGCATCTCTGCCTCCAGACTGGCCCCCTGACATCAGGACTCAGAGTGACCGTAAAGCGCTATGCAATCAAACTACTGAATTCACAAACAGCTTAAAGTGTTTATCTTGGGTGTTTATATGGAAAAAAAAAAAATACTTTCCCCGCTCACCCTTTCCAAAACAAGCATGTTTCTGGCTTAGCCGTATTTGCATGCAGTTTGTCTGGCTCAGCCCTTCCTCTCACTTTTGTGAAAATGGCTTTTCCTGAGAAGCACCGTTTTGTTTACCTTAATGCTGGCAAAAGGAATTTTCCAAACCGGATGATGGGAGAGGTCCAGGCTTCCCAAACTCTGCCTTTCTTCAGGGCTGCTTGCAGCATGAGGGGGGCTCACTGCTTGCTCTCTGCCCCCAGCACAGTTTTGCCTGTGGCGTATTTGACTGCAGGTCGCTTGCACAAGCAAACTGGCTTGAAGGCAGCTCCTTGGGGCTGCTGGTGGGAGTTCTCCACTGCCCCAGGAAGATGTTGCAATATCCTGGAGGATTTTACCCATGGCAAAGTCTCGTGAACAAGACAAGGATATACAGTTCTGTGCCGAAACACGTTTTTAAGCCTGTGACATTAGCTGACCATGACATCTATCTGTCCTGAGCACCACAACCACGGCACTGATCTTACAATCTAGCCCTGAGCCCTAACAAGAGAGATCAGTCACTGCAAGAAATGCTGGCAGAAGGCGACCCTGACAGACAAGTTTTGTAAAGATTTGCTGGGGTAGTTAAAGACATTCCCAGTTCCTCTCCTGCTCCTCTCCGATGCTGCCAGCCTGATAGCTGGGCTGGCAGAAGGGCATGGAGGGAGAGCAATTTCTTCACCCACCATCACTATTCATCGAGTAAATGTAAGCTGAAGCCATAAGCTCTGGATGTTAAGCTGAGAGTGGTAGAGAAGCACACGAGGACGCGAGAGGAATGTGTCTCTGTGAAACCCAGTGGTTTGTGACGCATCGTTGGAGTTTAACCCAGTTGGCACAAAATGACTTCCCTAGGTACTCTTTCAGCTGGTTGGCTGAAAAGCTGCAAGGCTGTGACACCAAGTGCAGTTTTGCTTGAAGCTAATCTTGGAGAGATCTAAAGAACAAGCAAATTTTGAAGGAGACAGAAGCTGAGAGCCTGAACCCGGGATGTTTCTGCAAGTGCAGCTGGACCCTGGGCCTGCCCCTGCAGATGGTACTCATAGCACTCAGAATTACAGTCACAAAATACACAGTGGCAGTTGCTTCTGCTCAGACTAAAATCAGCTATAAGGCAGAATGACAGAGAAGTCCCACCTTAGACAAAAAGGAAAAGAAAAAAATAAACTTGTAAGGCAGCTCCAGCAAGCCACGCAATTGTGGGACACTTAATACCTTAAAATAATAAACCAGAAGTTTTAAATTTTCCTTCTTTGCAAACAGTAAGACTGATTTTCTTCCTACCACTAAAATAGCTATTTGAGTTCAGTGACTTACAAGGAGGGACTGGGGTGGAGGGTAAGACCTGTGCCACCTTAAAACAGGGCTATGTACCGGAGTTAGCAGGAGAGGGGCCAGGGGCTGGGGAGCACAGCGGGTGCATGCAATGCTTCTTTTCCCGTAAGCATTTGGATCCATACACCGAATCAAGCACAGCTGCCAAGGTAAGCAATATATTTTGGCCACCAGCAGGTGATCTGCGCTTTAAAGATCTGCGTGGTGTAAAACAGGCAGAGCAGCTAAACATCTGCTGGGTTTTGCAGGGAGATGTGCAGTGCTTCAGCAGAATCACGTTTACCCGCTCGGGCTAACACATGCTAAGAGCATGCAGAGCTGCTGCCTACTTGTTCTGCCCCCCCCACCCCCCTGGTGCTCCGTACGGTTGGCGTCAAACAGCTGAAGACATCAGGTTTCTGCCGCTCCCTTTGTGGGAGCATTTTCTGCCCCCTGAGACCCATCAGCTCACCTCCCCCAGCCCAACTGTTTCTCTTTTTTTTAGAGGATCCGAGTGGAGTTCCCAAGCATCCCACCCCTTACCCCACACTTTAAAACTGTCCAGATGCTAAAACTCAAAGCATTTCTCAAGTCAATTTGCTCTGGCCATAGAGAGGCTGCAGTTGGTCCTAAAAGAGTTGTGCCAGCAGCTACCAGGAAGAAATCACATTCATATTGTGGTCTACCCGCAACTCCTGGCTGTAAACACCAGCCTTTGGACAACTGTTGGTCCATCCCTGTCCCAGCCCTGCTTCCAGCCCTCCCTTGGAGACTCTCTCCTTTCCAGGAGCTACATCTGCACCAGACCTGCTTTAGAAAAACATAAGGAGTCTGATCCAAAACCTGATGAAGTCAAAAGGAAAAAAAAAAAAATTAAATCCATTTCAGTAGCTTTTGGACTGGAATAGACTGTCAGGAAAAGACCCAGGGTTTGGCTAACCCCTGTGCAACCATGAATTAATTCCTGGATATCAAGCTGCATTTCAGAATTCTCCACCCTCTTCACAACAAGCATATTTTGATGGATGTTCCCCCAAAGTAGGTTAGTTTATCAGTAGCTGCATAGGATCAGAAAATTTGGGCTTTATTAAATCCATGTTCTTCAGCATTTTCCCTGCTTCTCTGTTTTTGCCAAATGAAGCGGGATGTCTGTTCAGACATGGGCAGTAGAAATCAGCACTGAACCTTGTGAAAGGGTTTAAACCCAACCGACATTTGTCAGTGACGCAGCAGAAGCATTTCCAACTTGATGAGCTGAATTTTGAGGGGTCCCTGAAAAATCACTGAAAGAACAACCAGTGCTTTAGAAAACATGGGCTAGTTCTAGCTGAAGGGTTTACTCATAGCTTCACCAGCAAAACCAGCAGGTAGCCACACCAGAAGAGCTTGGTCCTGGACCTTCTCTACAGCATCTTTGTTTTGGCAGGGCTGGTTGTGATAATGACACAGCGGAGAGAAACTGTTCACTCCGGCTTATTTTCATCCGCCTCCGCTCTTCCTCAGCAGAGCGTTCCTTTAAAGGATCAAGACACTGGGAACAAAACCCGCTGCAGTCACCCCCTCTACGACTATATCGACTATATCGTGCAAAACTTGCCTGGCCAGCCTGCCCTTCCCTCTGACCTGTGGGAAGCTCCTCTGGCTGGTTCTTTGATTCAGGTAGCGACTCTGGCACTAAGGAGAAGCAACACCTGCAGCAGCTTTGTGAAACAGAGCTGCGTCTTCCGAGGTGCCAGTAAGATCCCTGCAGAAGCCTGCTGATACATGTGAATAAGAGAAGAATATCCCATTTAGACATCAAGATCTTTTTAAATTAGCAGGGAAGGCTGGAAAGCCAATCTAAACTGGCTTTCTGTGTACTGACAGTACGATTTTGGATGCATTTTTGCATTGAGTACGTTGGTGTAATTTAATATAACCTCTCATCAGTCATGGGGTAACTCAGAGTTGAAGTCACTCTTACCCTTTCAGGAATTTTCTGCCCATACGGTTGTTTGTTAGAACGGAAAAACTGAACTTAGAAACACGATCTGAAAGCCGAAGCGTTGTAGGTCCAAGTCTCTCCGACTGGGGCAAACGAGGAACCGGGATCGACTTGCATTGATTTACTCCTGGGTGAAAAGCGAGCATGGAAGGGAAAAGCTAAACAGTCGATGTGCCAGTTCCGAGATGTGGTTAGGAGAGACAAGGAGCAGTGAGAAACTGCAGCGTCACTCTGTGCCCCCCACTGCAGGGGGAGCGTGGGCCAGGGAGGGTGTAAACCCTCTCCTCCTCGGGGGGAGCATCCTGCTCTCCCTAGGGCACAGGGCAGGGGGACAGCCTCATCCGCACCTCGGGGCTCAGCCTTTGCCCCCCGTCGAGGACACGACTCCCACGCTGCGGGTGGGTGATGAGCCCAGCACCCACCGGGACATGGGACAACCCAGCTGCCCACGGCTTGGAAACTCGGGGAGGGGAGGGAAAAAACAGCGGGGCTTGCTGGAATAGCTGGGGAAGGGGGGTGCTGGAGGTCACCCCCGCAGCCCACCTCGCTGAACCCCGGCCAGGCTGGGGACCTCCCGGCCCGGGGACGGTCCCCACCGAGCCAGCTGAGAGCAGATTTTGCTCCTCATTTGCTTTGTGTTCCGTGCAGAGGTGAGAGGAGAGGGAGGGGGAGAGAGAAGAAAAAAACCCGAACCCTCCAGCCCTGCCTTTGGGGAAGCGGGAGGCTACTTCAGACAAAACTGTTATCCATTAACATCCAATTATCACTTGGTCCAAGCCATTAATTATAAATCAGCCTCCTAATTGGGATAATTAGCTCTCTGCTACTTAATGTAGTATGACTGATGCGTTTGGAAAGAAGGTAATCAGTCCATTTGTTTAGCGTTAGGCGAACAAATCCAACTCTCATGGTTTAATTTCAGCCTTAGCCTCCCCCCCCAGGCCCCCCATCAGCATCAAAAGCTCTTTGCAGCCCCATTAATTGTTTGGGAATCACGGCGGGGATGGGCACACGCATCTCCGCGGGGCTTGCGGGAGCGCAGCCCCCGCGTCGCCCCCAGCCCCGGCGGGGGTTGCCGGGTTGTTTTATTTTTGGTGGGGTTGTTTTTGGTTTTTGTTTTTTTTTTAGGGGAGGGGGGTTAATTAGAGGGGACGGGTTTGAAGCCAAGCGCGATCCACAGGTGCGACGGCTCCGGAGGGAACGCGGGGCTCCGCGCCCCGCAGCCGGGCCCGGCTTTTAGAAACCATTTCGGGGAGAGCAGAAAAACTTTCCTTTTTAATTTTTTTTTTTCCTCCCTCCTTTCCCTTACTTCCCTGGATGTCTCATTAATGCCGGCTGCTCGGCGAGCCGCCGATAGCTGCGGGACATGATTAGATATTTATTACTGTCATTTACATGGAAAACTTGAGCTAACCAAGTGGAACTGGAGGGGGCCGCCGGAGGGGACGGGATGGGGCGGAGCGGGGACGCTTCTTTTTTCCCCGCCGCTGGAAGCGGAGCCGGAACGCGGGACACAGCCGGAGCCCGGCCGGCTGGTGCGGGGGCGAATCCCGCAGAGCCCCCCCACCCCCAGGACAGGGGGTTTTGGGCCGAGCCCTCCCCCTGTCCCAGGCTTTGGTGCCGCTTCGCTCCGCCCGCGTTTCGTTTCGAAAGGGATCGGGCAGCGCTCGGTGCGCGCATCCCACCGGGAAACGGGGGATGGTGCCCCCTCCCTCCTTTCTGCTGCCGGGATCGCCGAGGCGACCCTCGGGGACACCAAGGACTCGGCCCGGGATGCGATGACCCCCACCCCCCCGTCCCCGCTTGGGAATAAATGAAAAGAGCAGCCGGGGCAAGCCGCCGGCCGCGGGGACCGGAGGGCTCCGTGCCAGGTGTTTCTTGCTCCTTCTCCCCGGAAAAATGGGGCAACCACGGCAGGTCTCGCAGTCAAACCCCATCTCCGTCGGAGGAGAAACTTCCCGAAAAGCCTGCCTTTGGGCTAGAGGAGTCAGCGCCGCTCCCCCCCCCATCCCTTCCCGCCCGCCCCAGGGGGGACCCCCCTCCCGAGGAGGTCACCCTCGCCCTCTCCTTGCCCCCTGCAAGGGGGACGGGGTCCCCGGTGCCCCGGGCGGCCGGCACCGAGCGGGGACACGGACTTTTTTCCGCTCAAGTGCTGGCTGCGGCGGAGCTCCCCCCGCTTCCCTATCTGTTATCCCATGGCCCGAGGGGCGACTCTGGCGGAGATGTATGAGATCTCTTGCGGTAAAAATATGCATGCTGATCCCCATTTGGTTAGCCCTATAATGGAGGTGTAAATAGGTTTCGACTGCGGAGCCCTTAATTTATCAAGCGAGCCTGACAGCGCAGGTCCGGGATTTATATGCCTCTTAAAGAGTGAGAGCAGGGAGGGGGGCGGCATAGACGGGCCCCCCAGCTCCTTGCAGGCAGGTCCCCGTCCGTTTTGTCGTCTAACCTCGCAAAGAGGTGGTGTGGGGGCATGAGTTTTTCCCTAGAAAGGTTTCCCAGCGCTGCCGGAGTCTGGCCATCCCTTCCGCACTCAGCTTCCAGCCGCATCAGTAAAAACCCAACCCCAGAGCCGCCCCCCAAGCGGGGCCACCGCCCGCCTCCCCGCCTCTCTCCCGGCCCGGCTCGGGGTGGTTTCTGCCTCCGGCGAGCTCTCACCGGGCTGCGCGGCTTATTAAAACATCATTATGTAAATGGAGGGGGGGAAAGTTACGCTCTGCCCCCTCGGAGCTCGGCAGACGGAGGGATGCGCGTCCTCCGCCTTCCCCCGAGCCGGGCTGCACCCCTCCGTTCCCCGCCACTGCCTAGACCCACAGCCGAGCGGACCCACGGGCCGGTAGCTGGGGCTGGGAACCAACGAGGCCCTGGGCTGGTACTTGGGGTTTTGCCTTTTTTTGTTTGTTTGAGAAAGCGTAGTATACTCCAAATGAAGCAAAAAAAAAAAAAAAAAAAAAAAAAAAATAAGAGGGCCAGGAGGGGCTGGGACTTGCGCTGGAGCCCGGGCTGAGCTTCCCTTCCGCCGCGATGCGCGCATCCCTGCCGGAGGCTCCTCCGCCGGGCGCGGACACCCCCCACCCCCCCTCCCCAGGAGAGATTTCCCCTCCTCGCAAACAAGCCCCAAACTCCCCTTATTTCCCGCCGCATCCCCAGCCCACCCGGGGGTGCGGGGGGCTCTTACCTGGGGCGGCGGCGGCGCAGCCTGTCCGCCGGCCGTGGGAGCGGTGACCCGCGTGGGAGCGC
>JAVJGI010000032.1:25512694-25611105 GCA_035590275.1 Ibycter americanus
GGGGGGGTCGGTCTGGCTCAGGACACCAGAAGGCTCCAAGTGCCACTTTCTTGTATTTATTTTTAGTGTGTCTGTGTGTGTGTATATATCTATTTTATTTTTACCCGAGGTTATGGGGTACCAAGTGATTGTCTCGGGGAAGCGAAGGAGGGTGAAGCTGTTGAAGTCCATGCCAGCCCTCGCTCGGCGAAGCCCCGCTTGCTCCCCAGGCCGGAGGGGAGCCCCTCACGCTGCCTTTCCCCCGCACCCTCTAATTAATCACCGCCCGCTTTTGCCCGGAAAACCGATCGGGAAAAACTCGGCGCTTTGGGTGCCGTTATCATTTTTCGGGGCGCCGTGCCTGGGCTGGCCTGGGCACCCCCTGGCAAAGCCTGCGGGGAATCGCCCTCCTTGCTTTTTCGGGGTGACTCTGCAAAGGACACCTCCCCCCGAGTTTACAACCGCTGTCTTCCCTCCTCGGCTAATCACAACGAGTTGAAAGGGGCGGCGGCGAGGAGCAGGCAGGCGATGCTTCCCAAAATTTAGTGACCCCCTGGAAGCCCCCCCCGGCCCCCCAAAGCCTGGGTGCCAGCAGCGCCGCCGACCTGTAGCTGGCAGGAGCTGCGGCACAAACCGCAACCCCGAGGTGCCAAAATCTGCTCAAGTCACCGGCAAACTTTGCAGGGCTCCTCCGCTGGGTGCAGCGGGGCAGGGTCTCCCCGTGTGCCGCGGGGGCTGTGCCCGTCGGGGTGGGGGCAGCGCGTCTCCTCGGGTGTTTCCGAATTGTCGCTTGCAGCCCAGGCACAAACCCCGACCCCTCCGCCCGCCGTTTCACCATTGTCTCGCCTTTCTGCTCGCTGAGCTATTAAGCACCGGAGATTTTGTGATTGCTTCGATGAAAAATCCTTATTTTTAATTCCCCCCCCAAGAAATAATAAGAGTTTCCCTCTGTCTTCAGAAAATCTTTCCGGGCTCTCCAGCGACGGGATTTCTGCCGTTTAACCACCCCCTATAAATACATAATTGCGTTTAATTCAGCACTTCTTCGCAGAAACGAGTAAATAGTGCATTTAGCGCAGCTGGGAAAAGTCACCCCGGTTTGCCCGCAGAACTGATCCATCACATTTACCCCCCGCCCCGAGGTATCGATGTGGCCGAAGCATCACGGAATCGGTACCGGTTGTGTCGACGTTACCGGAGTTTCTTCTCCAAAACACGGGAGCCGAGGGAGGGATGCGGGCTGAGCGGGAGGGAAGGCAGCCCCGGCAAGGGGCGCTTTGCAGCAGGGGGGCTCCCCGCTCCCCCCCCCGCCCCGCTCCCTCCCCAGCCGCCCCGTCCAGCCCGGGGCTCCGCGAACTCGCGGCCGGCACCGGGTCCGGCGCTAAACCTCGGCTTGGCTGGGCAAGAATGGCTATTTCCACCCCGGACAAGAAAATTAATAATAACAACAACAATTAAAAAAAAAAAAAAAAACACCTGGGGGAGAATGGGGCAGAAATCGGGCGATGTTTTGTGTGTAAGTTTTGCACCGTAGAACGAAACGAAATATGAAAATACAGAAATCTGCCACCCCGACTTGATCCTGTACTACAAGACGGGGTGGGGGGAATTTGTTAGTTCGCCAAGTAGAAAAGACATGTCAAGTTTCCCTGATATTAACGGTAGCATTTTGGCTAACTGGCTGGGTCTGTGTATGCACCAAAAAAATCCCCTTCAAAGACCATTTTTTATGTCTTTCTAAGTGAACCGGGAATTTCAGGTTTCCATGTAGGCTCTGAACCCCCTCACCTGCATGACGGGAAGGACAGCTGCTACTTTCAATTTGAAAGCTGCTTTTTGGGGAAAAATTAAAAAAAAAAAATAAAAAAAATCAGTGGGATGCACATGGCATAATGTTGGAAGAAAATTGTGCCTTCCTCGTTGTATTTCAAATGTAATTTCCCTGTCTCGGGTATTTTACACACACACACCCCATCCCCATACACCCAGAATTGTGTTTGCGTTTGCACAGAAATCGTGGCAGTTTCCTTCAGAACAACTAAAATCAAAGCCAAGCTGGTTATGCTTTAAACAGCTAATGCATTAACTCCCTCCTTCTCGCCCTCTCTGTTTTTCGTCAATTTGATCGCATCTCTTGGCAGGACAGTAAACTGTGCTAGAGGTGCAGGCATTTAATTTTAGGTTGAATAAAGAAAAATAAAGCTCCGTCCTTGGAAGATGAACAAGGAAGAAAACTGCAGACACTGACAAAACTCCTTACCCCTGGATCTGCGGCAGATACACTGCAAGAGGATTTTACTTGCCTCAAACTATAATGGCAACAAGGTCTTAAAATAGCTACTTAACTAAATCAAGGCCACTTTGCTTGGTTTTGTCTTGGGGTCTGATTTTTTGTTTTGGGGGTTTTTTTGGTGGTTTGGTTTTTGGGGGGTTTTTTGGTTTTTTTTTTTTTTGGTATGGGGCATCTTTTGGGGGTTTTAAATGTTCCAGACATTGTCCAGTACTTTGTCCCCGACGCCAACCGCATTCGTGTGAGACCGAAAGGGGATTAACTTGTGAACTTTTAAAAATCAGAACTTAAATGAGAGGCAAATCTAGGCCACAGCTCATTGTGGGAACCGTTTCTTAAGCAATTAAAGCGAGAAGAAATTCCTCGCAGCCTTTTTCCTTAAAGCAGCTTTCTGAAGGATTTAAGGAGGACTAGTGTCCGGTCCATCAAGAAAGATTTAAACTGCACAGTGATATAGAAAATCTCCACTTGCTCTTATTTAAAGGGGCACTATCACCATTTCCATAAGACCCTTGACATTGTTTCTTTAATCTTGTTTATAAACTTAAACAGATTTTAAAAGTTTTTTTTTCTCTTCCCTGCCTCCTTTTTTTCCATGAATTCATTGAAAATATATTTGATGCAGTATTTGAAAAGAGACCAAAACAGGCTCACTTTTAAGGATTTTCTGTTACTAAAAAGTCTCCAGCCACAGCTTGCTACGTTTCTCCTTTTGCTCTTGGAGGTTTGGAAGAAAGTGAGATTAGTGGGAAGAGGAATTTATATTTTTTTTCCTCCAGGGTCAACTATGCAGTAAAAGTTCCTTTCTCCCCAAATTAGGAGGACACTAAATTTCCCCCCAAAATCGACACAACCTTCATGCAACATTTGCGGTTTAGCGCATTTTCCCTTGGCTGAGAGCAGAATTCTATCCTAAGCAGCCTCCTGCAATGTCAGGTTTCTTTCTTTTATTCCCTCCCTTTCTCTTTCTTTGCCCCACTATACTTGTGCTCTCTCCTCAAATCCTGGCTGTTGTGGCTAGTTCCTGCCCATATTTAGAGGTCAGCCAGTATTTCTTCCAGTTTTTCCAATCCGAGTTACTTGGCAAGGTTTTCTGCACAGCATTAAAAAAATACCTGCTAACCTTATTCCTGCAAAACCAGTTGTTCCCCCTTAAGTCTTAAAAAGAAGAAGGAAAAAAAAAAAAAAGAAAGTGAACACCTTGGAGTCACCAAAGCTTTTGGTGCTTATAGCTAATTAATAGCCCTAATGATATTTTTCCAAGTCCATGAATACATTATGTTTGCAATCCAAAAAGGCGTTAGCCCCATTCAAGGGTACTTCAACATCTGCTCATTTAAGGGCAATTAATCATTTTGATATATGGTTTAAAATTGACTGCTTCCAAGGGACTTTTTTTTTTTGACAAGAATAACAAAGCAATTTGCCAGGAGCCATCTTCTGGACATGTTATTAGCAGAGCCTTCATCTTAAAGAGGGTTTAAAAAAAAATCCTCAGATTTAGGTACCTGCTTTAAAGGGAACCCAACACCTTCTCTCTCCTGCTCGCTTTCTTACACTTCCTCCAATTCTTCATCTAGCCTTTCATTCCTCTGACAAGAGTTAGAGAACTCTTCCATCTTAGACCTAAAGTTTATATTTTGACTGCAGAGGCATGTGGGTTTATAATTTTGCCCCTCGAGGAGAAGGTGAGCTGAATATCATGAGATACAGAGCAAGCTCAGCTCCTCCTCTCATTTCTGCTCTTCCTTAATTGTGATAATAACTAGTTTTATGTGTTTGAGTAAAAAAAGCTTCATATTCCCTCACTGGCCTCATCCTTCTCTCAAAAGTAGCCAAGGGAATTTCTCTTTTTTGCTATTAACTGCAGTTTGTAACTGTAATAAGCCATTGCTTAGTTTAGCCTATTTTTTAAAAAATACCTGTAAGGAATCAAATCTACCAAGAGTATTAGGTGAAAACAGCCAAAGAGATCAATTTTTTCAGCCTCTGGTTCCTGGTAAAAGTGTTAGCTGAGAGAATGTAAAGGGGAAGTCTCTCCCGTGCAGGGAATTTAAAGTATAGTTATGATGGGCAAATCTACTTATTTATTTATTCAGTGAATCCCAGCTGTGTTCAGAGACTCCTGCCGAACAGGGGGCCTTTCCTAGCCCAGGAGCTGCAGATGAAGTGAGGAAAAGGAGGGCATCCAGGGCAAAAGAGAGAAGTGGGAAAGGTGATGAGAAAAGGCAAACCAATAGAGCGGTGATGTGCCCAGCACCACCTCCAGTGCCAGGGGCAGAGCCAGGCGTGTCCCTGCCTGGGTTCCCCCATCCTGGGAATGACGGCCTTCAGGGTCCAGCTTCCCTTGGGGACCCCCCATGCCTGGATTGCTCTGTGGCAAAGGCACAGGTGTTTTCCTTCCTTTGTTTTCATAGGCTGCCTAGAAAGGATTGGCAAAACAGAGTGTTTGCAAAAGTATACCAAAACTATTTCTATTTGATTTAAAATGTTATTAATTTTCTCTTCCGACTTGATGCACAAAAAATCCCCTGTGTGTTAACACCTGGTTTGGATCCAGAGCCCTTCATTTGTGGCTTTCCTCTGGTCTGAGACCGTCCAGCACCCAAGCTACTCCTTGTCCTCATCCAATTTTTATCCATCAGTCTAAAGGCAATGTCATTGTTTGCTTAAAAAAAGTTATCTAAATGAGTGGAGTTGGTTTAAAAAATATCCCCCTTACAGAAGATTTGGATTTTGATCAGGAATTTGAAGCCACCCTCACAATAACTTAATAGCCTGGAAAAAAGAACCCAACCAGTGAAGAAATGTGGGTGGTTCTGATTCTACTCTGCTGCTATGGTGTGTTGCGGTTGTAGTTCAGGTACGAGACATCTCCTTTCTCCTCCGAGGATGCGCTGTGGGCAGATGGCATCTCCCAGGTCACATCGGGGAGAGAGTGTGAACAGGAGGTTGGACCGCCACCAACCACCACATGGTCAAAAAGACCTGGTAGCTCCTTGGTTTTGAGATCTTCTGAGCAAAACGTTCTTCCTCCCCAGTGAGACTTCAGTAATGACAATTTAATGTCATTCCAGACCGTTCACCTTTGTATTTTGCTGAAATTTACTTTTGTGTGTGTGTGTGTGTGTTTTAGAGGAAAAATGCAATGAAACGCTTGAAAACACGCCACTGCTTAGTCAGGCCCATAGTTCAGGAGGGCTTGAGCACAGGCTGAAGGTTCAACCCATCTTCTGCTGTCCAGTCCCCTTGTGAAGGGTGGCCAACATGTTTGGGTTTTTGCGGCTGTCTCTCCCATGGATTAATTTAGGGGGATATAATTTCTTGAGGCTTTGCAATGGTCATACCGAAACCCGGCGTGAACAAATCCACCCACCCATCCTCACAGACATCCTTGATGGCCTGGGTCCACCTGTGATTTTAATATTCTCCACACTCGTTGGACACACGGTGGGATGCTGCCTTTCCTCTGACAGGCATTTCCTTGCCAGAAAAGCCTTTCCTTGCTTCTTTGAGAGGTG
The DNA here is from genome assembly GCA_035590275.1 of Ibycter americanus. Taxonomy (NCBI): domain Eukaryota; kingdom Metazoa; phylum Chordata; class Aves; order Falconiformes; family Falconidae; genus Ibycter; species Ibycter americanus. The sequence continues at coordinate 25,518,485 of JAVJGI010000032.1, forward strand.
AGGAGCTCACCACTGGCCACTGCGCTCTGGTTTGTTATTTAAACCCTGGTGAGACTTGTGGAAAACGTGCAGAGGTAGAGGGAGGCTGTGACAGGGTTGTTACAGTTTCTGGAGCTGGTTCTCCGGCTCCTGGAGTGCTGGAAATATTATCCAAGTGGAACAGAAACTCCAGAAAGTTGCTTCAGTTCAGGTCTTGCCTATGGACTTGGCATGGGGAGGATCTGGTTTCTCCAGCTAGAGCCCCGTCCCATGTGAGTAGCGAAGGAAACTCAGTCTCTGCTTGGCTCCGTGATTCAGGCAGCTGCCATTAGCTGTGGGGATTTTTTGTTGTTTTTAAGAGCACAAGATTAGTCTGTAAGAGGACTTTGCTTTCTCTGGGAATGACACGATGCACCTACCTGTGTGGGCACTGGTCTTGTAGGAAGCCTGAGGCAACAATGGAGTTTCTGACCCTGGTCTTCCCAAACCCTTAAGCCATTGCAATAGCCCTCTGTTTCCTTAGCTGAGGTCTAACGCTGCACTGTGGGATGCTCTGAATCCAGCATCACCGTCTGCTGTGGTTTATCCTCCAGAGCACCAATTCTGCTTATCCTTGGGAGAGACATTGCTCTTACAGCTTGGTTGCATCTAAGCGTGGTCCCAGCCCTATCTATATTGAGAGGAGGGCTGTCCCAGCCTCCCATCAGTGAACCAAAGCAGGGCTTTGCCATTGGGACTGAAGATTTGGCCCTCACCTAGCAGATCAGACTCAGAGTTGAATCTCCCTAACCACCTTTTCAGAAAGAAGTCCAAATATTGGTCTCATGGACATCAGTGCAAGCCCTGCCTGTCCTGGCAGCAAGGCTGGACGCAGTTCAGCTCTGTTTCACTGCTGTAAATCTGAAGTAATTTATTCAAAGTGATGATATTTATCTAGATTTACATCATTTAGCACTGAGTTTGGTCCTTCGGTAACGGGTGCTCAAATGCATGACTGCATTTATTTTGTACCTACCTCTGAGCAAAATGACAGATACGTTTCCTGGGGGATAAAATCCATCTCCCAGGCACAAAGCCGGGCTAGCCATGTTTTCCGCAGGAGAAATTTCAAGGACACAAGAGGACTGGGGAAAACGAACTCTCCCTCTCAGATCAGGAGCGTGGCTCAGCGGCCACCTCCACCAGCACTTGTGCAATAGTGACTCCAGTCCTTGCGTTGTGTTTTGAGCACCCGGAGGAAGCATTTCAGCCCAATTTCCCCGCTCTGGTCCCTGTGGTAGGGATGCATTGGCTGCAGGCACCAGCCAAGCTGACCCACCACGATGCCATCCCCTGTGCCACCCCACTGCTGCGGTGGGTTTCTCTGAGGGGAGGACAGAGGAGGGGGAAGGAAAAGGAGCCCTGCTTAGCTTTGGGTAACGCATGACATGAAATATGTTAGGTAAACACCTTATTAGAAATGATTTGTCATCCCTCTCCCTCTCACAGCTGCATGTAACTCTATCTCCAGACTATTATAGTATCAAATATATTTTACAAGAGTTTTACCTACAGGTGACTTGCTCTTTATTACTGGATGTAGGCAAAATCAATACTTTAGTAACTAGAAGATCATTTATTTTGCTTTTTGAAACATTTTTCAACAGTGGGAGAGCAGCTAAACCCCACGAAGCTATGATTAAGAACCACAAACTCTACCTTCCTTTCCTTCTCCCCCTCCTAACCCATTTATTGACTTAAATAGGTAATTTCCAAACCCAGAACATCATCCTGAACAGTCACTGCTGATGCACTTTTTTTTTTTTTCCCTTGCAGACAGATAATTCTTTAAACTTGGGTAATTTCAAGGGGGAATCAACTTAATATAAATGTACCTGTCACTGGTTGAAATAGAAGCAGATTCTGGCCTTTCAATAAGGCCACTTCTGCAGTCCCACACTGGGGAAAAATCAAAAATTGCTCGGAACTGATAATGCATTCCTCCACCTCCACAGCCCTGATGGAGTTCAGTCAGGCCAAATACCCCGGCTGCTTTTATGTGTTTATTTTACCTTCTGATTTGTTTTGAAGGTCATATGATGCAAAGATGCTGGAGAGAAAATGCTTGTTGTTTAAGGAGGTTTGTCCCTGAGTCACAGTGCTCTGCTGCTGGCAAGTGCCCCGCAAGGAAAAGCAAATGCTACCAGGCTGGTGCAGAGGAGAGGAAGGCTTTTGCATCTTCTCCCCGGTCGCACAGGTTTTGTTATCCTGCAGGTTTACGGTTCCTCTTGCAGTAGCTGCAGCTGATAGAGCACTTAATCAATAGTGAAATAATCTCAGGGAGCTGAAACGTCCGTGTGTTACCACGCTTGGGAGGATGGACTCGGAGGGAGCGAACAAGTGACATTGCTCTAGCTGTGGAGGTGAGGGCTGCTTGGATAAAAAGTCAGCTTTCAGATGCACAAGAAACAGATGACTTCTGTACTCCACATCAGCCTGGGGTTTTATTCACCCTCCCGGTCAGTTCCTGTGAGCTGAGGGGAAGGGCATTCCTCCATGCAGCGGTGGGGAGGAGCCGCCGGGCACCAGCAAGCGTAAGAAGGAAAAGCCTTCCTCCAGAGGAGCAGCTCTCCAAGCATCTTTTGCCCACCCTGGGAGGATGCACTTCCCACCCATCCCACCACCTCTAGCTATTTTGCAAACTGCTGGTCCAATGACACCACATCACATGGTTGTTTTGGGGTCAGCCAGCTCACCCAGGGTCCTGTCCCCACCTCATGCTCCCTTCCAGCGGCAGGAGCGGGACGCCAGCTTTAGGAAGCCTCCTACATCTGTATAGTCAGTGCCTGCCAGTGTGTGGGCTGTTGTAGTTCTGTTTCACCCCAACACAAGGAAGGAAAAGACTTGGGCATCTTGCCAGCTTGCACATCTGAAGGAAGCAAAAGAGAGCAGGAGAGCTTGCTATGAGAACTGTTGGGTGATTTCTGTGTCTGCCCCCCCAAATATACCAGCCTTTGGAGGGGTAAATGTGGACTGAAATACCAACACTGAAAAAAATCAGAGGTGGGTCCAGTTTTTGGGTTGATCCACTCTGAATTTGATTATTTGGGATTTTTTTATTGGTTGCAAAATATGTATTTAGAAGTCAAGAAAGGGAAAATTAAATTTTATTTCCCAGTGGAGGGTTGCTGTCGGAGAGTTGTATTTCTGCCATGTGGGATCACACCGGTGTGGTGTTTATGGGAAACTACACCTCCCAGAAAGCATTGTGCTTATATCGACTTGACTTTTTTGGTGCATCAAGGAGACCTGCCTGACCTTCAGTCTAGCACTGGAAATGCAGCCTGTCTAGAAAGCAGGAGCTGCAGGAAAAGAGGTAAACCAGGCCGTAAAGCCCTAAATGCCTCAGAGAGACATGGAAACATGGAAATTCATGTTTCATTTTCTTATGACAAAGCAAAGGGAAAACCAAAACAGAACAGGTTTTCAGAGCACTGAACTCTTATTTATTCCCCCTGAAAAATAAAACGTTTTGACTTTTCCAACTGTACTTCTGTCCTCTGTAATTGCTGTTTGCAGGAAATGTGAAATCTCCAGTTTCTTTGACTGTATTTTGGACTGAAAAAAGTGTAGAAACAGCTGGATTTCCTCGGGATGAGTGCAGATTTCCTCGGGGCAGGCGCGTGGCCGAGCTGAGCATGGTTGGAGCAGGTTGGTGGGTGACGGACCTTGGCTCAACATTGGTGACCCGTCAGATGAAGCCTGGTTAGTGAGAGCCCATGGTGCATCTCCACTGGCTTGGGGAAATCTTGCTTTATTCATATAACACCACTCTCATATTGTTCTTTGGTAATTTTGTCAAATGTTGACTGTATCTGTTAGCTTAAAACAAGATAATTTGCCTAGTGTGCTGTCATGGGTATTTTTCCTGCATGGGCTCAGCATGCCTTTGGTTTTAACAAAACTTTTTGACCAGCCATTGGGTATCAGGTCAAACGAGCAAAGGTGTTTGCTTAAAAACATACATATGCACATATTTGTATACCCATGTTCAAATACATGCGCAAGTGCATGTGTATAACCTACGCTCTCCAGACTATATTATTTATCATGCAGAATGTCTTTTGATAAAGTCACAGACCTTCAGAATGACTTGACTTTCCAGAAAAATCTGATGTAATAGTCATCCCTCACTGGAGGGATTTCTAGCTTTTCTTTTTGATGGGTATTATCTCTTTTAATGAAATTTAATTTCCTGTTTTGAAGAGAAGAGCCTGATTCTCTCACTCCGTATAAGCAAGGTTGCTTCTTTTTTCTTTCCGGCACAGTTACACAGGGTCACACACACCGGGGTTGGCAGGGTGAGGAGCCCCTAGACCCCGCAGCCTGATGTGGTGCTGCACGGGTGTTCTCACAGCTTTGCTACAAGGGCTGTGGGTATCAAGGCATGACCCTGTGTTCCCCTAAATAAATAAGCAGCAGGGGGATGTATTGCTGAAAGGTGGAAGTAAGTTGCCTGTCAGAAGTTTTGCTGGATTTGACTTGGGGTTTGGTTTTTTTCCTGCTGTTCGTCCCTGCTTTTGAAATTATCTTATCACACAGGAGGGGCTGGCAAGTGCAAAGCCCCTTTGTGTTTTGATTTGGGTAGGGGTAAATCTCCCATATGTATAAAACTTCAGGTTTTTGGAGGTTCTCCACCTCCTGACAAAAAAGCCAGGCTGTCTCCTAATGCTTGGAAGGCCTGTGGGAAGGGAAATGATCTGCCATCACCACTTGGTGCTTGGTCTTGATTTCTTTTTATTTTATATAAAGATGTTTTGCAAGGCTATTGTTATGTGGGACTTTTCCACTTTTTCTGTTGCCTCTCAGACCCATGGCAGAGCTGGCCCAGGGCCTGGCTCTGGCCAGGTGGGGACACCTCATCGGCACATGCCACGATTAAGCATCTCCCAAAGGTGGGAAGGCTGAGAATTTCCAGCCCCTTACACAGCTGGCCGGTGTTTAAATAAATGAAATGCCTTCATCTCCCAATGGTGGATGCCAGCACGCCTGGAGCAGTGCTGTGGCTTCTTTTCACCAGGGTTTGGTGATGATGGTCCAAGTTTCAGCAGGGAGAAATGCTGCCCAAGCCCCACTGAGGTCTTGCCTTCCCCTTGCCTTTCTCTTGCTAACCCCAGCTGAATTTTGCTCATTTTGGAGGAAAGTCACTGGCAGGAGGCTGGGAGGTGGTGGTGCAGGCAGTCTCACCCCCTCCGCTCCACCATCCACCGTTCCCACTAGAGGTCTGGCCATCTTGCATTCACAACGTGTCCGGCAAAGTTTGTGTCAGGGGGTTTAAACTTTAGGTTTGTGTGACCAAGGAATTCCCAATTCTGTTGCATGTGTTCCCCTGTCTCTCCCTCTCCCCCCTGTCTTTCTCTTGGCTGTGAAACAGCACAAGGAGACTCTTTGTATGCTCCTAATCCTGAAGCAACACAGCTTTAGCAACATCCAGGGATAAAAGCACCATCAAACCACAACTTTATGGGGGCAAATCTCCTCTAATCCCTCGCTTTAGCTAAACAAAGCTTCTTGCCCTAATCCGCTATCGCTTTAAAAAAAAAAAAAAGCTCAGATTTTGTTTTTAGTAAGAAGATGATCCAAAGGACTAATTTTAAGAGAGACTAACCAACTCTGACAGCTTTTAAAATAGACGACAAGAAAATAGATGCAAACTTCCCTCTCAATTCAAGGGTTTTCAGGCTATGCAATAAGAAAAATATCCAGGGTTTAACTGCTTGCCTTTAAGCTCACTCTTATTGTATTAAATGCTCTGACCAACTCAGATTCAAATCACCAGGCCTAAATGCCATTTGATCTTTAAAACGAGAGTTAAAAAGTGTGCATATTATTCCCAGGAAGGCAGTCCAAGGAAAATCAATTATCATAAACAAGGATTATATTACACACATGGTCAATATGGAAAAACAAACACGATGCTGATAATGGGCTGTTGAAGTGGCTCACATCTGAAGCCACTTTGACTGCGTTAAACATAGTTCTTTATTAATTTAAGGATGGGTGTGTGTAAGTACGGTAGTGAGGAGTAATCGAGCTCTTAAACAGTCAGACCAAGCTTTCACACTAAACCTGAACCAAATCTTGACTTTTTCTTCCTTTCTAAAATTTTCTTTCTTGAAGAAGGTAGGAGAAGTGTTACAGTTTGGCTTGGGGGCTGCAGTATGTGTGCGGTTTAGCGCTGCTTGGCTTCAGATGTGGCAAAATGCTGGGCTTGGGGGAATAATGGGGAACCACTGTGGTCCCCTGGGGACTGCTGGTTTGAGTCTCCGCAGTGTGCAGGTGCCCATCTCACTCCCATCTCATTCCTGGGTATTGTGGGAAACTGGTTAAACCTATTGGTTTCTTCCTCTGGTTTATATCTCTGCACTTGGCAGTGTGGGGAGTTTTGGGTTTCCGTCAGTATCTAGTCTGGCATCCAGCAATCGGCCTGGAGGATGAGGAGGATGAAAAGTGGGGTTGTTGCGGCACCATGGTTTCATCCTTACTCATGCTTTGCTCTGGAGGAGCAGGAGAAATTTGCACCCACATTTTTCCATCATATCTGATACAGCCTGAACACCTTGCTGATGCGAGGAGAGGGACATTACCATGGCGTTACCTGCTCAGTGCACCTGGGCAGGGAGGGGCGGATGGGTGGATGGGGTTGTCCACCCTTCTACTCCCATGCTGTGATCCTGCCCCAAGGCAGGGACGGGACCTTTTCTCATCAAAGATCCTTCCTTCAAGCAGACTGGAGAAAACCAAAAAACAAAACAAGTATTTATGACCCCAGGGGAATTCCTGCAGTTTGAAATGTGGTTTGGTGCAAATCTTGCTGGAAAGTCAAAATTGTCTGTGGATAATTTTGGCGTCATGACGTCAAAGGATGTGAGTAAACACCAAATCCTGCACGAACATGATATTAAATAAAACTGAAGTTGTGGGAATATCTTGACATAACATAAAAGTAGAGGTTAAATAAAGTGAGGATCCCCCCCCGCCATGTGGAAACTTGCTGAATCGAAACACTTTTGATGCTCAGCACAGAGAGCGTCTGGGCAGATTCTTTGGATGTTTTTCCATTATGAAAGGGTGTTGAGCGCAACATGTTTTTGCCACGTGTTGGCTGATCACAGTCAGATGGGGAGCGGTCCTGCCTGAGGCGTTCAGAGCATCCCCCACAGACCCAGCTCACAGGGGAGTCCCAAACCCCTCCTTGCTGTGCCTCATCCCAGCCTGCACCAACCAGGGACCCCGTTTCACCTTTGAGAAAAGCCACTGACGACCTCCAGGATGCTCTACCTGGTGGTGCCCTGTGCTCACATTGCATCCCACCGGGCACACTTGACCCACTGTGCATCTGTGGGAAGGAGCGTGTTTCCCTGTGGCCCCGGGCTGCCTGGGCGCGGGGGCTTTGTCCTCAACCAGAGAGACGTGTATAATCGTTGGCTAAGCTCCCACAAGACCCCCAGCTTCCCTCTGCTCAGCCACACTGAAAGGGCCCTTTTGAAGTCTGCCTGGTGTTGTGAGATGTGTTTGCCCATGGAGGGTGTATGAAACTGGTAAACACCATTTCTGGACAAAAATCTCGAAAGACCATATCCTTTCAGCCTGAAAGTTTCCCTTTCTCATTGACCTGTGCCCAGAAGTGACTCCTGATTTGAATAGCAAATAGTAGCTGTCTTTCCTTCCACAGCTAAGCTATTTTCTTTTCTTCCTTCCAAAGCAAGGTGGGATCTTTTCATGACACCCTTCAGAGCAGCCGTGCTGCTGTGTAGGGGAACAGGAGGCAGCAGAGGTGGCAGGTGTTGCGTGGAGCCCCCATCCTGGCTCATGCAAGGAGCCTTTGATGGACCTGGTTTTTCCCCCACAGACCACAGCAGCAGTTTTCCACCAGGTAGCAATGACCCTACAGAACTGTCGTGGCATAGGGCTGGGATTTTTTGGAAGCAGCCTTTGGTTTGGCGAGCATGGCATCAGACCACTCAGCAACGTGTTGATTTTACAGCATCTCATGTCACCTGCAGATTTTGTTGTGTATTCAGCACTAGACATGGAATAGGGAAACCCCAGCAGAGGAGAGGGATGATCAGTAGGAAACTTCAACGCTTTGAGCCTCAGAGCATCCCCAGAGCAAACATACATGTCCCCCATCCCAGTCCCACACTGCAGGACAGGGATGAGCCAGTGGGTCGGGGCTAGCAGCCCATGATCAGGTCCAGCAGATCAAGTGTCAGGTGGGATGAAGCTTTTGAAATGCAATAACTGGATTTTTTTCCCCAATAAGCTTCTCCTCCCTATTGGCCTTTGGGAAAGGTGTGACTGTCACATGCCCTGGCGGATGCAGCCCTGAATCTGGGGGGTCTGTCTTCCGCAAAACAGCTGTGGGAATTCAGCAGGTAAAAGGGGCTCAAAAGAGCTCGGCTGAGAGTTGTGAAGGTAATGGCATATTTTCTGTCCCTCTGATGGAGCAGCCTGGGAGAGTTTCCACAGGTCACTGGTACTTTGCCTTTTCAGTGCTCTTCCACTGGAGCGGGACAATGGGGAAAGCGCCTTCATTTGCTTTTGTGCTAATGAAGTCAAACAAGCATCAGGGAATTTGCACTGGGGCTCTGTCTTAGGGGTTTGATCTGTATTAAAAAAAAAAAAAAAAAAAGACGGCTCTTTGGGTAAAGCTTATCCCAAAAAGCATCTGGTGGACTGAGGGCATCTCCTTTGTTTTCAAAAGTTGGGTAGTGACTGGGAGTGGGGGATTTTTGTCCCTAGATTTAGATCTGAATGTATATTTTTCCCCTGTTCAGGGAGAAGTGATGGGATGTAGGAATATCTGGTTCGAGCTCATTGCTGGTAATCAATCTGTTTGCTGAAAAATAAGATGCAAAAGCCTACAGCCTGGCCAGCAATCCCATTTGTCCTCCACCCTTAAATCTCCAGGTCCAGGAGTCATGTGATGGTGCTGGACTCTCCACTTCTAATCAAGCTGCAGAAAGGCACCTATGTATCATTTTAAAAGTCCGAAAACCAGAAAGGAAATGTGTGACATTTTGCTTTATTTTTCTTTATCTCTTGACTTAAAAGTCCAAGCTATGGACAAAGGCACTGACCAACCTGGTGGGAATGTTTTGAGGTTTAGTTCAATTATTCAGCATGCTGAGATATTTTTTAAGATTATAAAATTCACTCCTTTATTGTCTATATGAACCTGGCTGAAATGCATGGAGTTCACTGTATCACTACTACTGTGATACCACTTCTAATTTTTACCTAACAAAGAGACTGGAGTTTTGGCCTCAAGTTTTGATTCTGGAGCCCGGAGCATCCAGTTCTCTTCTTCAGCCTTTTTTACTCTCTATTGCGTTTCTTAACATTTGATGTGAATAACTCATAAAACCCCCTGCAAACAGCAAGAAAACAGCAAACCCAAACATGTCCCCGTTGCAGCAAATGCTGGAAGAAATAAATTTAGCTGAAAAATCCCTGTCTTGGTTTTTTGTTATGTTTCTTTCTCTTCGATAAGGCAGAAGAAGGGGGAAAAATTAAAATCCCTTGGTTGCAAAAACGCCTTCAGTCAAGTTCTCTCTCTTACTGACAGCTCAGTTCCAGCTACAGGAGTCTTAATGATATTTTGGCCATAATGCCAAGAGAAGCAAGAAAGCCCCTTCAGACACCGGGAGTTTTCACCCAACTGGAGCAGTAAGTAGACAGCTGAAATGTATCTTTGAACTCAGGCAGGGAAAAATAGTTTGTTGTGGTGTCCCTCCTCCTTCCCGCATCCATCTCACCGCACCAGCTCAGCGGGCGCTGGTGGCATGTGTGCCCAGTGGCTCGGGACTGTCCCTTGCAGGGCGGGTAGGAATGGAAGATGCTGGCTTGGTGCTGCTGGTGCTCCTCTCACCGGGGTATCTCCTTCATCTGGCCTGGAGGTGTGTTGGTAGGACACAGTGGGGGATGCCTTTGGCCATTTTAATTGTAGGAGTTGTGCAGATGTCCCATGGCTGCATACCTCACTCTGCTCACCAGCAACATGCATTTCCAAAGGTCCTCATGGAAGGAAAGTGGCTGGACTTCCCTTGGCCAGCAGCCAGTGTCACTGGTGCTTGTCCCAGCAGGCTGTGACACCTTACAGGCTTAAACATTGGAAGCTTGTATTAAATTGAGGTTAAGATAGGGGAGAGATCTGCTATCCTCTTCAGTGTGGGTCTTCCAGGGCCTCCAGCTCCCCACTGGTTCAGGTGGACTCGTCTCCTGCCCTACAGCTTGGATCAACCCCACTAAGTCCCCAGCAGCTGTGTCTGGCAAATGTGACTGATACCATACCCCTGATTTTGGAGTCAGAGATCTGTACTCCATTTTGCTGCTGTTGACACCAAACCTGCAGGCTGTTTCTGATGGTGACTGTGCCCTTCAAGCAACCCTAAGGCAATACATGATTGTCCTCCTGGATGTCCAGCCTTGTGGGGACAAAGAACACAGGGCATCGCTGTGGAGACTCTGTGGTTCCCCCCCTGCACCTCTGCTTTAAAAGAATCTCGGAGATGACCCTTCCTCTGACCACCCCTTCCTTGTGTCCTCCTCAGTGTTGAAGGCAACTCCAAGCAGCCTGGCAAAGATGCTTAGAAGTGAGATCCTGGTGCGTCCCGATGCCAGCTCTGCGGCTGCTGGGCGCCGTCTCACCTGTGCTGGGTTTGCAGCCAGCCGGGATGCTCAGTTAACAGCCCATCTGTAGAGGTGAAGCCCCAGTCCGAAGAGGAGTGTGTTGTACTCCCAAAGCTTAGGGTGCTCAGTGAAAGTAATTTTCAAAACCAATGTTTTACCCCTTAATCAAAGCCTTTATCCGTATGTTTTAGTTGCCTTTAAACCCCAGCTGGAACCGTTTGCAGATCTCTCGCGGTTATTGGCTGATCCTAAGTAATAAGCGCTAATGTTTGAGCTTCAGAATCACTTGCAAAGTTGCAGTCTGGTAAAGCCATCTGGTTGAAATCTGTCATTATTATCCACTGGAAGTTTCTCTCTGGACAGCCCTGATGCTGTCTTTCGTTATCATGGAGAACTGATCATATTAAACTAATTACAGGGAATAGCTGATGACAAGTTCCTCTTTAATCCGCAATCTTTTTTTTTTAATCAGAATTAAGGTCATTCTCCAAGGCCTTGATTTTGGAAACTCCCCGGCAGCTGCTGTTAGCTAGGTTAAAATATTTACAAATCCGTAGATCTTCTGTTGCTCCCAGTAGGAATGAATAAGCAGGGATTTGATAGCTGGGCTCAAATTCACCATTGTTTTAGAGGTACTAAGTGTCGTTCCCATGTACTGCTTACACTACGCGGGGTGGATAAGTGGGGCTTTCACATTCAAGCTTGCCAAGTCAATTTTTCTTAGTCAATGTTAGGTTGCCTTTAAATCAACATAATTTGTTTCCCATCCCTAAACTTGGACGTGCCACAAGAATGCCAGTCTGGTCTGTAGGAGCAACGAGACAAGGCTTTCCAGGCTACTAATGTTTCTCCGGTGCCAGGTTGTGAACTGAAAACAGCCTCTGTGAAGACTGGTCCCTGCCTGCGTCCTTAGAGGCACCTGTGGGCAGATGGGGCAGGTTGCTGGGCCAAGGTTGGGCGGCTCAGGGGAACCTCCTGAGCAGGAGGTTTGTGCCCCTGCGGTACAAACGGGCTGGAAGGAGTCACCGAGCCGTGGGAACGGCTGGCATCGGCTCTGCCTCCCCGGTCTGCTTGCCGGTGTGTTGCAGGTGAGACGATGTAACTGCTCTCTGCCTTAGTTTCCCCAGAGTTAAAGACAATCCCTTATGGGGAGGTGGGAGGGAAATCTTGGTGTTTTCCTTTTGGAATCCATTTGCTTTGAATAATACCTTTTTTTTAGTTGTTAGCTGGCTACATCCAAACTTTGGAGAACACAGGTCTACCTCTTCCCATTGCCTTCAACAGTCTAGTGTTACAGCTTCTGCTCACGTTCTGCTGTGAGACCCGGATAGCAGATTCTCTGCCATGATAAGTTAACTTCTTATCTGCATTTTACCTCCCGTGTGGATTTACAGGAGTGGAAGAGTTTGCTTCTTAGTGTTTATAAAGCCAGGTGAGGACACTGTTTTCCAATTACCTTCATACTTTAAAAATTACTTTCCTGTAATATGATGCAATTTATAGCTTGAGCTTACTGCCAGGTCCCTAGGATGTAACTTGGTATGACTGCCTCCATCCATGCAAACAGGAGCAACTGGCGTACTTCCCTTAGGGCTTACTAAAATACACTATATTTAATAAGAGTTAATCCCTTTAACACAGTTGCTGGCCTTGCCTTTTAAAATTGGATTAAGACTGATGCACTATAGAGAGTTTTTAATGCCAATGAACTCAACCTGTTCTAGAAAATGGGAGTTGTAAACACGGTATGGATGCTAAGATCAGTCTAACCCTAGGAACTGGCCTTGGGAAGAGCTGTACAATGGCCTTTTTCACACCTTTAACTAGGCAGGACCTGAAGGCAAATCTGCAGACAGATGAGCAAGGCTATGAAGAGTTCAGCTGATTCTCTGCCACTCTCTGGGGCATAATTAAATGGCAGCTAGGTGGAGAAAACACTTCTAGTGCAAGCGTGCTGAGGAGGAAAAGCGGCAGCACTAAGAAACTGAAGAAGCCAAGCCCTAGAAGTGACCTTAAGACTGAGTTAAACTGATGCAAATCTGAATTATTACTGGAAAAGATAAGTGAAGCAAATATAGTGTGTGTGTGTGTGTGTGTTTGGTGATTGATAAAGGGTTGTGAAACCTGTGGGTTAAAAAGAGCTGTAGAAGAGATAGTTCTCATTCTCCCAGAAGTGACTTTGAAAAAAAATCCCAAGCTCCATCCTTTTGGGTTAATTTTCTGAAAAGTTTAGATATTCTTTTGTCCCTTACTTGGGGACAAAGTGTTTTACCTATAAATTTTAAATGTAAGTATGTATTCGGATTTGACCTTGAAGGGATGAATCAACTCCACAGCACTGAAGTTTTTCATCTGATCTCTTTTTCAGAGCAATGAAGAAAAAGAACTAAATGATTGTATATGTGCCTGGATCTCAGATGCAAATGCAAATGTGGCAGGATGGATGCTGCCCCATGGACAGCGCCGAGACTCCATGACACAGCTGGGATTTGTGCACAGGCTGGGCTCCCAGTACTGAGCAAGGCTGTACCGATGGACAGCTGGGACTTGGCTTGATTTATTTCCTCCGTACCTTTCATGTTATTTCTAATGTCTTTTACTTTCCAAAGCAGTAAGGGGAGAGAGGTGTTTGCTTAGCCTTCTCCGTTTGCCCCATCATTTGTAATACAAAGCCATAAAATTAAAACCGGGATATCTCTAGCCTATTGATAGGCATTGGCAATCTCAAACCCATTCCCCTAAATGGAAGGAGCAGTTCATTGACACAAGCAGTTGCTGGACTGCAGTGGCATTTGGATGGGGAGAAAAAAAAAAAGGAATAAACAGACCTGGGGACCTCCAGCTTGACATAAAAAACAATGTGATGGATAGTCCGCAGTGACCATTGGCTCCAGTGGCTGGAGGACAAGAGGAAAAAAAAGCAAGCAAGAAAAAAAACCAGGACAAGCAATCTGCAACCAGCCTAGGAAGATTACTGCCATAAAAGCAATGCTGGAAGGGGCTAGTTATCAAGTGGAAAACAAGAAAGTACAACTAGCTCCCCAGTCACCAGATTTAGGGGACTCTGGTTGGAAGGTTCATACTCTGGTGGGCCATTAGAGTAGAAACAGAAATGGATGCAGTAATCCAGAACATATTGAGTCTCTAGGTTACTATGAAATATAATGCAGAGAGAAATGAATTATTTTCCAAGGGAAGCTGTAGAAAGCACATATACAGACTTTTTTTTATTGGAACTGTGTTATCAACAGTCTCTCTTAATAGTCGAAAACAGCTTCTTATGTTTTTTATAGAGTTTTAAAGATCCCCCTGGACGTGTCTGGAGGGGCTGGATGGGGGGAGCTGCAGGCAGAGGAGGGAGCAGGGGAAGCAGTGAAGGGAGGTAAGTGCCATCAGAGTGAGCACAGTGCTGATTCCTTGGGCTGTCTCAGCATTTGGGTATGGTGCTGCATTATGTTAATTTTGCCTCATTCCTTCCACAGAAATAACAGTACACATAGTCTGGGTTACATGTGGAGCCTAGTCGGCCTGGGTGTTTTCCTTTGCAAGAGGGTAAACTAGCACTTCTCCAAAAAAAATAGATGCAGGTAAAAAAACTGTGACTTCATGCTGTTTCTACCCACCCTAGAGTACCCTCAGGGGATGGTAGAAAGGCATCTGGAGGAGCCCAAGGAGAACTAAGCTCCTTCTGATTTTGGAGGTTCAGGATCATCTCCTTGTTCTCCAAGGACTCCTTTAAAGAATGAAAGAGTCTTATGAAATCCCCTCTCATGACATTGATGGGACTTTAAATGTTTGGGAGTGAAAATATTAAGGCAGATCCAGGAGGTTTTGATGGGTTTTTCCATGCACGAAGAGCACTTCTATACTTTAACATCTGTATCCGCTTCTAATATTAACACCTTGTAAAAAAGCTTCTGATGATGACATGAAGTTGTCATAAAATGAATCTTGAGATTATAAAAATAATGTGGAGTAAGGTTTCTTCTGCCTTTTCATCTGACTTCTGAGGCTCTGTCCTGTATGCGTGCCATGTTTGCAAGGCTTTTTGACAAGCATAGGTAAAACAAAGAGGAAAGGGAAGGGGAAGGAGGAGAAAGGATGGGGAAGGGGTAGATCCCAAGCAAGCTGAATTGCCTGTCTCACAGGAGCTGAGGTTTGAAGAGACCAGAGCCAGGGATTCAAATCATGAAAGCCCACAGCAGAGATTTTTAGTCACAGCAGACTCCTTCCAAGAAAAAAAATGCTGAGTTCCCATGATGGAGAGAGCACACAAAAACATGAAAATCACTTTGCTTTGCAATAGCCTGCCTGTGTCTAGCATTGGGAAGCTGCCTCTAGAAGCAGTCTCTGAAATGTAATGACTGCTGCATGCAGGAACAAATCCACTGGCCAACAGTGCAGGCATATTGCCTTCAAACCACAAAGTTGGACTGCTTGGAGTAAGAGACAAAAAAAAAGGAAAAATCAGTCTAAACCTCAGAAATTCCTTGAAAAAAATAATTATCTTGGTCAGAAAACATGCTTGATATTCCGTCTGCCCACCTAACATCATCATGTTGTCTTCTCCCTATTACTCTACAAAGTTGTTCAGCAGAAGAGCTCATAGCTGCAGTTTTTACTCTGCTCCAATGTTTTTAAAAAGTACCTATCTTAACAGATTTCTTGCAGTTCAGCTGATGCTATACCAAATACATAGAATAGAACAGAATAAATATATAGAATAGAAAGAATAGAACAGAACAGAACAGAACAGAACAGAACAGAATAGCACAGCATAGAATACACCAGGACCGTAAACAGTCTCACTTCAGCCCTCTATAGATAGATGCTGATGGCAGAACGGACTAATATATACAAAGTGGATTTTACACTGAATACAGAACAAAATAATTTCAGAGACCCAGGCAGTGATCTGGCATACTGTGCAATATGAATTACCTTTTTTTTAATATCCAGAGTGGTGCCTATCTCAGCTTAGCATTCACCTCTTCAGTTGCCTCCCTGCTGCCACGCAGCCCTCTGCACCAGCTCCTGCCTCGGGAGCAGCCCGCAGCCCTGCGCAGGGACAGGGGCCTTGGCAAAAGCCTGTTAGGAAGCTGTGGGATGTGACTGCCACAGCGTGCTGGGCTGGATGGGCAGGCGGGTGGCTGTGCCATCTTCCTTGAGGGGAGGGGGTTCCTCCAGATGCCAGGTATCCCAAGGAACAGAGATCCCGACATGGCATGTGCTGGAATTTCTTTCTTGCTGTGCCAGTTGCCAGGTCTTGGGGGAGCATTTGGGGTGGTGGTGGGGGCAGGCTGGCACAGATTTATATGCCAGGCTTGTCTCTTGCTCTGACTCCGCTGTTCCGCCTGGGCCTCCTTCATTTAGAGTCCTTTGTTACAAAATGTAATGGATATTGCCCTAGGAGCCATTTTCAATTGCTCGTGACGATGTAAGAAACAATTAGGCAAAGCATATTTTTGTTTATATCCTCACTGACTCCTTTCCTCGGAGAGATTTAGAGATCCCTGGCTGGTCGGGTTATTAAAATGTTGCTCTTGGAGGCAGAGCCTGAATGGATCGTGCAGGGTGGGTTGTGATCGCACCTCTCCCCAGGCTAGGTAGGGATTGGAGGAGGAAGGTAAGGGGAGAAACCCTGAAAATAGCAAAAGAAATGGAAATCCACAAAATTTAATTTTTTATTTTCTTTAAAAAGGTTTCCAAAGCCACCCTAAGGGCAGTTTGTAGACTGGTATTGTTCAAACTGTGTATATATGTATTTCAAACTGTGCCAGGCTTTGACCTGGAACTGAAACCCATATTTCAGTGTTTATGGCTGGCCAGCCAGAGCTGTTTGGCAGATGATCCAGACAAGGGTGGAAAAAATGATGGTGTGAGAGGAAGGGATAGCAATGCTGTTCCCTGAGCTGCAGGCTGGTGATGCTCAGGGAAGCTCACAGCTTGGGTTGTGCCTCCTGAGCTGGGCTGAAGGCTGAATGTAGTGGGATGTGCCTGGACATGGGATGCTGAGCAAGTTGTCTGTGTGTTGTAGAGACACAGAAAGGGACTGAGAGAGCGGAGTCATTCTTCTGCCTCTCTCAGTCCTTCAAGGGATGCTGATGGTGGATGTGGGCTGCCTTGGGTGCGGTGTCACTTGGTCTGGGATGAAAAAGTTCTCAGCTCCGGTACTCAGCAGGAGAGGTCAGTGACCAGGTGGTAAACCCTGTGGGAGCAAGGCCACGGGAGAGCCCAAAAGGTAGAGATGCTGTTGAATGGGAAGGAGAAAGGGGAGAAAGCCCCATCAGCTGCTTAGGGAGAGAGGGGACAAATGCCCAGGACAGTACAGAGAGCAGCAGGATGCGAGTCCATGCCTGAGCTCAAAGACAGGCTCGGTGCTGGGGCACCTGGGCACGCAATCTGTGTGCTCTCTGCCGGGGCTTTCCAGAGAGCAGCCAAGAAGCAGAGATTGGTGTCGTGTGGGCAGTGGGGACACCAGGCTTGAACTGATGGCGCTGATCACTCCATCCTTCCCCTGACACAGGACTGATGTCTGCTGGATGTTGCTATATGACCTGTCTCCTACAAAACGGCCCAAATAATGGGGTTGCTGCAGTCATCCTTTGGGAAGAGGGCTCTCCATCTATTAGACGTGTTACTGTGTTTGCCTGGAAATGGACCCTGCTTATAAATACAAAAACAGCCGAGAGCAGCCAATGCCAGCGGTGAAATACTCCTGCTATCTGCAGGCAGACACAGTGCAGCCCCATGCCCCCATTAGGGAAGGCAGGCCCCTTCGTCAGCTTAACGAGCCTAGCGATCTGCATGCAAACAAGGGCGGGTGGAGGGGAGCATTCATCACTGCAGAAAAGGGCTTGGAGATGCTCACAACACATGGCTTGTCCTTGGGAAATTGTAGCCCGAGGATAACATAGTATTCGGACCTTCATCTGGCACAGGGAATAAACTGGAAGCTGCCTTCTTCAGTCATTTCAAATAAATCTCAGTTACTGATACAAAAGGCTCTCAGGGGGTCATTGATAAACCTCAGTGTGAAACCCAAACAGCACAGCCACCTCCTGGTGAGGAAGGAGCAGGTTTAGAATGGGTTAATTAGAAAGATAATGAGCTAACAAGGCTTCATTTCTGTTCAGTGGCTCAATGAGGAATTCATTAGAAAGGCTTAATCTAACTGAACAATCCCAGGGCTTAGAGAGATTGCCCATTGATTGCCAGCCCAAACTGTTTATTTACAGGTTTTTGCTGGCTGAAAGGTCTCATTCCTTTATTTCTAAGGCCATTCGGATGTGCCATAAGGAGATGTGAGTCCCCAGCAAAAAGTAGTAGCAATAAAAATCTGGCAGTAAAGCCAGATGGGAAGGAAAAAGGGATCAATGTTCCCAGTAACACCAACCATCTAATTTCAGTGTGTTTCTCCAGCTGAGGATGGGGCTAGGGGAGTTTATATGAACTGTTTGGGTGCTACTGGAAAGAGAGGAGAAATGAAATCTTAGGAGAGGAAAAAAATGGAAAACAAATGCCACATAAGTGGGGAGAGGGGCTGGAGCTGATCCCTCCAGGCTTTTCTGCATTTCTCACTTTATAGCATAAAATGTGTGTTATTTGGAAAGTCTTTTCCAGGGGCTTTCAAACACCCTGGGGAACCTTCCCATCTTGGGAGTGTGAGGTGCCTCCACAGAGTAGGCGAGAAGCCAGGAATGTGCCACTGGAGGAAATCTCAGAATTAAATCTCTGCAGACAAATCCCCTTTCCTCTTAGCCCTCTAGCAGCTCTGCTTTTCTCCCGTCATGAACGTTTCAGGAAGGAGGTGGGATGGGCACCTTTCCCTCCACAGGACATGAGTCCCCAGCATATTGGGCACCAGTGCGATCCACTGCAGCCCTTTGTGGTTCCCCGTGGTCTGCTTTCCATGTTTTTACGAACTGAATCAATGCTGGGCTGGCTTGCACAGAAATCCCAGGAGGATTCCCTTGCTGAGATCAGCCTCTGATAGTACCTTTCTCCTGAAAACTGACAGCTTGGTGAAATTTCAAGCCAAAACTTCTGTTAATGCACCCTTTTGGTGATGTGTTTCAGAGGAGTTTCTTTGACTATTATGCTGGGTTGCTGGTTTTTGTGGTTTTTGTTTTGTTTTGTTTTGTTTTGTTTTGTTTTATAGGAAAGCAAAGCTCCTGGACACTAAACCGATGTGGTTTGTGTCCAGGAATCTTGTACCAGAACTTCCACCAAAATGCAATTTTGAGGTCATGAGTTTGTTCATGACCTCACACACTCATCTAACGGTGCTTTTCAGCAACATGTGATGGGACTATATTTAGTGGGAAAATTACTGTCCTGGACAGGGGGCAGACTTTCTAAGCAGAAGCAGCACCTTTGGTAAGGCTGTCTGCTATTGTCAGAAAAACGGACAGGATGATGAGTGTAGACATGAGTGAGGCTGAGGGCTGGAGGCTTTCAAAGATTCCTTGGGCATCTTCCAGTTGTGTAAAAGCGAAAAAAAACCCCTAGACTGCCTTTAAATAAATAGGAGACCAACAGCTGATCTACCTCAAGTCTTTGTAACCTCTCTGTGGTCGGCGAACATGACCTGTCGGTCAGAACCATTCTGTTTGCACCAGCGAACGAAGCTGGTGGTAATTTCTAGATGGAGTATGTTAGAGTAAAATTATATTTGCTGAGCTCTTTAAAATCTTGCTAGATTAATAGCCTTAAAAAAAAAAAAATCTTAGTGCCACATTAACCACAGGCCACAGTGTATTAACTGACAAAACCCAAATTGTTCTTTAATATTCCTAAAGCTGGTGTTAAGCACAATAAGAACAATTTTCACTTTCAATAAGAATCTGACCCTGGATTTGCCCTCTGCCCTGACCTGGGTCTTTCTCTACAACCATGAGAGACCATGTGGAGTCGTTCTGTGCTCCCTTGAAATGATGATAATTAAAAAGCATTTGCTTTCAGATTTTTCTTCCATCTGATTATCCCTTCCCCTTTGGTCTCTCTCTCTCCTCCTGGATGTGCAACTGGACTTTCCATACTTTTTTTCTGCACCATCACTGAATTCCTCTGTTCTATCTGGTGGATCATAGCACACAGCAATCCAGCTTTTATTTAGCGTTATGTTGAACTGCCTGAGGTTTACTTGCGGGAGAGAGAGGCAACACAGCCCACTATTCAGTGCGTTATTCTGCTGGTGTGCTTGCTGGCTGTGGGCAAGTAAGTGGCTGGCTTTCACCTCAGTTTTCCCATACTGTAAAGTCTGAGTAGCAATACCTGTCTGGAAAGCATTGGGTGAGCTTTTAACTGAGTAACATGAATTAGAATTCCAATGAAGGATATGTCAAAAGTTGGAAAAAATTAAGAATAATTAGAAGGGGTTTTTCCCCCGCCATGCAATGTGTTATTAAAAGGAAGAGCTTCCCATGTCACTGGTGCTGATACCTGGACATTTACACAATTAGCTTCAATGACCACGGTTAGTGTTTCAAGTGATTTGCAAGGAATATGAAATCTCATGCGTCAGGGTTTAAACTGATCTCCGGGTGTTAGGATATTTCCGTGGAGTCATGGACCATCTGCCATCAAGCAGTGTTATTGCACCTTCTGCTAAAGTCACTGGTGCTGGCTCCTGGCTGGGATCAGAGACGTGAGCCAGAATATGGTAACTCCTGGCTACCTAAAATTGCAACCAAGAGGGGAATATTTGGAGGGAATAATCAACCACATATAATGGAGGAGATGTGCAGAAATGCAAGCACCATCAGTTACACATCGCTGAATGATGAAACCTCTTCTCCAGCACCATGCTGGCTTGGGCAGCAGTCAGCTTCCTCCCTGCCAACCCTCCTGTCTCTGCCTGCCCTGTTGAGCACTGGGGCACTGCTGTTATCTCAGTGATCAAAACAATGAAGCTTAAAAATGCCCTTCTCCTTTGCTTTTTTTCTTTTTTTTTTTTTTTTTTTTTTAGGACAGATTTCAGCCCAGATCAATTGGCTGATCAGCATGGGGGGATGGAGTCACAGAAACTTGCTAAGCCAGTCCAAGGAGTGCCTGAGCCTCCCAGATTTAGACCAACTGAAGAAACCAGGGCATCTTCTTCTGGCAAAGAAATTTTTCTCTCCTATTTGAAATCAAAGCAGCTGTTACGCATCTTGGGCAACCATCCCTCAGACATGCCGAGCGGGAGAAAACGGACTTGTAGCACTTGATTTGTTTTCCGAAGTGACTGGCAAATTTTCAAGCTTCAAAAATAAGTACAGAATGCAGAGATTGGCCTATGCAAATAGACCAGAGAAAAAAGAGGAAAATAACTTCATTTACTGATTCATTCAGAGCTGGGCAGACAAACAGCTCTATTATCAATTTGGAGAGCTTCTCTAAGGGAAAGAAAACACTCAGATTTCAGCATTTCTGGCAGTCTACTTTAAAATCCTTTAAAATCCTGCACCCAGAGCTCCCTTAAGAGCAAGCCTATGTAATTCACTACCTGCAGTGACTGTTGCTGATGTGTTTTATGGTTTTGGCTGCTGCAATATAAAATCAGTGCGTGGGTAGATTTTATTTTCCTTGATCAGAGGACTTGGTAATGCTGCACGGGTGCAATACTGCAAAATATTTATCAGCTCAGAGAGGAGCGTGGGAAGAATTGTTGAAAGCAAAATTGATGTTCCTAACTTGCAGTTTTCTTTGCTCTTGATTTTAGGTACCTGCTCTTGCAGAGGAATAGTTGGGGGGTGGAAAGAGAAAAGCGTATTGTCTCTGTGTTTCCCATGCATTGTTCCCTATGAAAGCATCTCCCTGCAACCTTTACCTTCTGTTCAGACGGCCCCAGCCTGCGAAGAGAGAATGGCAGATTTGTGCTTTCTAAGCTCCAGATGGGGCTCCTTTCTTCTTCCTCTGTAAGTTAATGGTGTCTTGCTGAGACCAACTGGGCATGTAAAGATTTGGGCAAAACTCACAGCAGTGGTCTCATAACCTCAAGGCTTCACAGTCTCATCCCAATGTGACGGGCGGTCCCCAGCGGAGCTTGCCTGTGGCTCTGATGTGGTGCCAAAGGAGATGGGGAAGGTTATGTTGATTACATCTGTTTACCAATGGTTAAATAAATTAAAAGCCCATTGCAGACCACCAGCAGGACAGGGTCCCGCAGCCCCTGCTTTCTGCACAAGGTCCTGTTTGCACTCCAGTATTGCCCTCTATGTGTCAATACTGCCAGGCTAACTCTGGTTTGGTCAGGATGATTCTTTACAAATAAAAATGTATGAAAAATGAGCTACCTCCTTCCAGAAACATCAACGGCCTCAGACAGACCAGCCCATCAGACTGGTGTCACACCAGTGAAGTCAGTGGGCTGTGCTGATTTGCACTAGAGGGCAGCTGGATCAGCTCCCTCCTTGCCCACGTCCTATGCTAAAGGCAAAGATGGGAAGACACATTTGTGGGATCCCCTCTAAGACCTTGGTAAGCACTGGAAGAGCCTGCAAGAGGATTTTGTACTTTGTTGGCACAGCACAGGAAGGGTCTGCCCCCCATTGTGGTCCCTGTCTGCTGGGCAGTGTGTAAAGTCATTGTATGGGATAGTCACTGTCCTGAAGAAAATGTGGTCTAAGTGGGAGGAGAAATAAGACAGTGAGAGAAGTGCCCACAGTGACAGGAGAAAGAGCTGCGAAGAGGACATGGTTTCCACTCAGGGCTCCAATCCAACACTGTTGTCACTCCAGCCTGGCAGGACCCTGTGGGAAGGAGGCCTGGAGGGTACAGAAGACTAAGTGGCCAGCTAGGGCTTCGCTGCCTCTAATTTCTTGGATTCTCTGAGCTAAGCTGTCAGATCCCCATTTGAGGATTTTTTTATAATTCATTCCTAAGCAGCCAGATTACCAGCCATATGGACAAAGGATACTAGAGAAAGATTATTAAGATTATTAAAACAGATTATTTTTGCCATTGGAGCAGAAGTTGTGATCGGTGGGTAAGGCTTGAGCTTTTCCTCACTACTGTCACATGCTGAGATGTTTCCAGTGCTTCTTCATTTCACCTTTGAGGGCTCAGAAGGTCTTGTGCCTTTCAGTAGTTACCCTGGGTGCCTCCAGAGACACTCCTGGCTCTCCTGGTGCTTGTGGGTGTGCTGGTGTCCCATGAGACCTTGTTGATCAAGGCAGTAGAGTAGCATTGTGAAAAATTCATCCCATCTGTGCCAAGAAAGTGCTTGCCTGGTATTTTGGGGAAGGAATATACCAATGAAGCAAACATCTGAAGAAAGAAGAGCTCAAACAAATGGTAGAAATTGAGACCAAGGTGATTCTCAGGACTCTGGTCATCTTGTCTTCTATCCATTGCTGTGTGGCTGTTGGGAAAGGAGGCAGAGGCACAGTGAATAGCCTGGTTTGTCTGTCCATGTGTGTGCAGTCTTTATAAAGGAAGGGATCAAACCCTTTTTTCTGTTGACCTGCTCCAACTGGACAAGTTTCCCTCCTGTTCATGCTGCTGACTGGTTTCCTTTGCAGTGAGAAGGATATAGACCCATGAACCCATCAACACAACAGCATGCTGGAGCTGCATTTCTCTAGACTATACATGAGGGCTAGTATTTATACATGAATTAAGAACCACACAGTCATCCTGCCAGAACACCTATAGATCCCTTTTGTAAGAAGGTTTTGATCTAGTTGAACTTGCTGGAGTCATCTTGTAGCCACCATTGCAGGTCCTGGGCTCCTGATGCTCACACTGAATACCCACAGGACTTGGGAAATGAATGAAACAGCAGATGTTTTCAGGGTAGAGAGCTGGTGGCCACCAGGCAACAAAGACAAGGGCTTCTATACTCTTACTTGCCCAACCTGACCTCAGAGCTGCCAGTGTTTTCTGGAGCAGAGGTGTGTAATCTGTTCTAGAGACTGGAA
The DNA here is from genome assembly GCA_035590275.1 of Ibycter americanus. Lineage (NCBI taxonomy): Eukaryota > Metazoa > Chordata > Aves > Falconiformes > Falconidae > Ibycter > Ibycter americanus. The sequence goes on from JAVJGI010000032.1 coordinate 25,542,043, forward strand.
AATCTCGGTGTGGCTGATATCAGGTGCTACCTGTTACCAATGCCGGTGAAAGGGATGTGCCCAAGACCTGAGGTTAACCCATGCATCACTATGTGTATGTGTGGAAATCGCATGTGTGAGTCCCATTTGCTCTGACAGACACTTGTGTTGGAGGAAACTCTTCTACCACAATTATCCCAAGAGTGAATCTCATCTCTGCCAGCTCACCCTTTTGGAGAGACGTTCTCTTTTCTTTCATATCATCCATCACTATATCTTTGATGCCATGAGTGTATCCAGCTCTGCAGAAACAGAAGAACAGAGCACAGCACTGAGCTGACAGAGGAGCTACTGGGGTAAGGGAGCCCCTGGGAAGGCTCGGCTACGACTCACTACAGAGAGACTTGCAGAGGTACCAGGCACAGACGTTATTTTTGGTATAAGTGTTCTTGTTTCAAGTTTTTTCAGGTGTGAAGTTTCCCTGTTCGACAGCCCATCAATCACATAGGGGGACACCATTAATAAATCTGTCCATGCTTCTCCCTTGGGCTTGAAGAAACAAAAACTCCAACTGTTAACAATTATTATAGAAAATTAACTCCATGGCTTTAAACAAAGTCTCATTGCAGGCTATTTTTACATCATAAGGAAGGGGAAAAATCACCTTAAGAACTACAATGATATGAATTTAAATTTCTTTGTAAAACACTGACATCAGACAAAAGTTTGATCCTGGAACTAGAGGCAAGTTCAATGGCATCTCATACTCTCCTGTTGAATCTGACTCCTTGCTAGCTCCATTTAGTTGGCTGAACACTGCAGAATGGCATAATGGGAATCACCTGTATTAGATCTAAAGAGCCAGCAAGGCTGGCTACACTTTTCTAGGGTCACACCCATATAAAAGGTCAAGCTGTGTCTTTTAGAAAGTCTCCACTTCTGATTTCCTGACTGTCAGTGATGAAGAAGATGAGTGACGCAGAACTCGTTCCAGCTCTTAGTAACTCATTTTAATGGCTAATTACCCTAGCTGCTAGTGATTTGCATGCTCTTACTGGTTTGAATCTTGCTGACTTCAGCTGCCAGTCCTGGATGTTATTGTCTTTGTCTTCAGGATTAAGATGTGCTATATACCAGGTGGAGGAACCATGGACTGTGATCCTGTCTATGGTACGTGGGAAGCAGAAAGGGTATATCCATAGGTGAAGGTCCTCCCTTGGAGAACAGAAGGCTCATGCAGAAACTTGCTTGGGGTTTTCTTATGTTTAGGCTTGCTGAAGAACCACCCTGTCTTGGCTGGTCTGATAAATTTGCATGCATCAGGGAGTCAAGATTAGACACCAAGGAGCTGTCATGTAAGCGATGCACTTCCCTTCTGCCCAACGTAAGTTCTGAGAGGCCACAGCTCAATAGACTCTTACTTTGCCCCCATAACCTTGTGGTCACCTCTGCACGGGCACTTAGCAGAGGTCTCTTCAACCCATGCGCTTCCCAAATGCTCAGTGCAACCTTCCTGTGTGCCTCCTCCTACCAAATCTCCCTGTGCAGTGCCTTTTCCTTCACTCTGTCTCTCTGTCAGAAGCTTTCTGTGAGTTGATAAATCCATGCACAGTGGTAGGTTATATTCATTTGTCTTGTTCTCCAGTTCATTTATCACAGTGAGTGCTCTGTTGTGGAGAATCCTGATAGAAAGTCCGCTTATTCTCCTGGTTGGCTGAAATTCAGCATTTAAATCAGCTGATTGCTTATTACCACAACCTTGCTGGAAAATCCAAGCAGCACCCAGAAGGGTGGGGAGACAGGTCTTCCTTTGTCACTCTTCTTTCGTGGAAGAATGGCAATAACATTTTTATTTTTCTCTTCCTGCCTGCTCTGAAAAGCTTTGCCCCAGCTTTTATTTTCCTATTGCTATTTTGCAATCACTACCTGTGGGGTGCAAAGGTTTCATTTTACCACTTACCCTCAAACAGTTCATTTGCTGGAAGGATGGGGGTCTTGCAGCTGTAGGCTGACAGAGGAGTGCATGCATATCATAGACACCATGGGATCTGCCAAAAGTCCTCCAGCACCTTATTGGTGTCCAAGGGAATGGATTAGGTAAGGATTTCATAGGTGTGCCTGACCAGTGAGACATTATGCAGAGGATTTGGAGGTGTGACGCAATCCCCTTCCCATTTGTCCCTGTCCCCAGGTCCCACAGGCTTGCTCAGAGGATCCCCAGCTGTTTGCAGTAGGGCACCTGGCACCACACTGCAGGTGGCCATGCCAGGCCTGGCAATGAGATGGGGACAACTAGAGCCATCCTGGGGTGGTGTTGGGGCACTTCTGGGGTCTCCAGCACAACCTCCCATCCAGTGCAGGGCTGTGCCAGTGCTGAGTCAGGCTGGCTGTGGCTGTGGCTGTGTCTAGCCAGGGTCTGAAGACCTCTGAGGATGGAGATGCCCTGCTTGTGGTGTCCTGTCCCAGTGCTGCACCACCTGCACGGTATTTAAGTTTTTCCTGCTATGCGTCATGAACCTCCCAAGCCACAATTTGTGGTTATTCCTCTATGTTACATTGTTCGGCACTGCTGAGAAGTGTTTTGGCCTTGTTGTCTTTCTAATCACCTCCAGTTAGCTGTAAGCAGCATTAGATCCCCCATCAGTCGTCTTTGACAGACTAAACAAGTTCATCTCCCCTCACCTCTCCTGGTAGGATATGCTCCAGACCCTTTTTCCCTCTTGACCTGCAGATCCCAGACTGGATGTTTTCAACTGTGGCCTCACCAACAGCGAACAGAGGGGATGGTAACTTCCCTTGATCCCCTTGCTGCAGTCCTCCTAATTCAACAGTATCTAGACCAAAAGACAGGCAAAATCTATCTATCAGTACTGTATCACTGGCTAAAGAAGGGGAGAAACATGGGAACAAGTGACCCCTTAAAGTGTCTTCCACCCTAACTTCCATGTGTGCATGACCCACACTGTGAAACCATCACAACCACCTAAAAAACATGTATAGGGGCATCTATACAGCTGCCCCTGGGAACAGTGTAAATTGGTGTGATTTACCCTGATTTTTTTCTAGCACAAGTGATACCTGCTAGTGCTTCGGTTTGTGTATGTGGCACGTTTCCCCTGTCACAGCCACACCAAGAACCATGTCAGTCCTTACAAAGTACGTGCTATCTGTGAGTTGAGGCTTGCAGATGTGTACATGGATTTGACCTAAAGTATGGCAATATGGAGGATTGCATACTTCTAAAAAAAGAGCTATTCATTCAATAACATACCTCACCATGCTGTAAATGTGGACACTACTCTTCAACACTTTCCCTTGCATCCATTCTTCCAGTAGCAAAAGACTGAGCAGAGGAATGTGATGCAGCCTGAGCTCTTCCCCATCACCAGTCAGAACAAATGGATTCCAGTAGCAAAGCACACCGTGGCTTTATCATTCTTCTGACAGGTAATTTTCTCCCTGGTGAATATATCCGAGGCTTTCGCAAACCACTTCTCAGTGGCTGGAATGAAGTTGTTTCACTCCTGGCAGCAAGGAATGAGCCCAGCAGTGGCGTTGGCTTGTTGTTCTGTGTCTCTCCAAGCTCCACGCTCCCGAAAGCCTGGTGAGATTCTTTATTATCCCCCGATTATGTTGTGTGTCCTCACTTGCCTGTTATGACCATCGGGCATGTTATTTATTACAGCGTTTTTCCACCAACCTGTTGTGGTCCCTTCTCCGAGGCATTTCACACACCACTAGGAGATAATACTCTCTCCTGAGAGTTCACAGTGGAAAGGCTTACTCAGCTGCAAACTCAGTTAAGTGTTTCCCCCTCACTTGCTAGCAAAACCAAAATTCAGATGCAAGAAGGGCTGTGGTGTGCTGTTGAACGCAAAAAAAGCAGATACAACTTCCTCTGCAGGGAGAATCAATACCACAGATGGAAACAAGATGGTAGGGGCATATTGCAAGGAGGAAATTGAGCCAAGGAAATAGGGTAATGGGTCTAGAGAGAAACTGGGGAAAGAAGTGGAGACACCAGCAGAAAAGCTTCGGCTATATGGTCAAAATTAGGATGAGAACCTTTCCAGTTCTCACGTGAACATGAATGCAAACAGGCTGCCATCGCTGCGGTCCTCTGGGACATTTCAAATCCCCACAAAAGATCTTAAAATCCCAGCAGTCAGGGTAGAGAAGTGGTCCAGCAGGGACACCTGCAGAGTCATTTCTCTTCAATGTTGGGCTCATGGTGCCCTATCAAAGCTAGGGCTTGAGCATCATCCCTGGGTTTGTCTGCTCAGGAGGAACCCAAACAACAAGCAAGGCAGTTAAACACAGTGATATTTCCAAGTGAAAGTGTGTTTGGCTTTTGAAAAACTCTTGGTTCTCTCTTTCCCCGCTCCTCCCCCCCTCCCCCTCCCCCCCACTTTTCTCCTCCCCTGCTCTTCTAGTTTTCAGCCTAAAACTGACACAACTTTTCTGAACCAACACAATTTGTCACGTCAGGAGCATGGGGAAGGGGACCAGGATGCACAGAAATGTAGGGTGGGATGTGAACAGAGCACAACAGTCCTGATAGAAGTAGGCTTCAGCCAGGGCAGAACCTGCTCCTCAGCTGGTGAATGGTTATAGAAAAGACCAATGTTGTTTGTTGGACATTGTTCATTTCAAGTTTTTCCCACTAGGATTTCAGTAAATTCCCTTTGGATTCAGAGTCTGGAATACTGGAAAATCATATTTCCAGTGAAGCTGAAACGCTGAGGCTGTGCAGAGCTGGGCACGTGCTAGTGAGGTCTGATCCTGCCACTTCCAGCTCAGGGCCCCAGAAAACCTGTCCCTTCAGCCGTCACCTCGCCTGCCTCTCTGCATCTCTCTTCAATCAGTCCAGCTGGGTCTAACAGCATTTGAGTGTTTCCTCCCTCCAGGCCTTCGTGGATCAGTGCCTGAGTCTCAGACCTGCTAGTAATACGCCTTATAAAGAATAATGAGCGAGAAAGAGAGGAAGATAGGGAGGAGAAACTCCTCCAGACTTTTGGTTTATTACTACCTTTTTTTTTTTTTTTCAATAGCTGTGATCCAGACTTGCAAAGGTTGGTTTTCTGGGAGAGATGCTTTGCCACTTTATAGCCTACTCCACTGGTTCCCTCGCTGCAGTTTGGAAGATTTAATATTTCTATTAAAACACAGGAGTCCTGAGCAATTCAAGGGTCTGAATTTCACCACCTGAGCAAAGCCACTGAACTGGGTGATTCAATACCTGGGATGCAGGTAACAACTAGGTGTCCCCTGAACAAGGCAAAGAATGGCAAACATATTTTTGTATCATACTTCAGGTCCTGGGAAAACAGAGAGAGCAGATGATGCTGGGGAGACCTTGCCAAATCATTGCTCTTCAGGGCTGCAGGTAGCATCCCTGCTGCTGGAAGCATACCATGGGTGGCTATAGGTCCCTCTCCCTTTGCAACAGCATTCTATGGGTGCTGGTGGTCACCGTGCAAGGCTGGGGGAATATTTCTTCCAGCTGGAAATATTTATTTTGAGACTTGATTCTGAACCAGGACCAAGAGAGAAATGAAAACCAAAGTCTTCCTGGACAGAGAAAGTGATGTAGTTAACTTGGTTCAGGTGCAATAAAAAATTCTGCTTTACTTCTTACCATTTTAATTTGAATTACTGAGAGGCAAATGTTTCCTCAATTTGCTCAAATGCTAACATTGAAAGTTGTAAAGGAAGAAATAGAGAATTGAGAACATGTTGAATCCGGAGGGGTGGAGGGGCCCATGGTGTAAGTCAGATTTCCTTTCTTTCTCTTCCTTTTTTAACTTGAAAAAGACATTTCAGCTGAGCCATTTCCCCAAATAGACAAATGATTAATTAATTAGGGAGAAGGGCTCTGGGACTGACTGGCAGAAAGCCTTCCCCATGGATCACCTCCTGTCTTGTGGAGTAACTGGACCATGACTTGGCCCATTCTTGCAGCATGCAAGTACACGGCGTGGTTTTTCATTCCCCATCACTTACTGGTGAAGATCTGGGTATTGTGAGGGCAAAAACCAAGCACTGGGGCAAAGCCTTCCTATTTGTGCATTCCCAGGGCTGCAGATGAGAGTTCAGAGGTACAGTAACCAGGAATTAGAGGGGTTGCTTGTAGACGATAGCTCAGCTAAGACCACATTGCACAGCTTTATGCAGAGAAGTTATTTTACTAGGAGGTGCCCCCAAAGATTCTGGGATGCAATTGTCAGCCCTGTCATAGATTTCATGTGTAGATCTGTTTTCTACTAAGTTCCTTACTGGAACCTTTGATCCTTTTTGCTTCGCGACCCAGCAGAGCTCCTAGCTGGACCACTTGTCCAACTCAGGTTCTTGCTTTATAGTAATTTAGCCAAGTGGCAAACCCATTTTAGTATGTTGTGGTTTCAGAGCGATCTGAAACCACCACTCTCTTGCTTTTCCACACTAGAGGACTGTGCCTGTCTCCTTTGCTGAGACAGGCTGGAAAGGGAGGAAGGCTGGGCTGTGTTTCCGTGACCAATGCAGGGACAGCTGCCAGGGTTTGCACCGTGGAGCTGCCTGAGCACTGGAGGGGATGCTGAATGGGGGGAATGATGCCCAAGGGACCAGCTGTGCGAGAGGCAGCCTCTTTGCAGCTCCCAGCTGAGCTGGGCAAGCTGTGCTGGTGGGTCGGTGGTCTGCAGGAGCCTGGGCAGGGGGGCACTATCTGTCTGCTCCCTGCACCCCTCCTTCAGGCCTCCCTGAGCCCCTGCTCTCCGGGACACAGACACAGCCCTGCGAGCCTGGCCAGCTCTGCTCAATTTGAGCGAATCTATTTAAAATTCAGCCGGGAGATGGGCTTCAGCTTGTTACAGTGCCATTGCTGGAAATGGAGTCATCATCGAGGACTATTCCTTTTTACAACTTTAGGTATATAGATTTCCTCTCAATTCAATTTATTTTTATATAGTGTCTTTAATACACTGTCTCTCCAAACGTTTTAGCAGATAGAATTGAAATAATGAGCTAACGCTTTGCAGAAGTGCATACAGCCGCTCTCAGATGGGCAGCAGAGTAAAGCAATAGATGGAGCTGGAGCAGAGAGTAAAAGGTGGAGGCAGCATAACTTGGAAGTAGCAGTAATATAAGCAAACATCCATGCAGACTATTACAGTGAGCACAAGGACTGATGGATATGAGGAAAAGCTTGTAGTAAGGTGTGCTCCAGAAGGAGGAATTAAGGAGCAATTTGAATCGAGGAAAGATGGCTCTAAAGGGGAATGCATTCGAGGGAGGGATGTTTTCAGACAAATGGATCAAGGGCGGCAAAGGCAAATCTTGATTCAATCTGTTCATCAGGAATGGAAGTCTTGTTTGCTCCACCATCACTGCAATATGAAACAGAGCCGGAGACAGCGTAGGTACCACAGCTCTGCTCCGAAGAAGTGCTTAAATCACTGTGCTGCCCTATTGACTTCCCTGCAAATGGCCAAGTGTGCAAAGATGCAAATGCACCCAGCTGGGAATTGCTCCCTGAGCCTGTTTTTCTTGGATAATGTTGATATGAGACGTGCAAAAGGTTTTAGAGGAGAAGAATGGGTCAGAAGGAGAAAGAAGGGTGTTTTAGTCTCATTAATATGCAAGTAACAGAACAGACTGTTTTTATGTTTTTGTTAAAAATTAACATTAAGCCAAACTATGCTGTGAGAAATGTGAACAAAATTGGAAAGAAAACTGAATTTCATCAACCTCAACTTACTTTTAGTCTGTAGGGAAGAGCAGCATGTGAAATTCCAGCGCTTTTTGTGTTCATTACAGTTTGGACTGGCAGGAAAAATGAAATCAGGGGTTTTCCTGTAAAAGGGACAATCCTGTCACCACTCAGCCACAGTGAGTGACGGGAGAAAAGTTGAAAAGCTTTCTTGGACTGGGATTTCTGGGCCTAACCAGTGTTGACTGAACCTGAGGGTAGTTTCACTGGGACTTCTTAAGGGACAAATCTTGAGTGACAGGGAAAGCCGCGGGCAGATGGAGGCTGCTAGTCAGAGATCAGGCGAGAGGATGGAGCAAGCTCATGATACCCTGCAGTACCGAACGGTTTTGAATCGCACCTGGAAATGAGTGGGGAGCCGGGGGTGTGATGAGCACATCACGGTTTGCACAGAGGCAGCGTGCCCCTTACAGCTGTACTGATGCATGCAGGTGCATAATTTTGGGGAATAAAATTATCGATGGGGTAACCCATCTCCATTGCTGATTTATTTGCAGAGCACCCCCTTTCCAACACGCTTGTGATAGCTCCCTTCCCAATGCCCCCTCCATTTCACAGCGCCAAGCTATCTTTCCTTGGGTACCTGGTGGCTTCCACCGACATCAGGGTGATCTCTGTGCAGAAGCTGCTCACGTGGTCCTGCCTCTGCTCTGTCTGGAGGAGACTGCAGATCCCCAAATCCTGAGCTTTTCAGAGGAGTGGGGAGGGGATTTGGCTGGCCAGGCAGGGTAGAGAGAGCTACTGACAGGGAGAGGACAGACAGCCCAGGGTGCTGCTTGGCTAAGCTCTGCTGCTGCAGCATCACCGTGGGAGTGATGGCTGCCAGGAGCCCACTAGCTTGGCACAACAGGGAGGACACCACTACAGCCCAGCATGGGTTATAACTGGGGCCCATCCTGAATATCATGACAAGCCACTTGAAAAGCATCAAGGGAAAGGTTGTGGGGAGAAGTCAGGGATTGCTCCTCTCCCCAGGGCTTGTGGGAGCAGAGCTCAAGAGGGTTCCTGGTGTGTTCTTTGCTGCTTCTCCTTTTCCAGACCCACCACTAAAAGCTCAGTGAACATCTTGTATTTGCTCTGAATATGCCAGTGTTTAAGGTAATGTGAAAGAGAATGTCTCCTGCACAAGGAATTCCAGTTCGGATTCCCATTTCTAAGTCATCTTCAAACCTTGGAATAATTCTATCCCTGTGGGTGGTGGCTCTGAAAACAGAGCTGTACCAAGCTGGGCATGTTTGGATCTAGGGTCCTGATCTGGACTTAAAAGAAAAGGTACAGAAATGTGAATTTTGATTATGTTTCATTTAATGAGTTTTGAAAAGATTTGGAGCTGAATTAAACGTAACAAAAAGCCAGGGAGATGAATGACCCTTATATTAAATTCAATTGGCTTTTGTGCAATTTGTTGCATGGCGAAGCCTCGTTAATACATTTTGCAGGTGGTTGGGTCATTTGTCATCAGAATCGCACTTTATGGAAAGCAACTTCCCTCCCTCTTCAGTTATTTTGCTCTGGAATGAGTTTCCCTGGGTCCTGTCTGCTGGCAGGAGCTGAATTGGCTTCAGCAGAGCCACATGATTTCATGGTGGAGAAGAATCTGACCTGTTATTTTCTATATATTTGTAAGTTATTTTTATATAACATTGTCTATGGTTAATATCTCATGTATATGTAGCCACAGCCCTCATCCATTAGAAAGAACACAGCCTTACATTATCGTTAATAGTATTTATTATTTCCTTTGGTTTTTTTCCTTAAGAGCCAAGGCAGCTTCTCTCTCCAGAGGGAAGAAAGGCTGAAAAAAAAATATAGAAAAAGCTTATTTTGTTTGCATTTTCCTAATTTGCTTTCCTCTGGCTCAGACATATGTTGCCTATAAGCTATTAAAACTCTTTCTCTAGGGTTATTCTTCCCCCTCCCTCCCCCATCTGATACTCACAACTTCATTCTGCCTGGATCAATGACTGCAAATTTGCTTTATGACAACTTGAACAAACCCATGATGGATCAGAAAGGACCTCAAAGTAGGCTGAAGCCTACTCAAGTCAAGAGCACCAGACACGTTTGTTAAAGACCTCATTGGCCTCTGATCCTTGGGTTGCTGCAGTATTGATTTTTAGGGTCCGAGCTCAATTGTGCTGGAAGTCGAGTCGTATGGAGTCGCATGCTCGTGGGGGAGACAGGAGCTTTATAATGGGAACGGATCGATGGAGAATGATTTAGCACAGAGGGACCTGGAGGCTTGGCAGGAAAGTTAAGCAATGATCGAGTTTTGGGCTGAGAGCCGTTTCAGGCTGGCATGCTGCCTGTCTCGCTCAGCTCCGGAGCTCTGGGGCTGCGATGCCGGGGCTGTGTGTGGCCCGTTGGCACGGGTCCCGGCTGGCTCCTGGCACGGCGGGTGGCAGCCGTGCCCTGCGTGTGCAGGGAGTCACAGTGCTGATATCATTAATCTCGAGTGGGTGGGCGTCAGCCTGCTTCCCCAGCCCAGATTTAAAATACACCAAGCTGGATCCTCAGCTGCTGTGAACTGAGACCCAGCGGTGTTAGTCTGCTGCAGCTCTGGGCTAACCCCGTAAGCACCTTCGAGGAGACAGAGGCTGAACACAAAGAGCAGAGCATGTACAGAAGTGGTACATTTTGCACAGGCTTGTAAATGTGTTTTTTCTTTTTAAACTGTGACTTTCTTGCAAACAGAAGGTTTCTCTATTCCCTGACCCCTGTCCCATCAATATGGCTGGGGAATGAGAGACACTTGGGCAGGGACTGACTTTCTGCTGAGTGCCAGCCAAAGCATCCTGCAGCCCCGGTTCATACCTGGAACTGATAAGGCACAAAAGTACAAGCAGTTCCACTAAAAAAAATAAGGGGGCAGGCTGCAGATGTAGCCCTCATGCTTCGTGTTCAGCTTATGGTTCTTTCTCTGCTGCTGCATGCCTCGGTTTACCTCTACAATGTGTAAGTAAACGCCATTATTCCCCTGCTTTGAAACAGAGGTGGTACCTCTGGTGTTTCCATGCATGACGCCCATAGGTTGTTTTCTAGAGCTAAATGGGGTTTTATATCTAGGATGACTATAAGCAAAGTCTACTTCAGGGCTCCTTTCTTTTATACCTGAGCCCTCAGGTCATCAGTGTGGTGACCCTGCCTGATCTCTTGTGACATTTCTGACCTCATTTTGAGTCCTGATACTGTTCAGGAGTGGAGTGTCGTCTGAGATGGAGCTCAAGGGGTAAAATCCAGCCACCATCCCAGCAAAGTTCTCCCTCTTCTGCCTTGTTGCCAGAAAGTCCCTTTTGCTACTGCAGCTCTTGAAGCTGACCCCAGAGGCATTTCCCCCTGCATGGTGTCCTGTGCGGCGGGCAGGAGCATTGCGGTGCCCCAGCTCCAGCTGGGAGGCTGGATCTTTCCACACAGGGCTCCTGGCACAGCACAAAACCCACAGGCAGAGGGAGATGAAATGTGCAGTAAGAGCAGAAAAGAGGCTTTTCCTGTTCAGCTCAAGCACAGGTAATTTCCTTCTCCTGTGAGGAAAATGGGCCTGGATCTGATTAATAAAGCTATATTCCCTAATAGCAGTCCCTCGGCAGCCTGTGCCACTGCCTGGAGGCAATGAGATGGAGGGCAGTGAGGAGAGAGGGGGATTCTTCCGAAGGGATAGCAGATGTACAACCCCTTTGCTGCAGCAGAGTGGGGGTGTTGGGTGAGCTGGACAGAAGCAGATGGAAGCTGGTATTTTGGGCTTTCTCCTCTGTCCCTCCACCTCCACTGCCATCCCTGCCATCCATGCATTAGCATGAAGGACTATCCAAAAATCCAGCAAAAGATGCCTGTCTTGTTCTTTGAGGCCAGCACAGCCTTGCTTTAGGAAGCCCATGCACACCAGTGAAGGGTTTCTGAACAGCTGTGTTCCTCCCCCGGCCACCTTCTTCCACATCCACTGGTTTGGGTTTCTGGTGGAGAAGAAGCCCTGCAGAAGCTCAGGCTGGGACATCCTGGCTTCTTGGGCATCTTTCCTTGTCTGCAAGCACCATGTTGTGCAGTCTGTTGTCAACACTGTAAAAGGGTCCAGAGAGGCTGTGGGATCTCCATCTTTGGAGATGCTCAAAGCTCAGCTGGACAAGGCTCTGGGCAACCTAATATAACACTGCAGTTGGATCTAACCTCAAAGGTGTCCCTGTTTGGAGCAGGAGGCTGTAGTAGAGGCTGGACAAGTGCCTGCCCATCTAAATTACTCTGTTATCCCTCCCATCATCCCACCAAGCCCAACCTGAAGCTTAGTTTGGTTGTTTCAAGCCCCTCTGCTCCAACTGGAAGGGCTGGTTCAAACTATTTCTGTTGGTGAGAAGTTCTTCCCCAGTCTGGTGAAGTTCATGGTCATTTCCCAGCTATTCCCAGTGTCTCTGTACCAACCTCACCTACATCTCATGTATATTGGTGGATGGGTCTAGCAGAAACAGGGTGAGTCTCCCTAAACTGACAGGGAAGATTGAGAGCAGAAGTTGGCTTGAAGTCCAGGTTACTAGAAACAAAGCTGAGACAACTTGCCTAGATTTGTTCAGACTCCGTGTTCAGTTTTCAGATGGCTAAATCTAAGTGAGACTGAGCCCTCTGTGTCCACATTTCCCACAGTTTATGCTGCAAATAAATGTATTTCCTTTGTGCATCATTTCTGATGGTATTTCTTGGAGGGCCTCTGCGAAGAAAGCTCAGCTTTTTGCCCTCTGGATAAACAACTTGTTCCATCCCACCTATGCTAAGTGACTGCCAGTAATAGATGCAGGCTGAGAGCAGGTCTAGGGATCCAGATAAGTACAGTTAATAAATCTTTGCTTGGCAATTCACAATAATTTTGGGGAAAAAAAATATAGTGGTGTCTTAGCACGGTGACAGCTAGGTGCAGCTTGTGCTCTGAAATCTTTGCAGAGAGGTGGGAAGAGGCGGCCAGGTTTCGTATGTACGGGCAGATTATAAGTGTGGGGATTAGCAAGGAGTAATTACAGTGCCTCCACTGTATATTAAGTGTATGAAACAATATATAGGCACTCAGCGTGTGGCAGGCATTATGGCTGGGTGTCATAGTTGACATTTTTAATATCCATTATTCAAAAATTGATTCCATGCCTGACTATCAAGCAGCATCCAGCTATAATATAGGAGTAGTACCACACAACAGCACTGTCATCTGCTAAGAGCTTTACAAACATTAGCTAATTCTGCCTACCCTCTCCACTGGCGACAGGTAAGGGCTGTTATTTCCAAGTGTCTGAATCCCCGGGGAGAGCTGGGATTAGAAGAAGCTGCTGAGGATGGTGAGACAACAGCAACCACAGGGATCGAGGGGGTGAGCAGCACAGAGAGCGGCTATAACTTGGAATGACCCCCAAGTTCCCCCAAACCCAAAGAAAAACATCTCCAGTGCTCAGAGATGCTGGAAAATAGGACTTTTACAAAACCCCTATGTTTTGTGCTCACTTTTATTTTTGGCAAGCATTTTTAGGAAAGCTTTTCACTTTCAACTTTTGCAAGCACCTCTAGGAAAGGTTTTCATTTGGGATTTTTTTTTCTTATCTTTGTTTGCTTTTTCACTTTGTCCCACAGGAAAGGAAGAAGTAAGGGCAAAAAAGACATGGAAAGCAATAAGCAAATGAGGGGGGGAAAGCCCAAACACAGGAATAAAGGTTTTTCTTGTTTAAGTGAAAAAATTCACTTTGTCAAAAAGATTACTTTATTTTTTTGTGATTGAAAGTATCTGATTTAGAAAAAAGGTGCTTTTTTCCCCTGCTGAAAATATGCATGACTCCAGAGATGAACTGGCGTGTGCATCCTAAGCAAAGGCAGCGATATCTTCTTAGAGAGCCTGGCTGATTTTTGGTGGGTCCACATTTCCCTGATGGCTGTTGACAAACCAGATTTCACCTTCCTCTTCCACTCCCACTTGACTCCAGGAATTTCTGTTCCCAAACCTCCATCTCTTTAGGCAAATCCTCTCTGAAGATTACCTACATTATCTGCTTCCCCCCAGAGACAGCTTCCTCTCCTTTCCTATCAATTAACGACAGCTCTCACCAACCCCTCAGTTTAATTGTACCATCTTTAAAAGCAGCCCTGACGTTGATGTGCCTTTTTCCTATTTTAATTTCTTCCTGTGAATTATTCTGTTGCTTCTGACTGCAAACGCCAGCACTGAGGTCCTGGGGGGCTGATGGGCTCCTACCCTCTTCTCTTGGCTCCGGAGTTTCTTCCTCACACCCATGCCAGCATCACACCTGGGGGCATGAGGTCTCCTGGGCTTGTATCTCAAACCCAACCGGTTCCATGAAACCGAAGCAGATGATTGTATGGAACAGCTTTTCCAGGCATGTAGCCCTTTCTGCTGGAGATATATTCTGAAGTTGTGTTTAAAAACATATGTGTGCGTGGAGGGTACACTCCAAATTATTCCAACAATCTGCACTGAGGTTGTAAATGTGAAATGCAGAGCCAGTAAAGGATCAGATGGGATCTTAACTGCAACAGCAACAAAAGGAAGCACACCGCAGGCCCTGCATAACCTGCTTGTGTCAAAACCAGGGACAAATTGCCCCTTGTGTGCTCCTGTTCCCTTCCTGGGTTTCTGCTCTCCCCTTCAGGCGCTGCTCGTGCCACAGGAAGACAAGGAACGAGTCTCGCTCAGACCTGGGCACCTCATTTTTTCCAGGGTCATCCAAGAAGCATTTGTTCCCTGTAAGGATGGATGTAATCTTGACTTCAGAGGTGTTTTCCAGTGGGGAAAATGAATTTTTTTTATGAGATATCTCCATATCTGTCTGGCCCAAGCAGAAGCAGGACTGGGAGCCCTGCTCCAGTGGATATCCCAGGCTCCATACCTCCTTCCAGTTGGTGGCTGCTCTGTGTGGCGTGTCATGCCGTGAGGTGAAGACAGGGCTCGCCATACCCACCAGGGTACCCCAAACCTTTCTCTGGTGTGTGCACCTCCAGTATAGCAATGCAAAGGAAAACAGACATGCCCTTGGGTCCAGCCTCATTTGGAGGTTAAAAATAACGCAAAGGTGCTTAGAAAAATAAAAAAAATAAAAATTAAACTACCCCCACACTTGAAAGAAACCTGCCCCTTTAAGAAAGGATTGAACATAATCTATTTCCAGCGTACGAGAGATCGGCTAAGGATTGCTGGGACATTTTCACTGACACAAATCTACATAATCGTTTTAAACTTCTCACCATTTCTTCCGATTATTCTCTTTCTGTCACTTTAGGAAGCTCTAAAACTGATTTTCTCTCCGTAATCTTCCAGTATTGCTTAGCACCCAAATCTCTAATATTTTAAGAAGATTATTTCATTTATAATTGATTGAGTGTATTTGCCAGTTTGCTACTTCAAAGATGTTGTGCTTTAAGGGGTTCAGGTAGAGCATTATTAAGTTTCCACCCCTTACCCCCCATCCAAAAAAAGAGGCAGAAAAATTTTGCATCCTGCATGACACTTGATGCATTTTTATTTTTTTATATTATTGGTATTATTTACATTGTCAGCATGCTGAATAGCTGAAGAAATACCTCCAGAGATGAAAGGCAAATCGAGCTGTCTCCAGCTGCAGGCTCGGGGCTGCGGTTGCCATTGCAGAGTGCAGTTTGATGAGCAGCGATTGCAGCAGCCAGCCCAGGCAGCACCACATCTGCCTGTGCACCAGCCTTCCCTCCTGGGGGCCATCTGCCCACCCCACTCTTCTCACTGGGAAATGGACTGGAGAACCAATAGGAGTTAAAATTTTTATTTTAGTTTTTTGCTTTTCAGTAGACGGGCTGCTTTTCAGCCGGATCCGCTCCCTGGGGCTGTTTTCTGCATTGAGACAGAAGGGATTACATGGGTGGTGGGCAGGGGGAGAGGTGGAGGCAAAAGGCAGGGAGAGAACGGACTGGGTAGAGGGCATTCCTGAAACACATCGCTGTTGAAAGTCATCTTCATCCAGCTCAGGAGCGGGCTATGGTAGCTGCTGTCTGCAGGTGAGTGGACTCCACCACTCAGCGGTGGATGTTGTCTTGTAGAGTGGTGAGAAAGGGGTTGAGAGAGGGAATAAGGGTGCGATAGGTCGTATTTACTGAGAGCAAAGGCATTAGGACATCTGCAAGCAGAGACGTGGAGGGAGGGAGCCCATTTAATGCACTGCCGCTCCCCACTGCATAACCAAAAAGCCTCAGAAATAGGGGGAGATTTCCCCATTCTCAGTCCTGCTCTGCTGTTCATTCTTTAACACCTGTGAACTAGTGAGGAGATGCATGGCACAATGCTCAAAGGAAAGCTCTGAGCCCTCTTTTAGGGCTGGCAGAGACTTAGTGATGCTCTGTCACAGTCATTTCGGAGAATGGAGCAGCTATCAACTAACAAGAACGAATTTCAAGGCTGATCACCTGCAAGCCAGGGATAATGGGAGGTCTGCACAATCAAACACGTCTCCTGTTATAGTAAAACAAGCAACACTTGAAAAAGACATGGAAACAGGCTTCTTTAAATCCAATTCAGGGATTTGGAATCCCCACTAAACGCTTAATTAATTTTTGATTAGCTGAGAACCCATTAAACAGACTGATTCTTCTAGCTTTATAAGTAATGGCAGCATGCTGCTTTAATTAAATTAATACTAAGAGATGTTCATTTTCAAATCCTTATGTTGGTTATTTGAGAAAAATCATTTCATTCCTTTCCCTAAGAGGTTTACCATATTCTTTTAGCCCAATGCAGTATCTGTTCCCACTCTGTTTGTGTTGCTCTTGGTTTGCCTGGAGGCAAGATCTGTCAGGGCGCTGAATTGGTTCTGCCCAAGGGACATGGGGGTGTCCCAGTAGTTTTAAGGACCAAGAACCTCATATTCCTATAGGGGTTCACCATATGGCTACGAGCAGTCTGACTGTTTAGGGTCTCACAGCCCTGGCTTCTCCCACCCACTCTCCCTGGGGAGCTACCGTCGGCTGTTTCCTACGGCAGGTACTAGGTATGAATCCTGATTCATCCTCCACAACACAGCAAGCAGCTTTGAGTTATCACCTCTTTTCTGAGGGTAAGTTGCTGCAGAGCAGCTGGTGCAAGGTAACCTGTCCCAGGTATCCTGTGTGACACCACCGTGTATCAGAGAACGTGCCTGGTTGCTTTGCTCCTGGTTTTCAAATCCCTAGGGTTTTCTCCAGCTCCCCATGGAAATCAGAGTTGCTGGCCAATCTTGGCTTCTTCTCCAATGACTGATACCTTTGCGTGTGTGCTGGATCCTATGGCAGTGGGAGACATGGGGTCAACCCTTGGGCCCTTTCTAGGCAATGGACACAGGCATCGCTGGGTGTGATTAGGAAAGGAGGTTGGACTCACTCTTGGAGCAACTCATCTCATGGTAGGATTCAAAACCTCCCCTCTTCCCTTCCACAGCAACATGTGCAGCTGAATTTTGCAGCCTTCTCCCACTGCTATAATGGGTGAAAAACTTCTCCAAGATCACTGCAGTGCCAACATGTTGAAGTTTGCAGCTGGAGGCTCACCTTGCTTCACTCCTGGGTCCTGGGCCAACCTCTGAGCCATCCTCCAGCCCATGTCAGTCCGAGCCCTGCACCAGGCAGCCTCTGAGGTCCCTGCCTGTGCTGAGTTGGGGTCCACGAACACCCGGGCATCCAGGGAGTGAAGCCTGGAGCAGCCAGAAAATTTCCATATTTCTGTATGCAGGCTCACTGTACCCAGCTCAGAGACCTGCCAGCCGCATGAGTCCCAGATGACAACATGGCTTTCATGATGTTGCTGAACAACTTTACACTGATTATTGTCTCATAAGGGGGGAACCTTTCTTGTTGTCCGAGGGTTGGGATTATTTTTTTCTTCGTCAAGCTTCTTTCATCTGGCAGAAGAAGAACCACTTTTGCAAAAATAGTTCACACGAACCCACTGCTAGGATGAGCTGCTTGGGAATAACACCAAACCTGGCTTGGTACAGGTGTGATTTTCCTTATGCCATATCCGTGTCATTTTGGTTTGATGTCCATCCCTTGCTCCATTTGCTCTGGGTGCAGCTGGGTTAAGCAGAGCACGTGCTTTGCTCCTTGCTGTGTTAATGCCATCAGTTGGAGGGTGAAACGGGTCTTTCAATCCACCAGCATCCCCTTCATCATTGCCCTTGCAGAGCTTGGATGTCACCCAGATCTCAGCTGCAGGAGCAGTAAGCAGGTCCATGCTGGGGCAGCCCCCCAAGGATTTAATCACAGGCACATCAGCAAACTCGGCCATCACGTGGGATCTGGAGAGGGAGTTTTGGAGAGCAACCCCAGCCCCTTGCACCTTCACCCTTTTGCAAACCTCCCCGTGCTTCCCCTCTCCCCACTGCCCACTTCTTGTTAGGAGCTGTCGGAGGCAGCTGGCTGCTCGTGCATTAAATTAGCAGATGTTGCGGCTACACAACATTAAGCACAACAATACTGTTAATGTGCCCTCCGGAGCCCTCTGCCTCCCTTCTTGCCGGGCCTCGCCAGACACAGCCTCTCCGGAGGCAGATTAATTTCAACTCTCTGGATCATAATAAATTAATTTTTATTAGAAAAGGCAGAGTGGTGGGAGAGTGTGTGTGTGTGTGCACGCTGATCTCCTGAGCTGCAGAGATTTAAGCCAGCTGTCGACCGTCTCCTGGCATTTGGGTTAGGAAGTAAATACAGAAGGAAGGGATTTTACACAACACACATCAGCCCTCCTCTCTGGGAGGAGCGTGAGGGAGGCTTGGAGGAAAGTGAGAAAAATCTGCTCTGTGTGGTTAATGCTGTGCCCAAACAAACCCAAGGAGGAATATTTCCTTTCTTACTTATGGGGAACAGGCTTCCATCATGCTACACTGAAGACAACCCTCCCTAGATGTGAGGCTGTGGGGTCTCAAAGCAGGTCCCTACACCCACCAAGCCCTCCTTTGCTAAGAAGCCCTTTTTCCACAAGATGGTCATTGGAACAGAATTTACCAGCTTGGCATTGCCACCTCTTTTGGAGGTACATGGCACAGTCCTGACAGCCCCTGGAGCATCCCCACTCGAGCCCTGAATCATGCTCTGTGCC
Organism: Ibycter americanus; assembly: GCA_035590275.1. Taxonomy (NCBI): domain Eukaryota; kingdom Metazoa; phylum Chordata; class Aves; order Falconiformes; family Falconidae; genus Ibycter; species Ibycter americanus. The sequence continues at coordinate 25,560,840 of JAVJGI010000032.1, forward strand.
CAGCCACAATGAGACAGCAAATGGGTGGCAGCTGACTCTGTAGTACCACAGAGTTTCTGAGCAGAGGGGATTTTGACGGTTCAGCCTCATTCTCTTGGACGCTGAAGGCTCACAGCTCCTTTTGGCTTAAGTAGGGGCTGTCTGTACTCAGCACTTATGAAAATCAGCCGTAGGTCTTTGCTCAGATTAATGATCAGTATGAGCACAGCAGCTGCTGGAAACCCACATCTTCATTTATCAGTGGGGAGCGCATGGCCAGCTGTGGATTTGGAGGACATGGGAGCTGGGCTCTGGCTGTCCATCTCTAGCTTCACTACTGAGCCGAAAACTTGGCCCTGGTAGTTTTAGTATCAGTCAGAATAACTGCTGAGAAATCTGGACTTTGGAAGGGCTGTGGACTCAAACATGTTATCTATTAGTGCTGTGTTAAATGACAGTGCCATTTCCAGCGACCATTCCAAAGGCCAAGAAATGTAGCAAACATCTATGCGAAGGCTGATCTTGCCTCAGCATCCTGTCTCCAGCCGCAGCCAGCAGTTGATGCTGATGAAGGAACGTCACACCATAAACTCATAGTGATCCTTCCCCAGAATACCCTCCCAAGCCCCAGACGTGTGGTCAAGGAACTTCCCAATGTAACCAAAATTCATTTATTTTCTTCATTATTTTTTCCAATTGCCTTTGATCATTCACAACATTCAGTGGCAAGGAGCTCTACAGACTAAAAAGGCTTTAGGTGAAAAATTATTTTTGCTTTTCCAGCTGGCCCAGGTTGCCACCTGCAAGTTTCAGCTGCTGCCTCCCAGTTCTTGTACTGGGAGAAAAGGTGAACAACTATTCTGTTTACCTTTCTCAGTCCATTTTATCTTTATCACTCCTCTCCTTAATAATTTTTTTTCCCAGAGATGAGGAAACCCAGTCACTGCAATAGCTCCTCATGCAGATGCCATTCTCTGCTGCGTTGGTAGCTGGCTCAAATCCTAATATTCCTTCTGCGTGCTCAACTAGTCTCAGGTTGCTGATTTGATGAATAATTCTGGATTTTTGGCTGTGTGACTGTAGAGTTGATCTTTCAATGTGAGAGCAATATAAGAACTATCCTTCCCATCTAGTTTTTTCCTCCCCATTTTGACATGATCTAGGTTAATAATAACCCAGGATTATGGGGAAGGGTTAATTTTTAACCTGGACCTGTTTGGACCAGCAGAGCTGGTGGCAGATCAAGGGAAGTAGGTTTCACTGCAAAAATTATGAAAACAAGCTCTAAAGTCAGGGCTGGAGCTCAGGAGCTGGTTAGGCTGGAGCAAGAATCTCCAGCTGAGGTGCTCCTGGCTGGAGGGCATAGCAGTGCTTGGGCTCTTGAGGCAAAGACCTGCCCATGCACCTGCTATAAAGTTCTTGAGAGCTGCTGGTGTGCATCGCCCATGGTCCTCAGCCCATAAGGGTCTTGTTCACTCCATTACAAAGGCCATGCCGAACCTGACACTGTCACACTACATACTTCTGAACTTCCCTTTGACAGGGGATCTTAGGGGAAGGCGAAGGAGGGAGCGTGTGGGTGCAGGGGCTGGGAAGGAAAGTGGTGCTTGTGCTAACACAAGGTCAGGTTTCACCGAGTCCTTTTCAAACACCAATTGAAAACCCCTCCCGCCACTTGACAAGCTTCCAAAATCCTCTTTCTTTCCAGGATCTACCCATGGCCCTTGAAGAGGGAGAAGAGGCTGTGAAATGAAAGCCCTGTTTGCTCTGTGAAAAGGTTTGACAACGTGTTGAGAGAAAGTGTTACTCGCTGCCTTCGGAGCATTCAGAAAGGCATCCATTTATCTCTCTCTTTTCTTTCCCCCCACCCTGCTTCTTCTAAGGAATCTCTGGTTGTAATCCCTCTTTGGGATTTTTCACAGTAGTCTGATAATGTTAATATTTATCCTGGCTCAGAGATGAACTGACAGTGCTGTGTTCTCTCCTGTTTCATTTTACCTTTGTACATCTATTAGGTGCTCTGTGTGGCTTTAGCTTCATCAACGCCCAACCTGTGGTGACAGGTAAAACCGCACTCCGTCATGCCCTTTCACCTCTCATCTTCGGTGGCTTGTTTTCTTTGTTTGTTTTTATTAACTTATTTATTAAAAGGCCGAAGATTTAAAGTAATGTCAGAAGCACTTCAGTGGTCAAAGGATTTGAGGCATCCGAGGATAATTCCTAGACTATTCCTTGCCCTGTATTAAAGAGCTGATGGCAGACTTTTGGCAGAAGGATTGCGGGGACTTAGAGACAGATTTTTGCCAAGAGTTCAGTCTTTGAAGAAAAGGACCCATGCGGTGGTGGAGTTTTGTTCTGCTGATGGTCAGAGTGTTCTGGAGCCTGACCATAAAGGTCAGTGAAGAGCCCATCAGGGTTTGTGTTTCCTTGGAAAAGATGCCTGGAGAACAACAGCCAAACATAATTTGTCATGGAGACAATTGGAATTTCCCACTCTGGGGTGTAGCACGAGCATTTGGAAAACGGCAACAGTAGCGTTTCTTTGTATGGAAATAATGCCTGCCAACCCTTGTGATTTTGTTGCGAGTTTTGTGAACATCTGTATTTATCTTAAAGCCTTTTGCCTGAAAGTCAGACAAATACAGGAAAATCTTGATTTGCATTTATATAAAAATGAGTTTATAGGTCTTGAGTGCCAAGTACAGTCAAGAAACAAGTAAAAAGGCATCTAAACTGGTTCAAAAAATGTGTTAACGATGAAAGTAATCTTGTAATTGTTATTAAGAACCTGACTTAGAAAACAGCAATGTTTGCAACTGGCTATACTCATCCAGTAACCTCTGCAGTATCTACAATCCACCTTCATACACACATACAATGATGTAGGAGCGGGGAATGTCCCTGAAGCCACCTCCAAGAGGATAGATACCCAGAGTAACTGATTTCACCTCCAACTTTTATTGATGCAGTGGAGTATCCTCAGTTGAGAGCACAGATAGGAGTTTGCTGGTGAATAAAATTTTGGAGATATTATCTCTAATTTATTACTGTAGGGTTAGATTTAGCAATGTGTGGAACTGCGTTGAAGAGAGGGAGAACCGGTTTGTGTAGAGTATGGTTTTACATGCAAAGACACCACATTTCTAGGACTGAAGTTTTTTCTTCATCACTTCTATTTCATCCAGAGCTGAGCTCATTTTAATTTTCCAAACTTCCTCTTATATGGGAAGCCTGATCCTAGATCTTCTACAAACTGCTATTTCTCCTGTAAGGAGCTCCAGGTTACATCATTTCAGCTCATTTTGATTCATCTCTCACCTTTAGGGGCAAGGAAGAAAGAGGCTGAAGAACCTGGAGGAAGAGTTTCCCACTGATGACACCAGAGGCAATGAAGTCTAATTACAGTTTTATTCCAAAAGCTAAAATAATTACTATCATCAATAGCTCCTAGGATTTTTCCTTCATTCGTACACATTCGGTTTTGATCATCTGTTGACCTCTGATTGAAACCCCCCCCTCTGCGAATGACCAGGTTTCTACAGGAAAGGCAGGAATTTCAGTGATGTTTGCAGTCATAAACCAAAGGCAATGTGAAACGACTTTGCAGTTTCAGTAAAGCCAGAACCAGCAGCAACAATAAAGATGTTATGGTGTGACCACTACATATTTGTCAATGGGAGCATCCACATTCCCAGAGCTGGCAACTGCAAAATCCCCCGTTTGGAAGCAGCTGCTATATGGTAAGTCTTTAAAACTATGCTTATCGTAATGGTATAAGAGTAAAAACCCCAAACCAACCCAAAATTTTGCTGTGCGAGGAGGAGTTATTGTTCACCACTAAATACTGGCTTGTTGCAGGATGATCATTATTACCAGTCACGTTAACAGCAACTCAGCTTGCTGTTACACTCCTATCCCAAGTGTCGATGTTATTTCATACCTGATCTGCTTTTTTACATCGTGTACATTTCTGGCCATAGCAACCCACAGGCCACGTAGAGTTATCTCACAATCTGCGCCCAGGTAGCTGCTGGCCAAATTGATCAAGAAATTTTCAGTGTGGCCATTCATTCCTCCATAGCACGAACTGGCAAAGTGGCTGAGCAAAACATCTGGAGATGTGAATGCCCTGGTGGCCGGGAGCAGTCTTTCTCTCTCTTCTGATCCAGGGTCACTGGTTCAGGCCCTTTCAAACTGAGACAGAGAAGAATCAGGCCAAGAATACTGAAGGGAACAAATCATTTAATGAAAGGCTGCCAGTGAAAATATCAATAGCACAAAGATCAGAGCTTCTTTTTGAGGTCTATGCTGCAAGCAGCAACCTCCAGAGAAAATCCAATTCCCTACAGTCCATAGTGTACTGTCGACACACAGATGTGTGTTACTGCACGTGTCAGCGTACCCATCTGAGTGCTTCTTCCCTCCCCATGAAATCACTGGATCATGTAGAAGGATATTGCTGTCTACACAAATTCCATCACGCTGTATCAGGATTGACCTAAGAAATCACTGCTGCCAAATTATGCCATAGCTACATCCACACTAGGAAGTACTAATCCTACCCTGCTCCAAGAGAAAGAAAAATACGTATGTCAATGTTGCACCCGCAAATTCATACACTCATTAATTATAATTAATTCTTACATTGCACCCCAGACAGGGACACGTCACTGCCTTCTACTGCAGAACTCCTCCCAGCATCTGACCTGGCTCCTCTGAGCAAGTTTTCTCAGTCAAAGCAATAGAGCTTTTTCCAGTTCTTCCGCTAGATCTGCAAAATATATGCAGATTTATACAGCGAGGCACACACTAAATACTCTGGGGTAAGGAGTAAAATAGACATTAATCAGATATTAAAGTACTTATGAGACAGGGAGAAATATGCATTTGGGCATAGTTTAGGGTTGGTTTTAAATGTTGCATATACGTATATACAATTACGATGTATATGTACGTATTATTATTCTGTTTTAAACAACTGGATTGGAAAGGTTAAGAAGAAGAAAGGAAGAGGCAGGAGAAAAATACCTAATAACATTGTGTTAGGGAACTGTGGCTAATTTGCAAATGGATGCCAAATGTAAAAAAGCTTCCTTTAATCTGTGTTGCTTTAAAAAGAAAAGAAAAAGGAGGAAGAGGAAGAGGCTGGGGTTAGTAAGCAATCTGACAGTCTGAGCAGCTCATCTGTTTGCAGGGAGCGGGTCGGGAGCAGATATTCCCAAGTGCCTTGAGTATGAAGTGCATTGGATATGGCTTTTGATCAGAGGGGTGAGGTGCTGCCTTCGCTTCCCTGGGACGGCTCCCGCTGGAGGCAGGTACCTCTCGACGGAGCAAGAAGAGAGGGTTTGGTGGCGGGGAGAGGGACAGGGACAGCCCTGCATCGCCTGTTTACCTCAGACCCTGGCCTTTCCCCTGGCTGTGTTCCTTGTAATTTCTGGAAATCAGAAATAAGCTGATGTGATTAGAGAAGGACAGATCTGGCTTAGCGCTCTTCAAGCTTAAAAAGGTGTTAAAGACTTGCCAAATTACTAATACAGAACTAATAGAGATCCAAAATAAGGACAGTTGCCTAATTCCTTTACACCCAGAGACAAAAATGAAGGGTGGCATTACTGTGATTGATGGACAGATAGCGGGCTGGTGCACATCTGAAAACATTTCACATCCAGCCCACCCTTGATCTGGGTAAGGACTCGTTTTGGCAGGCTCTTAGCTCTGGTGATGTTTGCTGCTGGTGACCCAGTGGAAACAGTTTTGTGGTGTTGCTTCTCCTAGGGGAGGGGTCAAGCTTGGTTTTTCTTTAAGTTACACTTCTTTTTTTTTTTTTCGTCTTTTTCAATGCAATCTCTTGAAGTCATCTTGCATTAATTAGCCGTCATCTTAACGACACTGTTGCATGTTAGACGAAGAGATCTCTGAATTCAAATAAGACTTGACCCTAAGAGGGACCAGCTCCCTGGCTTTTTCTTCTCATCTCCTTAAATCTAAAAATTGCTAAGTGATCTCTGAGGCTCAGGCTTTCCTCGGAGATTAGTGTAAGAAAAGCCCCAACATCTGCAAAAGTGACTGCTTTTGACAACCGTACAGATATCTTAAAGAGCAGGAATTTCCCTAATAAAACCCCTTAAAATAAGTCTTCTTAAGATTTCTTAATGCCACAGTGATCAGTTTGCATGTTTCAGAAATTCAAGAATTTTTTATCTGCTTTGGAAAGTTATGAAAAAAAAATGAAGCAGGTTTATTTAAAGGGGAGAAGTATTTGAGATGCAGGAGAGACGGGGTAGCAAAGCTTAGGAACTGGTGATAAAACCATAAATTGTATAGCTCAGGGAATTTGTGGACTGACTAAAAATGACAAAGCAAAGCAGCCCAAGTTGGTCATCAGAATAATAACAAAGAGGACTTTTACCAAGAGAAAAAAAAAAAGCACGTGGACCCTCTGGCATTCCGTAGGCAATTTAAATAACTTAATTCAGCATTGTTGTGATTAGCCATATGCCTGATAGCCAGTGGGCCAGATCCTCTGCTGGTGTAAAGCAGAAGCTTTTGCAACTGCCCTATTCAGCAAAGAATCTGTATCAAAGACAGTGCTTAGGCGTCTGCTGAAATGTGTGTGCTTAGACCCCAACAAAGACACTGGGAGTTAAGCATCACAAGGAAGCTGCTCTGGTACACGGAGAGATTTAAGTAAATATACCCTGGAGCTGGAGCTGGGGCATAAGCCCCTCACCCAAATTTACCACGTATTTCTAGCCTCTTGGATGCTGGCACAAAGACCGGGCTGACTGTGAGATCCCAAAGCACAGAGAGATGCTGCTGGATGTATCTGTAGGCTTGTGGTGCCTGATCCTGGACTCCTTTCCCCCACCTGGAGGCTGGTGTAAAGGCATGGCTCTGCAGCGTGTGGCAGAACCAGGCGTACCGTGTTATTAGGGCTGAGTATGCAGTGGGATGGGTGGGCTGGGATGCCATGCAGTTGCTTCCAAGGGTAAAATTGAGCCCAGCATTGCTGCTGCTCAGCTCAGCAGATCCTCAGCAGGGCGAGTTGGGCTGAGTGTGCCCAAGGAGCCCTGGAACGAGAGCTGCCAGCACCTGCGCAGGCAGAGGTGTGCAGTCGCAGCGTGTGCTTGAAATGGTAACACCATTGGCATGAACATACTTGAGGTTGATTCCTTGAGTTGAGTTCCCGTAAGAAAGTCCCACTGAAGGCAGGATTACTAAAGAATTTTGGGGGGGTGTTGCTTGTTTATTTGTTTGTTGGGGTTTCTTGTTGGGTTTTTTTTGCCAGTTTTTGGGTCTCCAATAAAATGAGAAGAATAGACGTTTAGGCGTCTGAATTTCTGAATCTTTCTGCTTGCCTGCTCATGTACTTCATTCCCATAAAAATAAGTAGGTCTCAGCACCAGATCGTCTCATTTGAAATCTTGTTTTGTTTAATTTTATTTAATTTTAATTTTACGTTCTAGAAAGATCAGAAGGAATCCAGGCAAAGCACAGGAATTCACCGGTGCTCGTGAGAAGGATAAAATGGAATTCTACCAGGGGTAAACTACACAGGGACACACCCAGGTATGTTTAATATGCAGAGGGAGGATGCTGATGATCTATGACCTCTGCTCTACAAGCCCATGAGCAACAGGGTAAAGGAACTATTGGGGTACAGCACAGACTTTTGTTCAATAACTGGCTGTAGGTCCTGGGCATTTGTTGCAGATACATCCCATGCACCTCGGCTGCTGTGGGATGGGGCAACAGAAGGCAACAGGAACCAACATATTAAACCCCACACAATTATTTTTCTGCCTCCTTTCTTTCACGGGGACACTTTCCAGCTCTGCTTCAGAGCAGAGGGACATACCAGAATTACAGAATAACCCACTGAAACCAAGAAATCTGGTGCATGCCCAGCCCTAGCAAAGGTGGAGCAGGAAACAGATCAGGGATTAGACCCACGAAGGGACACAGGTTCACAATTACCATGTTAAGCCCTTCAGTCCAGCTGTAAAGCCTCCAAACCACCACCCAGCTCCTGCTTGACCCTGGATGCTCCTTAAATCTTTTTGGTGTGTCGGTTTGCAATGCTAAAATTCCCAGGTGTTGAAGAGGTGTGTTGCAGGCCCTCCTGGGAGCACCCCCATCGTGCCTTGGCTGAGCAGCTCAGTGCCCCTCATCAGGTCTCAGAGATGTTTCTCAGCCTACCTTACCCATAATGTCCATCTAATAGCTCCCAGTGCCCCGAAAAAAACACGATGGGGATGGTGGTGGTAAGGATCAGAGAGGGTGGTAGAATGCCTCACAGCTAACATCTTTTATCCCTGTATTTGTGTATGTGTCTTTCCTCTGACCCAGTGAATTGGCAAACAATTTTAAGAAGAAATCGGATAGAATAGAACAGAATACAATACAATAGAAATTTCAGCCGAAAGGCACCTACAATGATCAACTAGTAGTCCAACTGCCTGACCACTTCAGGGCTGACTAAAAGTTAAAGCAAATCCTCGAGTTAAAGTTATCCTAGAGCTAAATACATAGATGCGCGGAGGTGGGAGGTATCAGGTGAAATCCCCTCAGACAGGGCGGTAAGTAAATACATCGAGGGGGTGTAAGAAGGCATGTGATGTTGTGTGATCAACCTTAGGAGTCTAAAATGTTTACTGGAAAGTTTAATATTTTTTACAAAATGTAGTTTTGGGGAGGTTTTTTCTGTTGGTTGGTTTTTGGTTTTTTGTTGGGTTTGTTTTTGTTTTTTTTTTTAAGAAGGAAAGCAGGCCGTTCTGTTGATGGGAACCGTGCAAACTGCGGGTTTCAGAGGGGAAAACCAGCTCGGGTGAATTCACCTCTTAACCTCTCCGTATCTCCATTTCCTCAACTGTGAAATGGGCACAAGTTTTCTCAGACTGACTTTTCCAATGTGCCCCTGCATTGTGGACTCCGACATGCTGTAAAAGGTACAAATTAAGACTCAGGTGTCTTATCCCTATGCAGCAGTATTAGAAATATTGCCCTGAGTCAGAAGGAAATGTACCACCAAAAGGAAAGTTTTATCTAGGACACCGCAGGTCCGGATTTGCTGCCAGCAGCCTAAAACTAACAAGAACATGGAGCAAAAAAATCCCTTCTGATTTTATATCTCAATCAGGAAGAAGTGTCCTTTTTAATTCAAACGCTGGGGTCTAGAGTTGTTTTCCCTGCAGATGCCGCGTTGTATTGGGAATATCAGGAGCTGCCAATTGCAATAACAGTTTCTAATTCCAAATTAATTCAGTGTAAATGAACTGTCAAGAGAAGATTGATTTGTTTTGGTAATTGCCCTGATGCAGGCTGCTGGGTGACAGCGGGAAAGAGCAAAGAAGGGAGCTTTGGCAGGTCTGGCTGAGCCTAAGGGTGGATTGAGGAGACGGAGGCCAAGCTGCAAATATCATCTGTCAGGACCACTGCTGAGCCCGATGCTTTTTTCCAGCCTTCAACAACGTCTTCAGGAATGAAGCCGATGTTGCAAAATGCTCCTTGAGTTAGAGATCAGTGTGTTAAGCAATTAGGAAGGAAAAGAAATTAAAAGCCCCCCTCCATATAAAGGGCTGCTCTTTGTTCAGCCCCCTCCTCTGCTCAGCTGCTGCACCACAGGCCACCAGCCCTCACCTCCTCCGTGGTGGCAGAGTGACAGTCCTGCTCCGTCTCATGGCTGGGAAGGGCTGGGAATAAGGGACCTAGGGCCAGACAGGGCTGGGTGCTGGAGGTGCAGGGCTACCTGCTAGGGTGCAGTGCGGCATGCCAGCATGACATGTCAAATGGGACATTTCGTGCTATTTGAGGCAGATGGAAGAAGTTTGGTTCCCAGAGTAGCTCCATGTGGATGTGTCCGATCTGCTGAGCCCTTCCCAAGGGCTTCTTCATCTGCAGTCACAGTGTGCAGAGTTCGTCTACACACAGACCTGCATCAGCACCACCCAAGTCCACGCTAATGCTGTAGGGTCCACAGCATGAGCATCAGCTATATGTATAGCCCAAAAAGGTATTTTATCAGGAAAATCAACACGTTATGCTTCCAGCAGTGGGGAAAAGGCTGAACAAGCCAGACATCAGGAAGCAATGCTATCTGTAGCCCAAAAGCAGATTTTGGAGGGTAGAAATGTGGCATTAGTTAATTCAGCAATGTGTAGGTGCCTTAAAATGAGAAGTGCTCAAATAGTTTTTAATCTATTTTACAGATAAATATATAAGCTTTGTTAAAACTACTCCATAGACATAGCATGCAGGCTATTGCTAGTCTATAAAAAAGCAAGGCAAGAAAACTCCCAGAGAAAATTACACAGTAAACTCCCAAATATTAATGAAGTTGCTTGCTAAAGCACTGCTAAACAAGCTAGCTTTTGCTGGCTGTATTTTTGGGGTTTGTTTTTGTGCATGTGCTTAAATTTGCCGATCAATACAGGTGCTGTGTGACTGAATTGCTAATAGAGTCTGTAGATTAGTTTATCAATAGCATTTAAATACTTTTCACACTTGCAGTAGATTTTGAATTATTTATTTGTTTCTGGTCAATTGCTTATGATCTCATTAGCATTAGTCTGTAAAGTGATACTAGACTTGTTGGAATACTTCAAAGATTCCATGGCTCTGCAAATTTTTCTGGGGGAAGGAGGTGCCAGGGCTTACACTCACAAAATCCAAGTCCTGCAAAGGGTCCTTTTTAAGGCAGGGGATCTCCTAGCAGGAGGGCACCTCAGGATCTGCTCATTGGGGAAAGGGAGGAGGTGTGATTATTAATCACCCTTGGATATTGAGAATGTTGGTAGGTGATTATTGTTCATCCGTGCTCAGTAGCACGAAGTGCTGGTGGATGCCACAGCCCTGGCTGTGCTTGGTGCTGCACGTGTAGGTAGGCTGCTGCCCTAGAAAGGTCAGACAGCACAGTGATGCCCGAAAATGGGAGGAAAGAAAACTGCCATCCTTATTCCAAATCTGGGGCACAGAACGGGTCACACATAAGTCTGGGATCCCACAGAGACCCTATAGCTGAGCTGGAAAATGAACTGAAGCCTTCTGAGTCCCTTTCTCTAGTCTTCACAACAAATCTATTCATCTTCCTAATTAAAAGAGTCACAAATATGCTAAACAATCTCATTTTAGATGATGTGACATTCTGATAGAGGAGGGGTTCCATTGTCTTGACAGACATTAGATTTGTCCTTTAGTCTTTAGATATGTCACATGCGGAATTCACATAAAGCCCATAGCAAGCTGAATACATCTCAAAGGGGGAGGGTGTGCCTTAAAAAATTGGAGGCATATAATTTATAAGTATTATCAATGTACTTTAGGAAGGGGAGAGCAGACTAAATGTAAGGGATAGAAGCCAATAGGAAGAGACAGTAGAAACGTCAAGTGGGGAAGGTTGTGGAAGGAGGAGATTATTTAACCCCTAACAATGTCCTGTGATATCCCAGTATACATTCACAAGCAACAAGAAAGCTGCCATGAAGCTGGTGAACAAACCCAGGCCTTTCTGCCTTGGGCTGAAAGAGGAGCATATTGCCCAGGCAGTCTGAAGCAAGACTGGGAAAAAACCGTCCCCCTGGGAATCATCTCCCTGTGGCTGCTCTCAGGTGGGCAGTGGACTCTCACCGCTCATCTCATGAGCCTGTTGAAATGCGAGCACAGCTAAGGAGGTGTCATACCGTGAAGTGTAATGTGTTGTGTTGTTTTACCATCCTCATTCTCTGCTCCATGACTACTCACCTGTTCTGCGCAGGGGCAGGCGTGCTGCTCTTTTCCCGGGTCTCATCCCTTGCATCTTTGACTTGCAGACAACTGACTGCAGTCAGGTCATGTTATGAAGCAGAGCTCCAAAGACCTCCAGGACCTTCCTCACCTCTTACAGAGGCATCCACAAGATTTTTTTCTACTGGATTTACTGGCAATCTTCCCACTTTGAGGTCTCATCACATACTAATCACACATCCCATCATACGCTGAGCTATTGCTAGTTTTGGAGACTTTGACAGCACTATAGAGCGATGACACATGTCTTCCCTTGCCGAATTGTCAACTTCGGAGCATCTTCTGAAGTGGCCTGTACAATTCACCTTAACCAAGTACACAGAGAAAAGAAACAATACCCAGAGCTGTGTTTTGTGTCAGCCCTCTGAGCACCTCTGAGCTCTGCCGGCAGGATGAAAAGCCCTGCCTCTTTCTGGTTTTTCTGTCAGGATACTTCTTTTAGTTAAAACAAGATGATCTATATATTCCTAAATATAACCACGGTTAAGGCTGGGTCAGGACCACAAATTGCCGTCAAGTATCGTTACTGCTTCTTTGTAGCCATCATCACAGGTAATCTATTTCCTCTCCCTTGGTTAAGGCAAAGTGGGCTGGTAAGCAAGGGCTTCTCTGCTCTTCTGCTGTTCTGGTGGAATAACGAGGACCATAAGCTAAATCTGCTGGAGATCCGGTGGGTGTCAGTCCTGGAGAGTGAGAGGAGTGAGGCAGGGATCATCATCATCTGCTGAACTTGGCTCCCGTGTAGATGCACTGTCCCTCTCCCTTTGCAGCAGAGCCGATAGCTACAAATGCTTTGCCGTGATAAGTGGGAGAGGAGGGAGGACCTCACGAGATTCTCGTGAACAAAGTGTAGTCTAGTGAAAATGACCCAAGATCTCTCTGTAAGATGTCCCCAGTGTCCCAAGGAATCTTATAACAATTTGCAACTGTGGACGGCTGTCCCTCCCATGTGTGCTATGCACCACCGGTGGAGAAACCCAGATGTGATTTGGTAGCAACCAGTGACCACTCACAAAAATGAGGAGAGGGAGCTCTGCTGAACCCCCCGGGGAAGGGCTGGTAGAGCAGTCACAAGTAACCTGAATACTGTATGAGAAATGCGGTGTTGCTTTTGACAGATACGCATATATTTTCTCCCCTTTGAAAGGCTCTGGGACCACTAGGACACTGAGTCAGCTGGATCTCAGATGCAACACTTTTTCCTTTTCTCTCCTCTTTTGTCTTCTTTTCTTTCCTCTCTCTTTATTTTGCTTTTCCAGTTCAGCCTAAATAATGATCTAGGACAGCACTGTCTCTTTAAAGGTGGCCTTTTTAAGTGCAACCTAATCTTCTTCTATCCACTTGGACCTTGGATTTAAAAAATTTCACCAATCCGGATTTCCAAATCCTTGCAGATTCTGAGGGGGCTTGTTTATGGAAGTATCCTTTAGAAAACGGCTTAGACTTTAAGATGAGGAAACGCAGGGGAGCTAATGTGAAGATTTAGGACTTTCTAGGAAGCTTGCAGTGCCTAAGCCCTGCTTGCTTGAGCAGTCTGAAGGTCCTTTTGCAGACTAAGAGGGATTAATACCCCTTTAACCAGCGGGGCTATGCACACATTCATAAATATACCATCTCTCTCTCTCTCTCTAATCGCTTCGCTCCCTAATCCACAATGATTTCTTAGGAATTATCACTTTATCTCAGCTAAATAAGCACATTCCTTGTGCTTTCCTGTAGAAAAATAAAATCTTTCAGAAGCTTTTCAAAAGTGGTCCCATGAAAAGCAATATTTTCTTTAAAACCTTGAGTAAATAAAGGAAACTTTGTTTATTTGCTTCCGAAGAGACAGGCAATTGGTCGCACCCAGCCAGCATCTGCCTGCCACTCCACCAGCCCTTGGTCCAAATGACTCGCCTGGAGTCAGGATCAGGCCTATTTATTTGCCCAATGCCTTGTGAAGTGGCAACATCTCTCTGAATGCATAGAAGTCAGGTGGAAAGGTTTTTGCAAATTACTGCTAACACCAACGTGATGATTGTTGAAAGAGCCCATTTTTGAGAACCCCCGCATAGTTTTTCATGTTTTCTGCAGGGCTTGCTTTACTTCTTCTGCTTTTCAGGTGTTGTGGGGGTTTTATATGGTTTCAGTTTTTTGCATTTCACTTGCCCAAGCTCAGCTACCTTGCACGGGACTATCAATCAGTCTTGTTTTTAGGAAATGTCATCTTTTTTTTTTTTGGCAATGAGCTGTACTCTGGGTTCTCGTGTCACAGCATCATGCAGGCTGTAAACACAGCTGGCTTTATGGGGTTGATCTTGGAGCAGGGAGGAATTACAGGTAATAAGAAATCTGACTTCTAATGGTATTTTAAAAATAAAAGAAAATAGTTCTCTTTATTACTAAGAATATTGCACAGAAGTGAGCATTTCTTTGGTAAATCATTCCCCACTTAGGCTTTGGTTTCTAAGATCACTTTCAAATCCAGAAATGAGTTCAGGCAAATTCCAGCTGACGTGAAACAGTCAGCTTTGGCAAAGGCTTTGAGTTTAATATAAAAAAGCCTCTGAATGTCCTCTATTTCTAATTCTTACTCATTTTAGTTAAACTCTTGCCTTCTATCACAAAAAATACACATAACCTTGAGAATCAGTACAGCCGTGCTGCATGGGGAGCTCCAGCACCTATAGGTTTTAATGTTCACAGGCTGAAAATGTTGTAATAAAGTATTTATTCTGGTGGATTTTATTTTTTAAATAGAATTAATAGGGACAACATGAATGATAGTTGTAGAAAATCAAAACTGTTTTGCAGCAGTTCTGTTTGTTTAACGTAAGAATTTAAAAAAAACCACATTTTGGGATGCAAATTAAAATATATCTCTCTTCCCTTAGTAGATACAATAATGATAAATGAAGAATTAGAGCTATCTCTAAGTATTTCTGGAGTTCAGAGGTATTTGAATATGTGGTTTCCTTTATGTCCCTCTCTACTGACACTATTCAATTTAATAAGAAATTAAATACTGTGACAAATCTGCTGCAGCCTTTTATTACTTACAGTCCCTATAGGCTTTATTTTTTCCTCTCCTAGCCCTTCTCCCTTGTCCCCTCCCCATGCACTCAGTGGTCAGAATAGAAACACAGAAGCCATAGCATGGAAATGTAGATGTCCTACAAGGAAATCTTTGTCCCACCGGGTGTGTTTGCTGTAAGCATCCCAGGCTGGTGGCCATGCTCCCCCCGGTGTGCTGAGGGCTGACCCCGACAAAGATCCTCTATACAGAAGATATGGAAGAGCCCCATTCCCTCTCCTTGTGCCAGGAGACCCTTCAGTATTTGTTGCACCTTCAGCTGGGCTCAGAGCCAGCTTTTGTCCACCCTTGCCTGCACGCAGGGACCTGGATTTGTAGCTCACGTAAGCCTAGGGATGGGACTGACTGAACTGAAGCACCATATGGATGAGTTTGACAACTACCAAATGAAATCTGCTCTCCTAGCAAACCCATCCTTTGTGGTGAGGTGCCTCCAGCTGTTGTTGGAGGACATTTTCCCAACCACAGCTCTGCCACCATAGCATCTACCACCTTCTTTTGCTGTAGCTGGAAGATCTGCAAAGCAACCAGACCAATGGAGGACTGGTACTCCTGGCTTTGGTTCCTAACCTGTGTTTGCCTACTGATCGTAGTGGGTGCCCTCATGGTATTAAAGGACTTGGAGCCCTTCTGCCACAAGGACGATTCCAGTGTTGTTTCCTAAATTCTTCTCGCAATAGCAAGAATATCCGTAGTGCTCCAAAGGCTCTCAGTTAAACCTGAGGCTGATCCAACTTAAGGGCCATTGGTACCTGGGCTGTGGCCCAGACTTTGCATCCTTCCATACAATGCTTCTGCCCCAACGCTCTCTGAAAGCCTGAAAGTGCCTGGGAGGATTAGCTAATGGGTAATTTAAATAGGTCATTTCATAAGAGATGTATATGATAGGCAAACTTGAAGCCTTGCTTAAACCTTGTAGCTTTGTCTTGTCTCTGTGTGTCTCTTTGTACTCTTGCCATATGTCTCTTGGCTTTTTCTGTTCTCATCTTCCACCCCATCAGCTGCAGAGATCCTTTTCTTTGTCTTCTCAGATAATCTCAGCTAAAACCCATTTTTGTCAATGGGAGTCATGGACTAGGCCTTCAAACTCCATCTGACAATGAATCTTCCACACATGGAAACAGAGAAGAAAGATTAGGATACGGAAAAGAGCTTTATATGTGCCTGCACATACATGCACAGATTTATTCTTTATTTCCTTATCTCTGTGTTTCTCTTTTACCCTGAAAGATCTAAAGGGTAGGGTATTTGCGATAGTGAGCCCAGAAAAGTGTACATAAAGGATGCTAATGCCAAGCATAGTTGCCGCATACCCACAGCTTAATAATCCTCATTAGGGCTGGAAAAACAAAAATATTATGCCTTAAACTGTAAGAATGCTTTTTAATGGAATTGGAGGAATTAAAACATGGAACCAAGGTTTATCAGCCTGTTGCTAGGAGAGCTGTGGTCTGTGTTTGCTTAGGAAATCATCATCGATAATCCCTTAATCTAATCGCAAAATATAGAAAGCTGCTGCACCAGACTGACCCTATTGGATGCCAGCAGTAAGCAACAGCAGAGAGCAGCAGGGTTACCCAATAGCAGCTGTTGAGTTATGACTGTATCCAGGAGAAGGCCATGTGTGCAGGCACCTCGGAAGCATAGGAAGAGGCTTTTCGTCAATGAATGGACCAAATGGACCTCAACAGAACAACCACGTTGTACTATTTCCCCGGAAAGGACCTAAGTTCACAGGATGGCCATACAGGGCCAGGCCAAATGTCTGCTGGAAACAATATTGATCCTACTTCTGAAAGTGCCCAAAAGGGAGGATATAGGGAAAAATAGGGAACACTTCCCCAGAATACTCTTTAGTCTCTGGCACTTTGCTCTTCAGTCCTACAGAGCCAGCAGTGGTATCCTGGAATGGAACAGCTCTTTGTGGTTTTTGTTCCATGAATTTGTTCGGTTGCCTTCTGAAGTAACATAAAGTCTTAACATTCAAAATATCACTTATCAAGGAGTTTCACAATGTATTTGCAAGCTCTGTTTGTGTTTGGTTTGGATCACTGTTTGTTAGCGTCATTAGGTTATGTCTACTTTTTGTACTGGAAGAGACAGTGAACAAACATCCCTTATTTACTGTCTCTGAGCTTCTCTCCACTTTGTAGAGATACAAGTGCAATTTCAGATGCCTTCCCAGGAGTGTATGACCACAAGGAATACCAAGAATCTCCCTGATTCTTACATAATTTTGCTTCCATCTCTTTGAAATGCTTACATAGCGAGCTTGCAATCCAGACACCTAAATAAGAAATGATGTAAAAAATGTAGCAATCATTTGAATTCACACCTGAAATAGTGTAAGCCTTGATGCATTTGGTGTGTGGGTAACATGCAGTGGTGTTCGTGTGCATGTGGGAGATGGGGCAGCAGAATGCAGGAGTAAATTGTCACTCAACCCATTGAATAGTTAGCAGACTTTTTTGGGCAGTCACAGTTGAGCCAAAAAGAATGTCCAAAACTTGCTGCACTAGTCTACAAATGTTTCTATTAACCGTTTTTTGCTGCTAAAGTACTCTGAAGAACAGTTCTGACAGCAAAGCTGGAGACTTCAGTTTCTTTTCAGATGTTGGCAATTCAGAAGTATGAAGGTTATATTTCAAGGTGAGCACACTGGCCCTGGGTCAAATCTCTCATAAATCACTGTCTAACTCTTGTATCTCCCATCCAGGGCCTAGGATGAGCATTGTGATTTACTGCTAATTCAGAACCTGATCCAAAGTCAATTGAAGTCAGGAGGTTGACACCAAGAAGTTCAGCCCCTAAGGCTATTTAAACAGGACTTATTGAAGGAAGAACTTACAGACATGAACCTTCTGTCTCCTGCTGTTCACTAGTTTTTATTTTGATCCGTGTCTCTAAGTTCCCACCTCCCATCTCACCTGCTGGAGTTCTGACCTCTACCATGGCTCCAAAGCCTGCAAAGCAGTCGATGTCAAAGTTTTTCTTGTTCCATGAAAGAGGGGACAACCTGGCTGGAAATGCCCACAGGAACAGGTGAAGCAGACAGTAGGAGCTATTCAATTTTTGCTGAAGCTGATTTGAGTTGAATCTGGCCTGGGGAAGATCCAAGATTTCAGCCTGCGTATTGTACCCTGGACATATACATTTCCTACCCAAGTGGGGGAACTCACTATAACTACTGTCTTTAATATCCATCCTTCTCCTCGCTGAGAGGTGTCTAAGATAAGGCCCACCCAATCTTAGCCTACTACATCCTTCCCAGTTGCTGGGATAATTCAAGGTCCATCCTTCCATCTTGTCACTGAGACCAGACCCTTCAAACCCCTGGACTATAAACAAGATCTCAGCACATCAGGGCCCTAGACAGCACTAGAAGGCCACCCCAAGTGGAAAAGACATAGAGACAAAGACCTGGGGGCCTTTGATGATGTCCTTGGGTAAAGCCAAACTGGTTCTCAAAGAAAAGCCAGGGTAAGTATACAGAGAGGTATTGTTACCATGAAGGGTTTGCTGTTCTTCTGAATGCCTTCAGCAAGATCCTTAGCTTTCAGGGGGACGACACATTTTGGTTCTACCAAAGGGTAACCAGCAGCCTTGCTTCTACCAGGGTAGAGACCTGGATGAGGCTTCAGGAATCTGCCTGGACTGAATAGCCCTGGGAACCCCTGTTACACCATGAGCTGTGAAGGTTGTTTAGCAGGTGAGATTGCTACAGTGCCACTCACCTGTGTGGGGTCTGGGCGATGTTTAATAAGGTCCCAACCTCTCTCTCCTGGAAGAACTGCCAAGGTCTTTCTGCTCTACCAGGCTACTTGTTTTCCAGAAACTGGCAGAAACTTCCCAGCTGTCTAGGAAAAGTACCTCTTGGAGACCTCTGTTCAATGTAGTTAACATTGCCAATGGATTCAGAAGAGATTTTAGGGAAGAAAAGGGGGTGGGTGGGTGGTGGTGGAGCTGAGAAGAACACAGATAAGTACACACAAGAGACTGGCCAAGTGTATTGATCCCTTTTTCAGGAAATCATGGAAAGGTGTGACTAGAGCAACACAAGAGCTTCCATGGCATTCCTCAAAGCGTGTTGCAGCAGATAGCACAGACGCACCTGTCTGAGGGCAGGAGGGAATGATGACATGAAGGTAGATGATCTTGAGGTTCACCTAGCTTTGCTGTTCCCCTTGGTTAACACCCCACCAAGAGTGCTGCCTGCAGGAAGATGAGGCTCTACCTGCTCCTGGCCACTGCCTGCTCGATAGTGGAACAGTGGCCAGTCCAGAGCCAGCTTTTCCCTTGCCCCAGAGTGACCTCCCATGCAAATTGCTGGGGATGGGACCCACATCACATCAGCCCCCTGGCATGCACAGCTCGGCCAGGAGATGGGGAGATCCAGGGCAGGGATGAGCCCTGGTGGCCTCCATTCTGACCATACGGTTCCAGCACTCCCAAATCTTGTCTAACAGTGATTTTCCTTAAATGCAATCCTTTAAGGTGTTAAATCTAGCTTTAACTTATTTGGCTGATCCAACTTAGATCAGATTATGTTTGTATTTATTGGGATTTATGGATGTATGATTGCCTCTGAGCCCATATGGACAGCTAATTTGTCAATTAGAGCAATGCTGATCATTGCGGAGGCATGGCGTAGGCTGTTAAGCACCATTATCGGTTTCAACCAGGTCTGACCTTGAGACACACATTTATTTTGCCTGACAACCTTTTATTCTCACTGCCAGATTACAGATGTGTAAATTGGGCTGAAACCTTGAATATTCATCTTAGGTATGTCAAAAAAATCAGAACTTGTTGGAGATGCAGAGTATAACAGGGAAAGCTGTTGAGCCGCATGCAGAGAATGGGACCTGCTCAGATCTTGCTTTGTACTGCACTGATGGCAGTGGTAGAGTCTGGGGCCAGCATGACAGGGTAGTGCCCTGGGAATCTAATTAAAACCAATGGACATTCTCAAAGCAGAGAGAGGTCAACTCTGATTGCTAATTAAAAGCCATTATTCCTATTTTGTAGTAGCTATTGCAAGGGCAATTTCTCCCTAAATCAGAGGTAAAGGGTGTTAGTTGGTGATTTCGGTACCTGGCAGAAGCAGTCAGTTCCTCCATGCTGTCACCATCCCAGTGACCGGTAGGAAAGCTGGGACACCCCTGTCATTTGGCCAGGTCTGAATGGGTGGGATGAGATGGTGGCTGGCCTTGGAGCTGTGTTAGAAGGCTGGGTGAGAGGCAAAGAAGCTGCTGGTGAGAGGTCAGCCCTGCTCTTCTCCTGTCCCACCAGGCTATTCAGATATACCGTGGTGAGCTGAGCTACGTGTAAATGTGAATGTCAGATGTATTTGAGCCCACTGATCTATACAGGTTAATCGAATGCCTGGGGATTCATCTCATTTAACTATTTAGAAATGAGGTGTCCAGGCACCTCCTGTGTCCAAGGGGTAGGGTATCTGGTGGTGGTGATGTCTGATGGAGGAGGGATGAATCATCATCTGCGTGTGCTGATCTCCCTGCTGAATTGACTACCGGCTTAAATGAAATGCCTAAATTTTAAACAGCTACCATCAAGAGAGATGAATGCTACTGTGGCTATGGGATGCAAATGTGGGCCGGGAGAGGGGAGCTAAATGCTTCTTAACCAGCTTCCTCGCCTTCCTCTCAGGCTCCCATGACCACATTAGTCAGATACTTCATAAATCATGTGTCTGAAAGAGCAATTGTTCCACACACGTCTCAGTGATTCTGTGCCTGTCACCTTGACCCTGATGTTTTACAGCGAACAAAAATTATACCCACACCTGTTAAAGGACAAGAGCAGGCACTAAGGAAGAGGGTTGTTTTCATGATGCGTCCCCAGCCTTAGTGGTTGTAAAGGACTACATCGTATAGGTGATTTAAAGGACTAAATTTGTCAATCTGCCATCAATACTGTATTATTTCTATTGCAATCATCAAGTCTAGAATCTAGAATCTAAATCAAGAGAGATTTTGTTTATTGGCTGGGGTTTTTTCTCTAAGAAAGTACAGATATGGAGGGACCTGAGCAGTAGGAAATCATACCAGTTTTGCCAAACTACTTAATAAATTGAAAAAAGGGGAAGAGAGGAACATTTTACTTTAGTCTTTCACAACTGGCCATTGTTTCAAATGAAGCTCTTTTGTTTCTCTCTACCAGAGAAAGGGAAATGTCATTGATGCTGGTTTGCCTGGAGACACCCACTGGCCAGAGTCCCACAGCATGAACACCTTGGGGGGGAAAACATCCCACAGTGGCAAAATCTGACTCTGAAAATAATAAGCATAAAAGATATTAACTCTTCAGAGTGAATGGTGTGGTTGCTTGTTTACCAAATGGGACATGTAAACCCATTACATAAAATGTCTTTCATCGCCCATATGCTTTCTAACCTAATCAGCTTTGAATCCTGCTAAATCCCAGATTGAGATAACAAATGAACAGCTCAGATCACTGGAAGAAAGGTAGCCTTTTTCCATTGGGTATTAGAAAGAGGCAAAGGTCAAATATTCCCCTGTGGATCGCCCAAAAAAGAGATCATGCTGATAACACCTATGCTTTTTGTGCTAAGTAGGTATTACTGAAAGTGAAATTCATGGCAAACACAACTAAAGGGCAAAGCTTCAGATTAAAGCTCACGTGATGGCTTTGTACAGGATGGAACATCATATCCTAAAAGAAGATTTTGCCTTCCCAATCATACTGTGATGATATTTACCAGTCAGGGATGGAGACGCTGGTGGCTGGCGTGCCAAACCAACACAAATGGCAGCCCTTCGGCTCTGACCAGCCTTCTCCTGGGCTGCACCTAGGGTGGCCATTCTGCTGGTCAGCACCAGGTACAAGCCTCTGCCCCCTGCCACGAGATGTGGCTCCGTGAGGAGGACCAGCGTGATTTGGAAAGAAGATGGAGTGGCTCCCAACGTGCCTGGTCTGCAGGCAGTGTCCGATGGGCTGTCTTAGGAGACCTTTCCTGGGGCAGCTGCAAGCCAGCAGGGAGTTCAGTGGGAGTGGAATTGTTTGGACGGGCATTTTTATAACTTTGACTTTTTGTTGTGTTTCTGTGATATTTCCACCGAAGTTAAGACAAACCTGACCTCCAAATACAGTTTTTACAAAATACAGTATTTTCCTCTCCTGTAGACATGCATAATGTTTGGTGAGCAAGAGTGGGTTTTGGGCAATCTGACAGGGCAAGATGCTCATCGTTACACGGGCTACTGATGAAGCAAGTGCAGAAGACAAGATAAACTGGGCTATTCCTCCAAAAAGCAGGCAAGAGAGGCACTGGGACTTCAGGACTCACTGGCTGGGTTAACACCTGCAGGAAATAACACGGTCCCTGAACGAGACCTGTGCAAGGTGGTCCAGTTCAGTCCAACAGAAGGATGTCAGAGATTATCTCCTTTTTAACCCATGCTTTGTGCCCCTCACAAACAAATATTTGTCAGGAGTTGAGTACATTTGATCTGAAATTTCTGTAAGTGTCAAATAACTTTTTATCACGGCTATTTCCCCTCCAAAATGGCTCTTTTGGATCCTCCCCTCCCTTCTTTTTCTCTCTTCAAATCCCAGACACTTTCCCTCTTTTTTTTTTAATTTATTTTTACTCTAATAGTAAAAACCTTTGCTTCTTTGTCAGTTGTCAATTGCTTTAAAAATGCAAGCGTAAGCACAAAATTTTCAGTAACCGCAAAAATTGTTGATCGGTCAACAGTTTTCACAGAGCATGGATCTATGCTTTTCTATAAGGCTGGCATATTTATACTGACAAGGGTTCAGTAAGGTCTTTCCATGAACATTTGTATCTATCTGTGCCTACAATCAACAGACCGCTTACCAGAAATTAAAGAAAATGACCAGTCTAGCTAAGCTGCCATATCGTGTTTCTTGTCCTGTTGTCCAATATCTATGAAACCATATAAAGCTTCAGTGTTTTAGGAGCTGAGCCCAAGATATCTCCTTGGGCACTGGGGTGTTAGGTGCCAAGCCCTGTCCTGGCTTAAGTTCCTCCAGGTCACCTGAGCAAGAGCACCTCAGCTGTGTTAAATCTGAGCTTCTTCACCCCAGCAAGATGGACTAAACCCACCCCTGGTCCCACGCTGTGTTTGCACAGGGCAGATGAGGAGCATGCATGGAGATGGGGCTGGGGTCCAGCTCCCAGGTTTGCTGACAGTGTTGATATACCTTTGGTGTTTTCTGGTTGTTGGAAAACCAGTGGTGCTTCTGTTGCTTTAACTTTTTTGCTCCATAGTTTCGGATTTTAGGGAAAGCCTCTGGACAGATCAGCTCTTGAATGCCAAGGATGCATCACCCATACTCATCATTCTGCTATTATATAAAAGTGTTCCTGGCCAAGGGCTAGAATAAGCTCATCTGTTTGAGTTAACAAAGAGAAGGTTAAATGGTGACATGATTTTCATCTATAAATACCTTCCCAGGAAGCAAAGTTTTGGTAGCAGACAGCTTTTTAATGTAGCAGACAAAAGCTGAACAAAGCCCCATGGTTAAAAGATGAAGCAAATGAATTTAGAGCAGAAATGAGGGGCAGACTTTTAGGAAGGAAGAGGATTAACCATTAATGGAACTTTTCCAAAGGAGGCTGGGTTCTCTGCCTTTCCCTTCTTGGTGGCACAGCCCTTTCCGTTTGTGCCTCCTTCCCTGCAGATCATCCCATGGCGCAGAACTGGGCGGAGAGGCTGGACGTGAAAACCGAGTGGCCAGATTCAGGTTGCTGATATTCCTAAACTTTGCATCAGAAATACACCTTTGATTTTAGGTTTTCAAATAGTGGAAGCAATTAAAAAAAATAATACAATAAATGATAGATCTTGAATTGGCAATAAAAATAGCCTGTAAAAAAAACCCAAAATTTAAAGAATAAAAGAAGAAATCAGAACATATATATAGTTTGAACCAATATTGAAAATTAGAAATTTTTACTTTCTTTCATTTATTTTTTATTTTAATCTTCTAGGGAAGCTTCAAATTTGGATGAAAAAGAGTGGGGTGAAAAGCAATTTTGACATTCACTTTTTGGGGCTTTTCAATAATATGCAATAAATTGGAGAACAGAAGACAGATGAAAGAAAGACAGCCCACCAAGCTCTGTAACTAGTTTTAGACTTCAGAATAAAATGTATCTAGTAGCTTGTGTTAAGGCATTTTTTATTGGTGATCCTGTGAACCTTACTCCATTTGGCTAATGAATTTTTAGTTTAGGGAGGGTCTGTTTTTAACTTTCCGAAAATTATCTCATAAACACGGTCAGGGGATGAAGACAATAGATTTAAAAACAAGAAAAGATTTAGTTAGGACACCTAATTAGGATTTCTAATCAGGAGTCATCAAGACCTGTAATTAGCAGGGTTGTTCAGACTCATTGCTTTCTCTTTAATGGCTATAGGACATCCAAATGGTTTTAAATTATGTACCATGGGCTCCTAATCAGTTTATTGAACATCATAAATTGTTAAAAGGAGTTAATAGCTTGTGTTTCTTGATAGAAAGTGCTAATACTCGAGGCAGAGAACTCATCAAATGAACCTCGTTAGAGAGGGGAGGAGGGAGATTGCGTCTCAGTGTCTCATTTTGTTTTAGTAATTAGCTTTTACTGGATTATCCGATCCAAATCTTTATTCAGTTTACTCTGTCAAATCTAGTTTGCATTTTAAATGGAAAATTGACATGGGGAACAATTTGTCTCCTGACTGGGTTAACAGGTCCAGCTGGCAGGAGGCACCTGCGCGGAGTGGGGGTTATCACGCGAGCCCGGCCGGGGGGACCAGCTGGGGGGACTTCCCCAGTAGTTGATGTCCTCCAGCCTTTGCCCTCGGCTTCTGCCCCAGCAGCCAAAGAGCAGCCACGTGTGAAATTGTCACAGTCCAGCCCTGGCTTGTCCCTGAGAGCAGTCAGGGACTGATGGCAGAGGGAGCACGCCGGCGTAAAGTCATCATCTGGGAGCGGATCAGCTGGTTCTGAGCAGGTTTTTGTCTTCAATGGTGGCCAGTACGAGCTGCTTTAGCAGAAGTTATAAGAAAGCTCCCAATGGACAATTTCAAAATATTCTGCCTACAGGGAGAGCATTTCCTAAGTTAACAAAAGATCCCTGATCCCTGGTGAAGTGAATGCGTGGGTATTAACACCCCCCTTATCTGCTGTGACAAGATGCATTAAAATGTGGAGGTCCCTGATGTTTTAGTGGCTCCCGTTGTGGCTTCCATGCATGTGGTTATGGCTGACACAAGATGTAATGATTCGGTGGAAAACATGAACTTCTGAAAACCTTCATCGTAAGGGTGCTGCTGTGAGCCCAGCCCAGCTGACTCAGAACCAGGTTATGGTTCTTCCCTATAGTGTGATGAAAAGAGCCGAGCAGAAGCTCCAGATACCCAAGCAAAGCCTCCCATTGCCACCCCATTGCACATTGCATCACATAGTACTGGTCCCAGCTATTACCTGGTTGACTAAAAGCTGGAGGGACAACCACAGCATATTTCAGCTTTTGGGAGTCCATTCCCAGGACTCCGATGGTTTTTGCCTTTCTCTTAACTTTGTGTGACACCTTTATGGTGTATCAGAAACCAATGATTGACTTCTCACAGCTGAGTGTGTATGAGAAGGTGGTCGATGCTGGAATGACCAAGGTGTGTTGATGCTGGAGATTTGTAGATCTGAAGGTCCTGCACTGAAGATTTTCCTTCCCTGTACCAGGGCTTTTCCTGACTTCTGTGAGCCCTGAACTGCCATACACACCCCTGTGGTGCAATGCTTTCTGGATTTAAGTTTTTCAGATTCTCACTTGTGTTTATTCTAAAGGACATCTTTATGACTGATTGCATGTTGGGCCAAGGCTGTGCTTAGAGGTAAAAGGACAAAAATCCCTTATCCTTCAAAAAATCTGGGATGGACAGCACCTTGCACATTTCTGTGCAGCTGCTGCAAGCTTCCCCACATTACAGGATTGTCCTAGCCCATCTGGGACATCTGGTTGCTGATGGGTTTCTGACCTTTATGAAAGGTGCTGGTATTCATCACTCTGGAGTAAGATCTTGTCCTTTTTATCCCTGTTTACATCCACACTGTGCACTGAAATATTGTGGGAGCAAATCAGACCCAGGATAAGCATTGCTCAGAAAAAAAGTGGAAAAGAGTCAGGTTTCTGTGTAGGATGAGGCATGGCCAGCTGCTGAAATTATTCCAGGGCTGCAGTGCAAATTAATTGAGTTTACCTCCCCTGATTACTAATGCTATTAATCACTTGTATGGGACAGATCTGCAGCTGGAGGAATGAGGTCCTGTGACTCCAGCAGACCAAAGCCCCTGGTCCTGAACTAAATGGGGATCGTCTTAGTGCCCCTTTGCCGAGCAGCAGCCGCCTGGTGTCTCAGCCCCAGTGAGGGTTCAGTGACATACCCAAAGTCATCTGGGGAAACCCCTGGCAGAGCAGGGACCCACGGCTTGTTTGTGTCTTATAATGCCACCTTTTCCCACCGTGCTCCCCACTTCAGGAGATGGGCTCAGCAGCATCCCACAGGAGGGATGCGCCTGGCTCAGACATTGCATCCTCCACTGGCTTTAGGGAAGGGTACAGAGCCACCTGGGGAAAAGGTTGCAGCAAATACCACATCTCTTGCAAACCTCTCTGAACCCGTGGAACTAGACAAAAGAGATTCATCCCCCTCTTCCTGCTTGGGAAGAGGGGTCAGGAAAGTGAGTCTTTCCATGCTAATGTCACACAATTACCTCTTAACTGCCAAAACAAATGGCAGAAATGGGGAAAGTGACACCAAATCAAAAATGTCACAGGTGATCGATTCATGTCATCTACCGTTGCTGCAGCCGAGGCTGGCGAGAGAGACACAGTGATAACACAACACTAATATTATATTACAGCCTTCACGGCGCCGAATGCCAAGTGATGAATATGTGTCACTTTATGTGTCGCTCACTCTCCGGGCCTGGGCGGGCGAGCATGGAAAATGGAGTGTTCAGGATTAATGATATCGAAAATGATAGAGAGGAGATTGAAAATTCCTTCCTTCCTGAACCATGCAGATTGAAATGTACCTCAGAGCTATCTCTTGTTGCCCTCCTCCTCCACCCACTTTTTAAAGATCTTTTCCACAGTATTTTGAAGAAAAGAAAAGAAAAGAAAAGAAAAGAAAAGAAAAGAAAAGAAAAGAAAAGAAAGAGAAAAAAGAAAAAAGAAAAAAGAAAAGAAAAAAGAGAAAAGAAAAAAAGAAAAAAAAGAAAAAGAAAATAAAAGAAAAGAAAAGAAAAAGAAAAAAGAAAAAAGAAAAAAGAGAAAAGAAAAAAGAGAAAAGAAAAGAAGAAAAAAGAAAAGAAAAGAAAAGAAAAAAGAAAAGAAAAGAAAAGAAAAAAGAAAAGAAAAGAAAAGAAAAGAAAAGAAAAGAAAAGAAAAAAAAAGAAAAGAAAAGAAAAGAAAAAAGAAAAAACGCAAGAGGACTTCATAAAGAGTCTTTTACTTGGAAATTTCTTCCTCTGCTCTGCATGGTTTGTATTACGATCAAGATTCCCATCTTCAGGTGTATGTCTAGTCTCACACAGAAAGCCTCAGCATGGAACATGTCCATGGTTTAACTCAGGACCACCACCTCTCCGTTAAAAACCTGATGTGGCCAGAAGGTTGTGGCTGGATGGAGGTCAGTGCATGACGTGTTATGATTAACAAGTGATCTTACTGAGAGCTTTCAGTGAAAATCAGAGCATTTTAATGCTCCTAACTTCTATTTTGCAGCCTTCAGAAACTTCAGGTAAAAATCAGAGCCCCACAGTGCTGGTAATTTTCCATACCTAATGAGAAGAACTGATAACAGAGAAGATGGATCACAGCTTTAGGGATAAAGTGACCTGGCCAATGTCACAGGCAGAGCTGAACTGATACGTGGCTCCTCCATTCATATTCACATGCTGTTTATGCATCAGTGCTGCAAGATGACCCATTCCCAGGGGCCCAGAGACTGCAGATATGTTGGTGAGGCTGGAGAAGGTTACAGATGGGCATCTGCGTAGCTGTAGGATTAGAGCCCGCCAGCCCATGGAGAGATGGTGCCGTGCAGATGCCCCACGTGCCCTGGTCTCTGGCTGAACGCTGGCTCTGTGAGCTGCACGGCCTTTCTGCGGCGCCTGGAGCTGTCGGCTGAGGTGTTTGCTAGGCTTGGTCAGGATACGGTGAGATGGGAGGGTCTGGAGGGAGCTTGAACAGGGGCAGTTCACCCTCTGTGTCCGATGGTGGGTGCAGGTGGCCGTCCTGCCTTTGAAGAGTGAGGTTACCTCCTCATGGCTGTAGGCATACCAGTCCTGGGGCTTCCAATGGGGTTTAATCTGGGTTTTGACAAGGATGCCTCAAAGCTTTGATAGAGAAAGCAAGGGAAGGAAAGTAAGTTTTTAATACCTTTTTTCTATACTTTTTCCTTTACCATTTTTTTTTTTTACCTCCCTGTTACTTAATTGGGTCACATCCCCAGGTGGGACGAGGGCTTATTTTTTCCTTCTAGCTACAGTGAAAACCATCTACTGCTTTGCTGTGCCCTCACCTGATATTATACATGCTGCTCTTCCAGTGGAGCTTGGAGCTCTTTGTCTTTGAGGCATGGTTAATGGGGACAGAACCTGTTTTGTTAAGCAACCGATGCAGCATAATGGAACAGCCTTTTTTTCAGTTTCTTCCTTCTTAACCCATTACGACTCCCGAGAAAAGTGTTCCACACAGAAAAGACGATGAAATCAAATAACAGAAAGTTGAAATGGGATGCAAAATGTGCTCGAATGCCATGTGGAAAAAAGATGTTAGGATGGGTCCCTCACACTGACTACCAAATACATGCCTGACTTTATTAGCCTCTGCTGAAGAATGAGCACTAATAGCGAATGATCTTAAGGACTCACAGCCATTAGTTTCGTGTGGCAATAGATTGAGATTGGAGGAAGAAACCCAGAATCAACTGAGAGTACCTAATTAATTGGATTATAATTACATTTGGAAAGCTAAAAGGTAATAGATCTGTTTGAATTATGATCATCACAGGCTCTTCAGGGACAGACTGTACAGTGTGAATCACTTGTACGTGATCACCAGAGACATGAAGAATTAAATGACTACAAATATTTTAAATAAGAGCACCTGTTCACTAGTGGGAATATTGGCTGCCAAGCTCGGCTGGCATGAACATTTGAGACTGCAGTCACTGACCTGTTGTATTACTATTTTTTTAAAGGATACCTAAGCCAAAAACATTACCTTTGCCGTGGCCCATCACTGGAAGAAGGATTGAGCCCCAAAGGAAAATGAGGACCTGGAGATTAAGATTACATGTGGCTGGTGCTTTCATAAATTGTAACTCAAAGGGGCCACATACCATCATCGGACTTGTATTTCTGTCTTTCCTGGCTCTTTTATCTCTCTTTACTGTCCCTATGAACACGCAGTGCTGACTTCCCCAGTGACTTTTCTGCACGAATCCTTCTGACACAAAAAAAAAAAAAGAAAAAAAAAAAAAACGAAAAAGGCAAAATTCAACAAAAAAAAAAGAGGCACTTCAGAGATACAGAGCATTAACAAAAGCCTGTAGATTTCCAGCATAGAGTAACAGGGAGGTGGAAGTATTCGATCAGAGCCATAAATCTAATGAGATTGTAATGATATGCAAATTAACAGCACCATGAGCCAAATGGGTAAAGTTTCTTTATGGAGCATATTAAGAGGCATTTTGCCTAAGTGAAACGGTTGGGTGAACAATAAATACTGAGCCACAATCTGCAAGTATTGGTTGGCAACAGCAATAAGATAAATATAACAGATGAAGACAAGTATTATTCCTCCATTTAAAAGGGCAGATGCTGCAAATGAAACCGTACTTCCCTCCTACAGAGGGAAACGGCAGCTATGCAGCCTTCATGAAATATCAAGGTTTTTTGATTGCTCTTGTTGAAATTAATACTCACAGGTAACTTCTTGAAAACCACAGTTTTGAACTAGCCTTTATATATTCAGGGATGGACAAGAAAATGTGAAACCTCAGGCCAAATTGTTTCCTAGTGTAAATTAGGTAACCCCCATTAGCTCTACCAGTTTATGCTAGCTTTGGATCTGGATCCCAAACTGTACCTGCCAGCATCTGACTGTTGATAAATATTGAGTGATTTCACTATGACATTTTAATTATAGCATTATGGATTTCAGGAGGAGGGGGAGCAAAAAAAGAGAAAGCATTTATTTCTTGTTTTAAGCTTAAAGGAAGTAGGAGGGGGAAAAAAAAAAAAATCAAACCAAAAACAAAGGAAGAAAATAACAGTCCTCCAGATCCCACAGGGATTTAGTGGAGATTAGCTAAATCTGAGTTCTTATCATTTTCAAGGGCTCCATCCAACCTTATTTTCACTTCCTTGTCATGGCATCTACCTGGCAGTTTTCGCAGGGGATAGCTTGAGATCTCTTAGCATTATCACCTGTCGTACTAACAACATGTCTTTTGTGCCAGCGTCGGGAGGCTTCTTTGTGCTTGCAGGCTGGAAAGACTTGTGTTTGCATCTTGCTCTGAAGACCAGACTCATCCTCCATCAGTATGGCAAACCCTAAGGTCTGCAGCAAACAGCTGCTTCATCTGGAGCTGCAGAGTGATCTGGAGGGAGGAAAGATGAACCGGAAAAAAACGTGTCCCTTCAGCCTAAATGAATTGGGCACTGACTGAAGTGAAAGTGCTGCAGTCCATCAGCGGTCACCCCAAGTTCAGCTATGGCCATGCCTCGCTGGACTGATGGTGTGGGTGGAAAGCAAGCATCAGATCTCATGCCCACTGTCCATCTGAAAGTGGACAGCCAGAGACAGACGGACCTTATGGTCCTTCCGAACTGAATAAGCAGCAGGGTTCAAGAGTGGGGTTGGGGTTGGTGTTACCCTACAAATGCAGTCCAGGGAGAGATGAGAAGGATGAATCCAGCAGGAAGGGGAAACACAGAAACATTAAGCACTTCAGTGCCCAAGTCCAGTATCTCACTGGTGTCAGTGTCCCTCTCAAAGGTCACATCACAGCAGCCCCAAGCTCAGCCTGGGCTCTGGTCCTCCTCTCTCCATCCCAAAAGCCTGTTGAGAAGACACCACCTGCTCCTTTTGTGCCAAAAGCGGTGATGGTGAAGCCGTGCATGTACATGGCAATGGGACTCACACTTTTAGTGGTTGCATCATGCCTTCGTGAGGTTGGAGCACTCATGGGAAATAGGTCTGTCTATTCATTAGAATAAGATACAGTATTTCAGTTATTTCAGGAGGGATCAGGAATGGAGAATGTGGAGTGGAGGAGGAACAGTAGTATGACCCTCTAGCCTGGTGGTTAGACCACCTTCTTGGGAGACACCAGAAGATCCTTCTTTGCCATTCCCTGAACACCCCACCAATGTTACATGAATTATGTTGTCTTCCCCCTTCCCCACAGGACTAGGGTCCAGAGCCTGGTAGAGTCTCTGGCTGATTTTCATGGGTTCATACACTACGCCTCTGTAGTGTTGCTTTAGTCCCATCTCTCTGAGAAGTTTGGTTTTAACCTTGGCATAGTCACAGACAAAACCAGAAATTGGCCTACTGCCTGGAGGTGAACATCCATCCACCTGACAAGGAGGAAAACCAGCTCACTAAGCAGTGCAACCATCCACAGGCAAATGGGCTTGGCTGGAGGGGGATGTGGAGCTGGTGTCACTGCCAGCCACTGCATCGTCTCAGAGGCTTTTTATTTGAGCCAGATCCCTGCATCTAGTTGGGGATGGTCTGGTCGCTTTCAAAGCCGTGACCTTGCTTCAAGGCTGTGGAAAGCTTCCTTGTGAGACTTCCCTGTTAGCACAGCCCTGGCTACTACTTCATGCTCTTCCTTCACACCCTGGGCTCCACCTGTTCCCTGTGGAAAGCACACAGCTCAAGGAGCACATGAAACACAGTCTGATGCCAGCCTCACAGCTGGCAAGAGTGCAGTGGGACAAGAAGGGCTGGGACATTACTAACTGGATTGGGTCCACAGGGTGGGGGGAAGAGGCATGAATGCTTGAATTTGCTGCATCTGTCCATTCATCCATCCATCGCCCTCTGCCCACTTTTACCTAAGGGAGGGCATCTCATCCTTCCCTATGGTAGGTATTTCTGAGAAGGCCTTCTCCATGAAGTGGAAGAATAAGAATAAACCTAAAATCAGGTTTATGCCTATCAACTCCATCTAGATCAGTAGCTCTTTAATTTGGCCATAGTTCAGTAAGGTGTGTAATGCCAATGTGCTGCTGAGGAACACCCAAAGGAGGCGGAGGGTCCCAGTCTGCCACACTACACTGGTCTCAAAGGACATCTAGGAGACATTCTTGGGTGTCTGCTGGCCAGCTGGAAAACCTGCCCACTCTCAGTCTGTTGGGCACTTCAACAAAGATACTCACAGTGTTGCTGGGATCTCAGACCTCACTTAACTCATTGTAGACCTGTTGTCTCTCAGTGGGAATCACTGTATCATCTGAGCTCCTACTGCTGGCTAAGACAAGCCCAATTCTGTATGCACCTGCGTGTAACAAATGCTGCCTAACATACAGTTTTACAAACCTTCCCTCCATCTGACTATCCAAACGCTTCACCAAAGCCTCCAAGACCTAGAGAAAATGCATCTCTCAATGCAAAATCGTGACATTTTACCCGTGATTTGAACTGTCCTGTACAGCCAAGAAAGACAACAAGGCTGAAGTGTTTGAGAAATGTGGTTCAACAGATTGCATGTCGATCTAAGAGGTAAGCAACCTGGTTTCTGCTCCTTAGTGTGATTTCTTTGTAAAGCCCTTTCATATCTACGGACAAAAAACAAGATTCATAGAAGCTAAAGCCAGAAGTGTTATAGCAGCTTAAATGTGGGTGCATGGCATTTCCCCTTCAGAGCTTACTAATAAAACAGCCACCCTCGTCTGTGGTCAAGTTTAATATCTGGTAAAATCCATTCTGTTCACCGCTATTTCACAGTTTGGACTGCCCTGTCAATTATTAGCATTGTGCTCAATGGAGCTGCCGCACAGCTCATTTTTGTGGTTACTAGCTTAGTAAATAAATGTGGCACACTAAACATCATGACTTCTAAGGGAGTTTGAAAATAAGCGGACAAGCTAATAGGTGCAAAATGACATTAAAGCTACCAACCTCCTCCCTTACAGATGGCAAAGCTGGTTGTTCTGTCTGACAGAAGGGATGGACCCTCCTCCTCCGTCTCTTCCCATTGGAGTGTTGGGGTCCCTCTCTACACCTACAGTCCTTGTGTCTCTGATGGTAGCCCTGAATCCTCTGTGTGCTGGCCCAGCAAACAGCTGCATCTTGCTAACAGGTTATTTAGATGTGCGTGGCTTTGCCTGCAGGGTGCTGCATCCCGGCTGCTGAAAAGGATGCTGAGCAGAGCAGCTGAGAGCTGAACTCACTCTGGCTTTCTCTCAGCAGCGAGTTGCTGCCTTTTGCTCTACCAGTGATCTCTTCACAGCAGTGTGATGGTTGCGCTGTCAGAATGGCCAGGGGCATCAGAAGTGGGGAAATGATGGACAGACCAGTACCATGCTCATCTGGTGGAGGCTGGTGCATGGTTAGGAATCAAGTGGAAAGACAGTCACTGCTCTGTGTCTTCTAAAATACTTCAAAGTAGAGCTAGTGATGAAGATGGGGCTGATGGGTTTGGGTTTTTACTGTTGGTTTTGATATTTTTTGTCAGATGAATGAATCCATCTCATAGCAGGGGTATCCGGGCTGCCCATGCAGTGCATGTCCAATACTGTCTAGTTAGGTATCTGCAACTGTTTGTATTTATTTGCACAATATCTGCCACGCTCATTGTGCTGCATGCGATAGAGTCACTGATGAACAAAAGAGTCAAAGCAGGAGCTCAGTATGCTCAATGCTTTTCTGAAGTAGTTTTTGTTAACGAACGTCTCCTATTTGGCCATTTCCAAAGAGAAGATTGAACCAGTTGCACCAGAAGACAAACATGGGATATTGCATGAACCAAATACCCCTTACACTGCTTGAAGCAAGAGGCACCTTGCCTCTGCTTGGTCCCTGGGGCTCGGGGACAAGCTGAGGTCTGGCCCCATTCTCCTGCTCCCTTTCTGGGCTGCTGGGAATGAGGTGAGTCCCAGGGTCTTGCCATACATGGGGAAAACTTACTCCTGAAAATTAGCTCCAGAACTTCCCACAAGGAATTTGCTTTGGGTCAGTGTCCTGCAGGCAGGTGCAGAGAAGAAAATCCAGTGCACCTTTGTCCTGCCTGTTTATTCCCTCTTCCAGCCTTGCTTTGGGGCTGTTTAATCCTTTGCATGCAACTCCTGTGCAGAAAATTTGAACAAATCACAGAAATGGCAAATGAGACTGGCTTGCAGAAGGAGGAGAGACCATTTCTGAGCTCAGCTGAAATTGCTGGAGAAAGCCACACCTTCACAGGCAAACGAAGTTACAATTTGTATAATAAAAGATGTTACCTGTACCTGCAAGCCTTACCTTCTCTTACTGCCTTAAACACCAACACTCCACATAACACTCACACTCAGACCTGTGAATGCAGCAAGGGCAGCTTCATGTCTTAAAAGGCAAGGGTCTTCTCCACAGTGAAATCCTCACATCCTCTGAGCCCCTTTAAGGCACCTGGGGCTGAGATCCCCCGGCACAGATTTATCTCTCCATGCTGAGCCAGCATGAAGCCAATTCAGTGCTAAGTGCAATGGTTCCCCCATACATTCTTGCAGATAGAGCAATATTATCCTGTATTAGGGAAGTGGCTGACTATGTCACTTGCGACATGCCAAAAGCCATAAGGCTATATTGGTTTTCAGACTCCTGCTGTGTTGGCTTGGGCATTTTCTATTCTCTTCTATGAGAGCACTCTGTTTTCGGTGGAAATGTCAGGACGCCAATGAGGCAATGAAAGGAATCTCCTTGGCGTTTAGCCTTTAGTATTTCTTAGGCTTTTAATCTTGGAATGGGAAATCTAGTGCTGGAGAAGGGAAATTAAAGGATGGCTGATTTTCTTTATTAATTTCCTAAAGAATATATATCTGGCATTTCTATATACAGCAGCACTGGGATTTAGGTCTTGCACAATCAGTTAAAATGTCACTGTGATAGGATCTCAGCTTGCGTATTTCTTATGCTTACTTTCAGCAGTGTGCAAAATGAGGGATGAATAGAAGAAAAATAAAAGCTGAATAAGACTTGCTCCAGAAGGTCTTCAGTAAACAAGTTCTGCTGTTCTGTAAGTTTGCAGAGCTGGTGGGTAGCAGAGAACAGAAACAGAGCCAAAGGCAAGTTTACAGCCAAGCCACTACCTTGGCACTAGCAGGAAAATCAGACTTCCCCAGCAAGTCACTAGTCTACAGGGAATATTCTGAATAAGCCAGATCTGGCCCTTGTTTATGCTGGAATAACTCCAGGGTAATGTCCTGACATCAGTGGAGTGACTCCAACTTCAAAGTCATGTAACAAGCACCTCGGTCAAGCCTGGGAGCCAATTGCCTCAGGGTGAAGTTAGGCAGCTGTCACATCAAGATTGATTGCATGAAAGTCCAGAGCATCACCTGAGTGGGATGCTGCAACCCATAAGACAGCCCATGCATGTGATGTGGGCTGTCCAGGGTAGACTGCTGGGCTCACTGACCTGTTAACAGAACAAAAGAGAACTCAAGGAGATCTGGACTCTAAAAAGATCTTGAATAATCTCTCCAGTGGAGATGTAGTGGAGATGATACTCTGAGGACAGCAACCTTCCAGCAAGACAGGCAGAGACCCTCCAGCATAAAGTAATGCCCAGGAGCTATATCGCCCAGAAACTTTTTTTTTTTTGTCTTTTGTACAACCACCCACCTTCCCCCATCTTGCTAAATTTTCCCAACACACTGGACTTTCTCATTTCCACAGTATGATTGTTTTTTTCCCATTGTCATTGTTCTCGCTGGGTTTTGGGGCTAGGTACGAATGCTTAGGTGATGTCGTGATGTAAGTGTTGCCTCCCACCTAAGATGGGGCTCCAAAAAATATTTAACACATTCTACCAGCAACCCTGAGAAATGCAGCTGGCCTGGGTTCTGTTTATTTCTCCCAAATTCCACCTTTTTTGTCATTCACAAACAAAAATGTATGCCCCAAATCCCCTCCTTCAGCCTGCTGGCTCCTGAACACTGGAAACCTTAGGTGAGATGTTGGGAAAGAAAGTGAAATGGCTTGTCTCCTTTATGTGCCCTCAAGGGAGGCAATGGGAGCAGGGGCAGACCATCCCAAAGGGTGAGATGCAAATGAAGGTGTTAAAAGAAAAAAAGAAGGGAAAAATATAAAGAAGAAGAAAATAACTCTTCTTGGTGGAACACAAATGGAGTTCTAGCTAGGTATCATTTGCTGAGGAAATTGCATT
This sequence comes from Ibycter americanus, assembly GCA_035590275.1. NCBI lineage: Eukaryota > Metazoa > Chordata > Aves > Falconiformes > Falconidae > Ibycter > Ibycter americanus. Next base: position 25,597,113 of record JAVJGI010000032.1, read on the forward strand.
TCTATTTGGGAATAAATGAGTGTAAAACTTGTTTGAGGCCCAGGTAATAATAGAACGGGGGAGGAGGAAATTGAAATTTATGACTTTGCAAATGACTCCTGTAGAAAAGAGAGACACACATCAGCGGTGTCTTTTTATCCCCCGCCTCTCCTTCCCTCCCTCCTCATTTTCTCTTCTTCCCGCAGATGAGGAGGACAGGTCTGCAATAAAACAGGTCTAAGCTTTGCCGGCCCGGAGATGCTGCGGGGGGAGGCGGAGGGGGGAGCAGGGGCGAGGGGACATTAGCACTTGCTGTAACATTGTCAGTGCCGATGTAAATGGACGTGCTACATAGTCAACAAGACACACTTGGCTGCCTGCAAGTGGGAAGTACTTAAATCTTGGCACTGATAAATGAAATATTTTTAAGGGAGCTAATCAGTGAAAATGGGGTTTCATCAGGCACTGACATGTCTCGCTTGCTTCAGCGAGTCCAAGAGAGAAAAATGATTGTGCCGTGCGGTCCGGAGCCAGCTGGAGATGGGGAGCGAGGGAAAGAGAGGCGGGAGGCGGCAGCTGAGGATGCTCACGGGGCGTGAGCCACAGGGAGCCGGGCTGGCGGTACCCCCACCTCTGCGCACCCCCAGCCCCGCCGGCCCCCCGGGGCACCCGTGCCACGCTCCCCGCCGGTCCCGCTCCGCCTGGGCGTGATGGATGGCCTGGTGCAGAACGGGCTCGGTGCAAATCCCCAATCTGCAGCCTGCTGGGCTCAGTTGGATCAGCAGCAGGCTAGCTGGTATTTCTGGATAAACACTAATAAATCTTCCTTTTCTTCCCAGCACGCGGTGCTTCCCCTGCCTCCCCCAGCCCTCCGTCTTTCCTCCTCTCCTGCTGGTGCAAAGGGAGAGGGAGGAGAGGTGAATTTGGGGTGCAGGGAGCTCGATGGGGACAGAAGCCAAGCCCTGAGATGGGCAGAGATCTGGCTGGGGAAAACCCCTAAACTACGGGCTTTCAAAGCCTCCCACTGGCCCTGCTACCTCCAGTTCTGTTGCTGGCTGGTGGGTGAGTGGGGACAAGTCCATCCCATTCTTGTGCCTCAGTTTCCCCTCTCTGGAGTCATGCTGGTCATCCCTTTCCCCACAGTCCCCAAAGCCTGGGTGAGTTGTGGGTGCAAAGGGGCTCCCAGGAGCTGGGTTTGGCCCTTAGCCCCTGGGGAGGCAGGTGGGACAGGGTGCGGGGGTTGTGATCAGCATTTTCAGCTCAGAGCTTCACAGTACCTCTTGTCTTTGGCTTCACGGGTGTGCCGGGGGCTAGCTCAGAGCCATATGGGCCAGTGTATATCCCCATCAGTGTACCCTGGGACACACACCCTGCACTGAGCCAATCAGCCCAGCCACCAGCTCACCCCATCGGCGTGGAAGCTTGGGCAACAGAGAGGTGAAATGGTCTGGGAAAAGGGGCTCTGACCTGGCTCTGCCTCCTGAGCCAGACCCCAATGTCCACAACCCCATGGGGGTACCCCACAGGACTCAGCAGGTGGGTGACCCCAGAGGTACCATCAGGACAAGGCAGAGCTTTTACCTACTTCAGCCAAAATCCAGCAACTGAAGCCATCCATATTACCAGCCTACCCATAAGTGACCTCAAAATCCCCTGTAAACCAAAATACAATCAGTGAGAGCTGCAGCTCTTACAGTGTCCTTGCTCTGCATCCATGAGGGACGTACCAGGATTTGTTCTCATCCGAAAAGCAAGGTCCATGCGTGTGAAAATTATGACCAAATGAAATTGTTCCAACAGACTAGCAGAGGGAAGAAATACATAAATTAAAAGATGAAAAAGAAAAAAAAAAAAGAAAGCCTAGTGCTTACATCCTTAAGTCATAAAGGTTCAAAGCAGGATTCCCTCAGTAATCAGGAAATGAAAATGTCCTTCAATTATGGAGCATTTTAAGACATGATTATTTCATGTGCATGCTATTAAGAAAATGACAGTGGAAAATTCATCATGAAATAAATTAATACTTAAACATTTTTAAAAGGCTCCCTGGTGTATTCTTACCCTCCTCCCCTTCTGACACAATAATGTGTTGTTTCTAAAGAAAATTTTATTGGACTAAAGATGATAAAATACACAATGAAAAATACATTTGGAAAGCAAATTCATAACTACTTTTTTTTAAAGGAGGCAGCTTAGCTGAAAATACGTAAAAACCACAAGGACAATTTATTATTTTCTGCTAGTCGAAAAGAGTCTTTTTTTTCCTTCATAAAGTCAGGCATGCTGGTGCTTGAATAATGGCCTCCCAAATTCACACCAACCCAACAATTTAGGCTATATTTGCTTTTTTTTATTATTATTCTACATCTCTCCACCCTGCCAGTGCAGCATACTGCTACACGTCACATTACAGCATGAATTTATCACCACCATAGCAAAAGCTGATATTCACTGAAAAATGCAGATAGCTACAAGAAGTGTTTGATTTGATCTGTTTCCAAGTGAATTTGGTGCTGGGGAGAGATATAGCAATGTGGCACTGGAGACCGGAGCTCTCCAGATGGGTCTGTTCCAGAGTCTACTGAAGCCAATACATTTTTCTCATGGATTTCAATGGAGTTTGGCTTAAGAGGTGCCTTGCAGGAGCCACATGGTGTTGTGCATACCTACCTCTCGGCTGAGCCTTGCTGGGATGATTGGAGATTGCCGTACCAAATGCCCACCCCAGCCCAGCAGCAGAATGACATCTGTACCCATACCCCAGACCGCCAGCCAGCTCAGAGCCCGGTGCCTGGTGCAAACCAGCAAGCTGTGATGAAACAAGGCTGAGTCGAGGTTCAGGAGCTTTAAGTCATGGTGGGAGCCACATGAGGCTCTGGAGATCAACCATGAGGAAATTGAACTCGCTACCTGAAAGCAGAGAACAGGTTTTATGTAAGAGGCTCAACTGTGCAACCTGCTTTTGTTGGTCTTTAGTGCAAATGGGATGCTCTGGGCTTGTGGGTGCAGTCAGCAGGGTAAGCTGAGATTTGGTCCTGTAACGGGAACATCACTGTTGGGAGCCTGTCAAACCTAAAGGCAGGGCCAGGCAAACCTTGCAGCTCCTTGGAACATGGTGAAATTGTCTGAGGACTCCCAGGAAAAATGAACTTCCACCCCTTGGCACTCTAGTAGAGTCCAGAGAGTCCTACGGAGTGAGGACATGTTTTGGTAGGACAGCATGCGAGATCCCACCTTGAATTTTATCTTAGCTGGTCGCCAGCTGAAAATAAAAAAACAATGCAAACTCAGTAGTGAAATGTGTACTCCTGCTCAGGTCCGCTCCTGCTTAGAGCATGTGGGATCACCTTGCTTTGAACAGATAAGCACATCTGTTGGACTCAACGGGAGTTGGACTCGATAAGCCTTATGGGTCCCTTCCAACTTGAAATATTCTGTGATTCTATGATTCTATAGAATTACAAGCCTGTTCTGCCACCGCACTTTTGTATTTGACCCGTATTATATGGTTGTGGAGTATCTATTTTTCTGTTCCATGGCTCATGTTTTAAGGGAGGACCATAATTCATGAGGGGTGCCTGCCCAGATAAGTCACAAGTGGGATATACATGGCTGTCTCTTACTGAAGTACATTTTGCTGTTAACATGTATTATATTTGTACCATGCCAGAGGGGGTGTCTGCAGGTCTAAAAATGTTGGTTATAACAGCTACTCATGCTATTAGTATAGTTGTAGATATTATATGATTTATTGATGTGTTTTTATTTCCCACCGGTATGGTATAAATATATTTATTTCACAAAAGTGGCCAATAAATTTCCCTTATGAATCCTGTTATCTGCACCATTAACCATTGATCATTTTTATGAGGTCACAACTTAAGGTGTACATGAATTTACACCTTAATTTGTGACCCTTTCCAAAATAATACATAGCCACTTCTGAACTATTCACCCCACAAGAGGCACTGCTCATTTTTGCTGCTTCTTACTGCTCTCAACATTTGTTCCTCATCAGATAATGTCCTAGCATCGTGTGCCATTCAACTGTTTCATCCTCTCAACACGGACACACACAGAGAAGTGGAAAAAGTGGATAAAACATTAATGAGATGAAACTTTCCTGGACCCAATTCATTCTTTATGGCATTCTGGAATCCAACACAACAGAATAAGGTGACAAAACAATGCTCAATAACCCCAAGACACATTTTAGTCTTTCTTCTAAAAACACCAAGATTTCCTAACAGCAGCCAAAGAAGAACAAGAATGCCAGAAATTCAGATATTCTGAAGTAACCCTCTCTATTTTCTTACTTTTCATTGTTTTATAAATGATCTTGAAGATGTTGGGCAGCATGGGGACAATTCTCCCCGTGTCCTTCATCAGCTTGCTCTTTGATTTATTCAAAACATTGCAGCCAGGAGTATGGCATCTTTGTTGTCAGATTCCCATGCACTCACATTTCAGGGTGAGGAGTGCAGCTGAAAGCCCTGGGTTGGATGCAATATTCCCCTGTTCTGCTGGTGACCTTCACCAGTGGCCTTCTCTTCCTCCACTTCTTCCCAGGGTGACATAGTGCTTCATATACACGTAGTGGCTATCTCCAGGGGACTGATTTTCAGGTCACCTTTCCAACTCTGATCTGCCGTTGGTGGGTTTTGGTTGCTCACCCTTCTCCCTGGGAGTGCCTAGGCACAGCATTTGGGATGGTGTCTATCTGCCAGGTGCCTGGTATGGCCAAAGTAGTACTCCCTGTCTCACCCCCAGAGCTGACCTTTCAGCAAGCTCCTTTCTCAGTTATGAGCAATGCCACATTCTTCGTACGTCCAACAAATGTCTTCCTCCTTCTTTCCTTTCATTTAACACCTCTTTGTCCTGGCACCTGTCCTAGCTGTTCTATGCCCAGCCTCCCACTTGCCTTGACAAACACCCTGGGTCTACCCCACACATGCCCATTTTGTCTCTAGTTGGGCACTTTTCATCTCCTTTGTGTAAGCCGAGCTAGATCTCCTCCATAGGTTTGGCAAGCCCGTACCTTCTACTAGAAATTACCTGGAGAAAATATCTAAATTGTTTGTTTGGCAGGGCCAAGGGCACTGTATTAATATGCAATCCCAAAGAAGCACCAGAGTTGAAGCGCGTTCCTGGGGTTGCACGCTGGTGATCCTGTACACACTTTGTGTGACAGGCAGCTGTGCAAAGTACACGTTTATGGATGTGCCAGACAGGGGTGTCCTCAGTCGGTGGAAATGCAACTCTTAGTGGCCTGGGCTGAAGAGAGGTGACAGTTTCAGATCCTGCCTCCACTCCCCATTGCCCTCTATTTGGCCAGCTTAGTTGTCCACTTTGCACTTAGTGCCACCTTGGCCACGGTTGTCTCGTCAAACACCGCAGCAAAGAGCGTAACTGCCTTTAACCACCGACGGACACGGCGCGTACCACCTTGCCCCGTGCCATGCGTCGCTGTCCAGAGAGGAAATCCAGGAAAGCTGCCACATCCCATAGATCCTGGCTGCGATGTCAAGTGATCAGGAGCCCCAGAATCCTTCGAAATCAGGGGTGGGGGAGAACCTGAAAACCTTTGATGCTAAACGCGCGCTGCAGCAGAGAGATTAATCTCTGGCTTTAAAGAACACGCACCGCACGAGCCGGAGCCCTCCTCTCTCTTCACCCGCAGTCTGGCTGCACAGACTTTTTTATTCGCACACAGTTGTCCTTAAAAATACTAAGTGACTATTTGCCTGTTCAAAGCTAGAAACAAGTTGACCAATTGCTGCTGTGTTTTACTTCAGGGTATCCATCTACAGGCAGAGGGAGAGAATCAGTCTATAATGGTTTGCCTGGCTCGAAAACTCCATTTTGGGCCGCGGAGAGTCATATTTCAGCGAGTATTGATCACAGTGCAGTTTGTGTTTCCTCACGTCCATGATCCTGTTTGCAGCCCTGTAAAATAATAACAGTACTCATGTCAGTAAGGTAATTACCATTGATCTAACACACTGTGACAAATTTTTCAGTCATGCCACTTGATTCATACTTAAAGTTATGGCACTGCTGACTGCTCCTTAAATAATTGAAGGATGCCCTTTGTAAATCAGCACACTCTTGCCAAAAAGTGGCAGTTTCTTCTTTGTTCCAGGCCTTGTTTCTTAGCTTCATCAGGGATTTCAAAATTAAACGGACAGCTTTCCACAGCCCACACAGTTCACACTTGGAGCAAATATCATCAGAGCTGGCAAATCACTTATGACACCTTTGTTCAAGAAAAGCAGGAAAAAAAGAGGAAGAAAAATGTTAAAGTACAGGGAAGATGAGGGTCTCTGTGTTGGGGGGGGTTGCTAGCAGGTGGTAACAACAAGAGAGGCAAAGACAGATTTGGGTAATTCAAAACATCCATGAGAGCACTTGTCATCCTCTTGTGACCGGGGTTACTGAAGGCCAAAGAAGAGCAGCGAGGTGGCCAATGTCAGCAGCAAGGACAGCTCTGGTCCACTGCTCCTGGACCCACTGGCCGTCCACGTGGGAGATCTTTGCAACCTTTCTTCTGAGGAGATCGGTTATGGATCTGCATTTCCACTGCATCAGCCTCCAACATGCCAGGGTAAAGCACCACTGCTTCCTGGCCCAGGGTCTCCAGGATGGTGCCCTCAGGAGATACTTGAGTCTCTGACCTGCTTTGTAACATGAACATTAAGTACTGCTGCTGGCTCTTGAAATGCCTTTGGGAAATAGTAGCACTACTAGGAAAGTGATTGAAGGGAGTATGGTTGTCAGTGGTGGGACCCGCTGGCAGATAACTGTAAACCAGTGTCTCTCCTAGTGAAATGTGGACATTCTTCAAGGCAAGCTTGGATCAGTTCATCACAGTCTTTCATCAAACCAGCCTCCTTGGTTGTCAAGGAAGCCGAGAAATTAGTTTAAACTGGACATCACACACCATGAAGGAGGCGTTTCTCATTGACATTGATGGAAAGATGTTTACTTTGGTTCTGAAGTACCTTCTGGAAGAGCCTCTCTCCTTTTCTATATAATATGGAGACCATATAGGGAGATCACCTGGCTGCTTTTCAAAGATACCCAACAGCTGAGCAATCCATAACAGACAAATGTGCTGGTGGAGAAATCAACAAAACCTCTGTTTTCCATGTCCCAGCAGAATGTCCCTACCAGCTAGACCCTTTCTTCTCAACTCTCCTATTTATAGACCCTTCTTTGCAATGTATAGAGGACATTACAGTTAACACAGGGGTTTGCAGCTTATGTTCAAAAACAAACAAGGAAAGAGTAAACATCTACAAGCCACCTATCATCTCCACGGCTCAACCAGTGTGCCCTTTCCTCAGCAGCACCCTGCTGTGAAGTCCCTCTATGGCAAACTTTGAATGTCACCCCCCTAGGCAGGGAATCGTGGCTATAGACACCTGCATTGCGCTTGACTCGAAGACCGATGTAGCACACAAATGAACAACCTTTCGGCACGAGGCTTGGTGGCCCTCACGGGACTCCCATGCTTGGGGAGCGTGCAGATGTGCAGCAGCTACTATGGCGTTTTAGCCTTCGGAGAACAAATTGAATGAAGAGTCCTTCAAGAGACCCTCAAGCCTGCCCCTTCAGCATTGCTGGGACATACAAAGCAATGGCTCCAGCTTTGATCCCCTCTGCTACCTGTGAAGAGTCCTCTTTTGTGGGCATTCTTCTACCTGCTTGAGAGGAGGCCAGAACAAACAGAAAGCACCTTAAAGCAGATTACTAAGTAAGTCTAGGATTGAGTGAACAGCATACTCGAGGGGTCAAATTTAATTCCTTCCTTCCTTTTGTATTCAGATTAGAGGCCAAGGTAGATTTGTGGAAGCCAGGACTCTTCAGCTAATGCTGCTTTTGCACTTAACCTGCAATTTACCTGTCAGTAACAAATACATTAAAGGCCAGCTAAGCTCTTCAAACTTCCAAACAATTTACCGCACCATCAGATGGGCTCTTTAGCCTCCAAGAGCACAACAGCCTGTTCATGTCTAAGAAAAACATCTGCTGCCCAAAGAAATCCTCCTCAAAAATGCATCTGGTAAAACAAATGTGCAAATTTAAAGGAATAGCATGTTTTAAGTCAATCAAGCACCTCAAAAATAACAATAAAAAGCCTTCCAAACAGACTACTTGCCAGTGATGTATTGGCTTGGTTAAGAAGGGCTGTGTTTTCAGAGCCTCCTAAATTTCTCAACTCAAGTGCTGAGTGGGGGTTTATTAAGTGACCTGTCTGGATGTATATCAGCCTTGTCCCTAGTGGGGGTCCTATGTTAAATTCCATCATTAAAACCTATTACCGAGCTATCAAAACCCGCTGTAATTCCATCTAATGACCTCATTTCCCTAAGCGTAACTCAACGTAAGGTTTGCTGATGCGGTGTTACCTCTTGGTGGGCCACAGCCCCGTAGCAGAGCAGGGAGTGGGGGGGAAGAGAGGGAGAAATCAATGTCTGCGGAGATGACAAGGCACACGGCCAGTGACTGGGGACCAAGAAACTATCCAATATCCCATTTCCTATCCAGTCTATTAGCAGCTGAAGTCAGCCAGGGCTCCCGGTTTGATTGAAGGCTGAGCTGAGACCAGATAGAGGAGGAGAAGCTCAGGCAATATGGCCACCAGACGGGTCTCCTTTCCAGCTAGCTGAAATCACTCCTAACAGTCGGTGTATATAAAAATGGATTATTGCATTAAAAGTTCAAAATATTCTTTTTATTTTATTTTACTTTTTTTTTTTCTCGCCTTGCTCCGGATAGGAGGTGGACACAAGGAAAAGGAAAAAAAAACCCCCAACCTTTCCCTTCTCCCCCCCTCAATCCCCCTTCCACACACACCTCTACTTGCCATGAAATCATTTCGTAAATACAAAAAAGGCCCCTCAGGCTATTGGTGCCCAGACACTCATTTTTAGAGTGGATAATTGACTCCTTTCAGTTGATAATTCATAGCTTGCATATGCCAGCTAATACATCAGTGCCCAGAGACTCAGCGAGAGCCCCAAGCACAAACGGGAGAGGGGGAAAGGAAAAGGGGAAAAAAAAAAGGAAAAAAAATATTTCAGATGATAGATGAGTGCATTACGGCTTTATGAATGAATTATGTCCTGCAAATACCTTGAGCAGGAGAGACTGTCGGTCTGTATCTATACTAATCTGGGAGGAATTATGACGATTTTCACATTAAAAAGGGAAAAGGGAAAGAATTAATTGAGCAATTGGGCCATTAAAAATGTATGTCGGCATGTTCTGTATGTCCATTTTCCAATTTATCATACGCTAGGAAGCTCCCTCCCAGGGTGACTGCCATTTTTCTTCTCTTTCTTATGTTTGATCTTTTCTTTTATTTATTGTAGTTTCCTGTCAGACAAAACCAGATCAGGATCGTTTTGGCAGGACAAAGTCTGGGCTTTTTTGCAGGGAGGTGCTGTCTTTCTGCTTGTGCTCCCTGTCAAAAAATAAGGGTGGGGGCACCCAAATGAGTATCTTCTTTGCATCCCACAGTTCCTACAGTCATTATTTCTACCTTAATGAAAACAGATTATTTCACACTGTTCGTAGATTTTTATTCCTTTTCTATCTGAGAAGGTTTGAGATGAAGTTTGGCTATAGGAGGGCAGATGCAGTGGGGGCTTTCTTTTAAAAAGTTATAGCTTGCTAATGCTGGCTCATCTAAGAGCACTAAGGGTAAGTGCCAGCACATGCAGACACCTGCTCTGCACACGTGTGAAACACCACACGCGACTGCTTGAAAAATTCACCGACACAGACGATGCATTGCCTGGCACTGGCATTTAGCTGTGGATCATATCCATTGTTGGCCAAAAATTTATTCTGAATGGTTATGGTGTTTGTATTCTGCATATGTACCCTGTAGAATGTGTTAATTATTTTCAGATCTGGGAAATAATTTAGTGGATTAAAAGAGTTTGCCAGTGGGGAAATATTTTTAGAATAACGGCAATGTTAGGAACTGTTTTCAACTCTTTAATAATAGGTTTGTTTAAATATCTGACGTAACTACAAAATACGCTTCCTACTTTTACATAGATAATATATTCCATTATATTTGCTTAAAGTTGCTTAAAATTTTAATACCCTTAAAAAAAAAGATCTTAGAGTCTAGCAAAAAAAAACCCAGTAACTCAATCAATGTAAAAAAAAAAATCCCATTTAAGATCTGCCAGCAAATTTCAAACAGTCCGACCAACACATATTGTTTAACCTGTGCCTTTGATTTTCTAATCCAGGAGTTATGCTTCACCTGAACTTCCTCTAATACAATTAGCATGCTGTGTTTGCTGAAACATAATGCCTTTACAGAATAATGTTTTATGCTGCAAAGCATATCTAATCTCTTCATGCAAGCCACTCTATGGCAAATCATTTTATAATATGCAGGAATTTTTTATGTTGTTTATGTTCTCATGTTTATAAGGTCTTTAATTGATTGTAAGCTGCTCTTTCAGTACTTAAAGATGTTTTTTAAATCCTATTAATTTTTCCTGGGTTGTTTTTTTTTTTTTCCCCCACAGATGTCAAATATTTGTTAATGCTCTGGCTAAAACACAAGAGTGCTGGAGTACAATTTCAGCAAATTATTGTGTTTGTATTTAGGACCTTTATGTGGGATATGTAGGTTTATTGTCTTATCTGAGGTGCAGCAAGCCCCTAAATTCCCCTTGATCACCGTGTACATGGGACTGGGAATTTTGCTGTAGGTGTGATTTAGTTATTCTGTGCTCTTGTACACAACGAAGAGGTAAGCACATCTCAGTGCAAATGTCACCCTCCTGGATATCAGTGCTTTTTCAGCAGCTACTCTGCTGTACAGAAGCTTTTGGGAGGTCTTAAACAACCCCTGTGAGAAGGCTGATGTATATAAAAGGGATGTGAAACAGATTTCTGCTTCTGCAAATCTTTCTGAGCTTTGAAAGATTCCTGCATTCCCCCAGACTCTGCAAATCTTACACAGGGGAAAAAAGCAGGGACACCCAGTGAGCAGCACCCAGCAGTTCCGTGCGCAGGGTCCCCATGACAGGACCATCTTCAGCTCTCGTTGCCACCTGACAAAGAGCCTGGTGTTCCCTGGCAGCCCCCAGCCCCAGTTATCCCACTCCTCTTGCTCAGGTGGGAACGTTCTTCTCCAGCGAGGGTGGTCCTGGAGAGCTTGTGCCCCTGTGGACAGTTTTGTCTTCAGCAAAATGGCCCTTTTGCTCCAAAACAGCTCCAACATTTTGGCAGTAAATCAAGGCTCAGGGATAAAACAGGAGGGAGGATCAAAAGCTACATACCTCCCCTCTGACCTTGTCTAAGGCAGTAGGCTCACCACCATGGCTGAATGTGGGATTTGGGATCCTACATGGATGCAATCTGGAGGGGACCACTTGAGTGACTGCTGGGAGAGGCAGGACACCCCTTGCCCCTCTGGGTTCCCACCAGCATCCTTCAATCCAGCTTAGAGAGCTGAACTGTTCTATGGAGATACAGCTGAGTCCCATTCCATCTCACTGCAGGAGGGTGCCAAAGGCATAAGGTGCTGTGCAGATACCCAAAGGGACCTGGTGTTTCTGTGCAAGGTCATGTGCGGCTGCCGAATGCTGCTCCCCACTTTACTAGGCTCAGGACCCTCCTGGGGCAACGGGCTAGAGCGTGGGGTCAGCGATAAGCCAGAGGCCCATTGCCTCCTTACACTTTGCCTGGCTCTTCTTGTCCTGACCACTCCCGGACTGCAGCAAGGAAGAATTTCACTGTGGTTTTTGCCCAGTGTGGGGGCAATACCCAACAATATCCACTTCTTGCTTCTGGGGATCTTCATTTTGTAAACACTACGTATCAGACGTGAATCACAGAGTGGAACATCTCCATGTAGTGTCACCAAAGAGCTCAGAGCCCTGCTCCACCACAGCATCCCTGGCCAGCCACCTTACCTGCCCCCACCTCCATCCCCCAGCCAAAGGATGCAGGCACATGCTGCCTTCCCCATGTAACCCATCTGTGGGGGGGGATAGCTCCTCGCCCTGGCTTTGCAGTGTGAATTAGCCCAGCAGGACCTTCCACACCATGGCAACTGAACATAGTTCATCCAAAAACCAGCACATCAGTCTTGCTGATTACACATGTCTTCTTCTGGTAACACACATCTTGGTAAAGGATTAATGACAGCCAGAATCCCATTAAGAGAGAAACACAAGTTCCCCAGCTTACTTAATATCAGGTTTCTCGCACCTGGGTCACTGAAGTAGGACGTAACCTACAGAATATAAAATGTCCTGTTATTGCCTTTGCCACTGACATGCACAGAGAGGTGTTGTGAAGAACAGACATTTATAATCCAGCCTCCCTTAGACATGCTAAGGCATGCACAGACCTGAAGGTTGTACATAACCTCTGCAGCAAGGTTGCTGGTGTGTTCTTCTTATAACTTAGCAGCTCCAGTTTCAGATGGATGTGCAGAAACGTGGATTTTCTTCTTGCTACATCCCACAAAAAGACAGGAATCAATGTTCCCCTGAACAACTCCTCCATGAAAAACTTGCACATGAAGGTCTCAGCTCGTTGAAACCCTGAAGGTGATAACGCTGTAAGAGGTGTGAGGGTGCACGTGCATGAATGTGGCAGGGACTGTGCACTGTTTTCATGCCCAGTGCTGAGCTATGTGAAACCAAAGGGAAGTCTCCAGAGTGGTTTCTGGTCAACGGTGGTGACAAACACGGAGTTCAAGGTGTGTTGAAGGCCGTTTGTCTACAAAAGTTTAACCATTTTGCCAGTGTCTGTATATTATGGACAAGGAAAGTCACGACCAATTCTACCTACAGCTAACCCCCAGATGCCATACAATCCTGTGGTTTCTTCTTCTGCTGGAGCCCAAGGAGAGCCACCTAAAAGCTGGACGTTGTTCATCCACAAAGAAATTATTCCCATGGCTTTTCTCCCATGGCCTTGCAGTGGGATTTGGGTGCCTCTACCCTCAAAGCTATCTCAGGCCAGATCAGACATTTCCAAAAACGTTCCCCAGAATGCAGCATGAGGAACAAGGGAGCAGCCTGGAGAGTCAAAGAGACTTTTCCCTGTCCTGCTTCCTGCTTCCTGGAGGACTTTGCCTGGGAGAAATCCACCTTCAGATGACTTCAGTTTAGTAGCAGATGATTTTATGCCTTTTGCCTGATGTATTTATCCTTTCATGGTTACACCAGGCAAGAGAAAGGCTAAATAGATATGGAGAAATAAGCCAATATGCTATCAAGATAGTAGCCTTTTTCTTTTACTTTTTCTTTTTTCCCCTGAGATCAAAGAGTTTAATAACAAACTAAAAATATCAGGAGTTACATATTGCCTTTTGTTTTATTTAAAAACAGACGATTTGCTTAAAAAAAAAAACAAACTTAAGTGTCATTTTTTAAAGAGTATCTATAAGTAGTTTTAAGTCTTGTCCCCCAGAAGTGCAGGATAGACTCTTTTGACCTACTTTGTAAGAAACGCATGAAGATCACTGCACTTCATAAGAAAAAGGTAGAAACTAAGTAAAAGGTAGGATTTCTGGAGAGGCACTTGAAATTGGAACAGGTTCTTGCTGGAGTCAACAGCTACCTCCTGACTCCAGCAAATTTGTGTCTTGCTGGCTGTCTACCTGAGATGACTCCGTACACCCATACAATCCATCCAGCCCTCAGCAGGATGAAAGAATCAATTAGACATAATTTGCTTATTTTTTTGTCAAACCTCTATCACTAGCAGTGCCTCATTGTAGAGGAACTGTAGAGGGTTAATCAACATTGACAATATACAGTTGTGGTCTTGCTTCTGGGGCAGTGGGTTGGCTGATGCGGATAATGTACAGCTGTGGCTTGTTTGGGTTAAGTAGCTAAATAGCACTGAGGAGCCTGGAAGGGAAGGGGCACTGGTGGAAGGGGAGTACTGGGTGGAGAGAGAGGAGACTGGATGAAGAAGAGCCCAGGGATGTAGGAGAGATGAGGAGAGGCCCTGGGAGAAG